>JAZKJV010008351.1:0-52540 GCA_037367405.1 Ottelia alismoides | reverse complement strand
TGGTTTATGGCTGGGGGCGCAGATGTCACCTTCGGATGATCATGAATTTTGGTGACATCGAATGTTTCCAGAGTCGGTTCCTTATAAGGTTCAACAATCTCATGAATTACTGCCGACTCGAAGATTGGTCCACTCAGATAATCGTGACAGTTCTCAATAATATGGTCCAATTCTTCATAAGCTCCAAAATCTTGATTTTTCCTAGGAGCAGTAATAAGGTGGTGAGAATCCGAAGTTTGTCCAACAGTCAGTCCTTTAGGTGATTCTCCTATGGTTTGTCTCAGAGTATCATGCGGAGATGTCTGATAATGTGAAATATAATTGTCGGTTTCAAGTTGATTTTCCTCAGAGCATGTTGTGTTATTGGGGGTTTGTTCATCGTGGTCCGAGTTCGGGAACTTGATTTCCTGAGTCTCGCAATCGACGATCGCTTTAGCGGAGGCTAAGAATGGCTTTCCTAAAATAATAGGAGACTCAGACATCCTTCTGGGGTGCTCAATGTCAAGGACAATAAAGTCCACCTTATATTCTTTACCTCAGAAATTTACGACGACAGAAACGATCCCCCGCGGTCTTTTGATAGATCGATCAGGTAATTGAACGATCACCCTAGTCTTTTTGAGTTGTCCGAATTTAAGTTGATTAAAGACGGACTTCGGGAGGATGTTTAATGTGGAGTCGTCGTCCAACCGAACATGAGTGAATATAGAATCCTCAATTTCACATGTGACCCGAGTCAATCGCTTGACTTTGCGACTTTTGAGTTTATGATTCATCACCAAAGAACTAGCCATAGATATGACATGATATTCAGTCCTTGATCGCTTCTTGCCCGTCTTTTTAGGGTTCAGTCGACTCTTCACAAATCTCTTAAGATCGGGCACATATTCTATGGCTTTGATCAATGGAAGCTCTAAGATCAGACTCTTGCAAAATGCTTCCATTTCAAAATTGTCCAATTTTTTTGAATTTTCGAATTTTTCAAGTTTTTTGGTATTTTCGATAATAAGGTCAGTGGGGGGGTCAGAGGTCAGCAGTGGTTGTGCCTGATTGTGTTGATGCAGTGGTTCGCATGGTGGTGGCCTCACTTCTTCTGAATTATGCATGGATTGGATGAGGTTGTATATTCTCTCAGTTAAAGTGTCTGCTCTATGATTAATCCGAGCAATCTCATCCTCAAACATCTCATGACTAGTGATTGAATAATCATTCTCTATGTGTCTTGATTCTGGCTTGTAACCTCGAGTAGAGTATTGATTGTTCACAAACATTGTGGTCTGGTCATGAGTTGTATTTCCTTGACTTTGGTTATCTCGTGGATTATCGAAGGAAAATTGATTGTACTCAAGAAGATAGTCATCCTGGGTAGAGGATGGTTCAAGAGGCTGCGAGATCATAGTAACCGGAATTCGTGTTCTTCTATCAATATCGGTTACTCTATTATTCATCCTCAATTCTGGTCTCTCTCTTGTGTCCATAAAATTGTCAAAATGTGAGAGAGGACTATTCCAAGAAGAAGTGTGATCATAGGGTGGGATATATGGGTGGGCAGAGAATGATGGTTGAGGGGAACTTGACTTGAATGGTAGGTTCCCTTGAGGAGTGTGAGAAGAAGAATATCGGGACATGGTCGTGGAGATCGGGAAAGAAGACCGCTGTGCCGACATCTTGTCAAGAGGGATGCAATGATCGGCGAACCACAATTTGCTTGCAGTTGCAAGGTCTTTGACGTACACAAATCAAACACAAAACAAACACATTGATTCACCCACTCAACACTGGTGAAGGCACGTTAGGGTTCGGCCGCTTATCTTTTCAATTTTAATTTAATGACAAAATAATCTTGCAGATTAAGCGGAGCTGTTAGGTGCCGAAATATTTCACAAAGACTGTCCCGAGTTCATACAACTAGTTGCTCCTACTTTCAGCCAGTATAGGTGTAAGTACGGACCGTAAACGGCTACCCGTGTTACTTGAGGACGGAGCCTTCCGCGGTGTCCTCTAAACCACCTACTCTCCTAAGGGAAGTCGGACCGTAAACGGCTACCCGAGACCCTCACTGAAAAGTAGCTAATTGTTTTGAAAATCAGTAGTCTGAATGAAGCACTTCGGATTTTGGTTCTACCCTAAGGTGTGCGATGTTGTCCTTACAAACAATGAGTGGGTTTCTCTCCACCAAACACAGGTTAATTTTAGGTCAATTTTATTTACAGTCACCTTGATTAGCAATCCCGGTTTTAAGTTAAGGTTATCACTGTAGTTTATGTGAGCACAAAAATTCACGCCTAACGAACAGTCCCAATTCCTTTAAATCCTAGGTTGTTAAACTTTAGAAAGGAGAATCGGAAAAGCTAATGCAGACGTAAATCAATGATGCATGCTTAAGAGAAAGACTTATAGTGAATCCTCACGTTCTTCATGCGGGATGCAGTACAAGGAATTAAAATTTACACTAAATGATATGTACAGATGAAAAATGCCCTAAACAGATAGTTCTATTAGCGGAAAGAATTGATTGAATTTTTTTGGCTAATGTTGAATGATCTATAGTGCGTTTAATTAGTGAATGTGTGGCCTAAGAATCACGAGCACAATCAAATAATTCTAATCTAGCGTATATGCTCCTAAATTCTACGTCAAGCCACAGAGAGTCCAGTCCTGAATATTACAAATTGACAGGGTACAAGGAGAGAGGGACCCTGTGAATAATGCAGAAATTTCAACTTATGCTAACTCTCTCTCAGAAAATCAAAATTCAAATTAGTCTTCTTTGCAGGCCCTTGATTAATATCCAAAATTATCTTCGAGTGATCTGCGAAGAAAGAGAATGCGGTTAGTATCAAAAATGCAAAAGAGAGAAAAAAATGCAAAAGGAAAAAAATGACACAAAAATTAATTTCACAAAAATCAATTACAGAAAATGATTTAAAACCCTAAAAATCGCCGTTCCCCGGCAACTGCGCCATTTGATGAGTGTGAAATTCACCTCTTTAATAAGGATGAATTGTAGTATAGGAAGTGAATTTCGGTCGATCAAAAATCACAAGCTTTGAATGTTGTGGAATATTTTATTTGGCAAGTTTATCAAGGTCGGACACAGGGAACGGTGATTTTTAGTTGCGCGGTCTTGAATCAAATTAAATAATCAATCAATGGTCGATTAATTTTTATGTTGAAAAATTTACAATGCAATGATGCGAATGTGATGCAAGGGAATTAAACAGAATTTATGCTCAGGATCTGTGATTTTTCGTGATTTAAATCATCAATTAATAAAGTCAGTCAATCCTCAAACATTATCACAGATCGAATAATATTAACACGCTGACACCATCTATCAACTCCAAGTTGCAGGTAAAGATATTAATCAGTGAATAATCCTGTCAAAAATTTAATGTAAAAATGCTCTCAAAATTAATCATCGATCAGTCAAATAGAAAGTTAAATAATTGATCCTCGATTTAACCCCTGAAAAGATTTAAATTATTGAGAATAATCAGCAATGATTACAATGGGTCAATCAAATTGAAATCCTCGACCGAACTCCTACAACAGATTTATCGTTAATTTTTCAAGCATCAATATGTCAAAAATTAACCTGCAAAAGTCAATGATGATCTTCAAATAATAACTGATAACAAACACCCACATATCTTTTCACAAACTATGCCAAATGATAGAGCATGAAAATAGCTTCAAAACGACATATTATATGCTAAAATTGGAGTCCGTATGACAAAGATATGACAAAATGAAGTTTCAGGGACTAAAATGTAATTAAAATAAAGTTTTCTTTGCAAAAAGTCCCTGGAGGGGCTTATCTGTAATTTCAAAAAGTCAGAGGGGCTTCTCTGCAATTTACCCAGGCAGGGGGTATAAATGTAATTTCTGAAAGTTGCAGGGGGGGCGTTGCAATTTGCCCAATGCTCACATGCGCAGCACGTGCGCAGGAGCTCGGGTACGGCGCAGGAGGCTCGGGTGGCCGAACCTAGAGGTTCGGGCGATCAGGGCTGAGGCACGGGCGGCCGAGGCTCAGGCCCGAGAGGCGAAGCGGCGGCTCAGGTGCGGGGCTCAGGCTCGTAAGCCCGAGCCTACGTGGCGCGATGGTGAAGCTTCGGGGCCTCGAGCCTCGAGGCTGGGGCCGAGGCTCGGGGGGGGGGGGGGGGGGGGGGGGAATGCATGGCGGCTTCTTGGCCGTTGGTTCAAGGGATGGCCCTTGATCCGACAGCGACTGTACGTCGCACGGGCCGGCTGAGCTCAGGGCTGAGGGACGGCTCCTCCGCGCGAGTGCGGAGGGCGAGGTGGAGGCGGTGCTGCCGCCCCTCGGCCGACACACGGCGTGGGGGCGGAGGCGGCCGGAGTGCGCGGAGCTTGACCTGGGCGGTGGGGCAGCCAAAGCGCGGAGGTGGCGTGGCCGAGGTGTGCGGAGCTTGCGGAGGACGGAGGGGCCGGATCGGCGGAGCTCGCAGGGGGCGAGCGTTGGCGGAGCGGTCGATGCGCTTGTCGGAGGAGGAGCTGAGCGGGAGAGCGGAGGTGGTCGATGTCGAAGGCGACGGTGGAGCTGTAGGTTGATGAAGAAGGGTACGTCGGAGATGGGTTGTATAGATGACGTTGGAGAGGGCAAACACGCCACTGCTCCTGTAATCCTTGCTTCAATAGACGTGGCGGAGGACGCCGAGAAGCTTCGCAACTCCGAGGATGGAACTGCAACAAGGTTGTCACACCTTGGATCACGTCGTGAAGGGGCTGCCGCTGTCACCGGCTGTGCAGGGGAAGGGCGGATGCCGAGGCTGAGGGTGGTGACGGGACTTTATAAGGGCTGGCAGGGGGGTTGGTAACGGCTGGGGGAAGCGTTACATGGGCGAGGTGTAACGGCGGAGCGGGGGTAACGGCCAAGGGTGGAGGCGTTGGAGAAGATGAACGGAGGAAGGGGAGGGGGCGGGTCACGTGCCGCGCACATGCGTGAGGGAGGAGAAGGCAGCACATGCGTGGCATGTGCGCCAGGGAGAGAGAGAAAACAAGGTGGGGTGCCACATGGCACGCCCAGGGGCTGCCACGTGGCGCCCCAAAAAAATTTAAAAATAAAAGATGAAGAAAAATAGAAAAGAAATAGCAGGAGACCTCGGATCGAAAAATTTCCTTCACAAAAGTTGTTCGTTTTGTCGAGATCTACAACTTTCATGAAGGACCGGGAGCAAAAGAGGTCACCTGTGTAAAGTGGTATTTTTGATGGCTCTCCATGTGTATAGAAAACCGATTTTTTGGGCTTTTGTATTTTTTGGTGGTTTTAAAGGGGATAAAAAATCTAGAAAAAATACAGTAAAATAAAAGAAAATTAATTACACATTATTCTGATTTTTTTGGATTTTTAATAAATAAGAAAATAGGAAAATAAAATAGAAGTTCGAAACGCACAACTTTTGTACAGACCGACAATGGACACTTGGACTTGGTCAGTTTCTTTGATTTCAGTTTTAATCTGGAATTGGATTTTCATGTCGCTTAATAAAACGTTCATCAAAGAACACAAATGGAAAAGAAATAAAATTAAAAGGGTTAATTATGCACATAAAAACTCAGGTCAAAATTGACAAAAAGTTAAAGTGCGCAAAAGAGGCCCAAAACCCAACTTTCACAAATGAGCTCCGAATTTTATGAAATTGGTCTTGTTTTGAAGGTATTTGAAAATGGAGTATTTTAAAAGTGAGTAGACTAAAATCGGACACTGTATGGGGGAGATATGCTCATTTTAGTCCATCAGATGTGAAATTTGACTTTGGGATTATTTGACACTTATTGGGGTTAGTAATTTTTTTGTATTTTTTATTTAATAAGATTAGTAATATATACACAGTGGAGGTGGTTTTGGGTTAATCGGAGTTAGGATGAATTGATTAAAAATGAGAGAAGTTAGCGGCTTTTTGGGCTAATTTACATAGGGGATTTTTAATGCAATTTATGCATGATGAAATGCAGATATTATTCACACATGTATGAATGCTAATAATGCTCTATTAATGATTAATTACAAGTGGATGATGGGGGACAGAGCCTAAATGACCAATTTTAGCATGATGAATACGAGATTCATCAGTGGTTTTGCAATAGTGAGGTTTTTAGGGAGATTCGACCTCTGATCCGATGAGAGATCGTCGTGCTCCGCCTTGAGCGAGCTGAGCCTCCGGCACCGCCGTGCCTCCAAGGAAACGACCAGGAGGTTCGTCACCTTAATCCAGGCACTTCCTCCATCATGTAACTTTAGGGACTCGTAGCTCTAATTTCTTTGATATCCTTTGAATTTCTTTTGATTGCGATTGTAAATGACAATAACAGAACTCTACCATCTCCTAGCTTGATCCACCTCCAACCTACGACCATTGCATAATCTCCAAATCCTCTCCATTTTCTTATCTATCTCATCACAACCTCTCATCGATATGCTAATTTCCTTTGCCTCCACTAGGAGTATTCATTGACTTTGGTTTGCATTTGGATCGAGCCTTGTGCTCGAGTCAGATCTTCGTTTGTAGGACATTGGGGGTTTGCAACCTAGAGAGTGATGAATCTTGTATACATCATTTTAAAATCCATTTATTATTCTCCTATCTTAAACAATTCAATAAAAATCACAATTAAATCCTTATTATTAACTTGTATTTTATTGTACGTATTTTGTGTATAATTAACCTATATTCTGAACCTATTTATCGTATCTAATCACTAATTTTTTCTTTATTTTTTATCCCGAAAAATTATATTAAATTGTATATATTTATCTTGATTTTTTAAAAGAGATTAAAAAGAATTAAAATAAAAAATCACAAAAAACATTTAAAATTAAGTGTTTTTAAGTCATTAAAATGCTTGCAAAATTTCATCTTTGTGCATATGACTTTTTTTGGCTTTTTGACCAACATAAACCTATAGGGCTCATCGAGATCTACAACTTTCATTTTTGACTTTTTTCTTAATTCAGCCTCCTATTTTTTTGATTTTCTTTATTTTCTTATTTTTTTGAATTTTTTGGAGCGGCCAAGTGGCACCCTCTGGGTTGCACATGTGGCCCTGTCCTCTTCTCTCCACATGGCCTCCTTCTTGGTCGTTGGATCCCCACTTCTCCATCGCAATCTCCACCGTCCATCTCTCACTTGCTTGCAACCATCTGATCCATTCCCTCTTATAATCTGGACCACCCCCCACGCCTAAATCTCAGCCACAAGGTCCTCATCCAACGCTCACGCCATATCCACATTATCACTACACCCTCTGCCCTTGGATAAGATCCCTAGATCAGACTACCACCGCTCACACCCGCCTTCATCCCAACCATCAGATGCCTCCGCATCCAATGGCTGACCTTCTTCCATGTAGTCCCTCCATTCCCCACCACAGGATCCGACTCCAACCCCATCCACGTCGTCTCTTTCCAAGCATCTCTTCACCACTCGATCAGATCCACCGATCTAATCTACACCCTCCGCCCATGCCCTAATCAGAGCCATTGGATCGTAAGATCCAACGACTCCACTCCATCTCCTACCTCCAGCGTCTCCTTGCCTAGGTGTTACGCCTGATTTTCCACCCGCCCCATCCATTTCTAGACACCACCTCCGACCTTCTCTCCATGACCTAACGCCTCTCCTTCGTAGCCATAATGCCCCTCATTCTCGCACAGCCCTCACTTAATGCCGCCATCACTCCAGATCTTATGTTAAGCTTTTGCAAATAATCTCCTTTATTACGTATAACAACCGCCTACCACCCTATATAGCTGCCATCTCCGCCAAACTCACAGCTCGTCCACCATTTTAAGGGCAAAGGCCCGGCTTCCCTCGCCTCTTCGGTGACATCGGAGGGGCATTAGTCGAGCTATGAGGACCTCTTTCCCAAGAGATGACCCACAGTGACGACCATCGTGCATTAGCGGCTAGCGGCCAATTGAGCTCCGAGGATAGGTTGCCCTCGATGTGCGAAGACCCAAAGTCCTTAGAGACCTCAACCCAGGATGCCTCCTATGCCAATTCCTTCATATCTGATCGGGTACAACTCTCCATTTCTTTGTCTCCGACTTCTTCTATTTTTTCCTGAGCATACACTCTTCTTCTCCGATCCGGCATCATCCCATCACCTTCTCCATATGCCCCTACCTTTGCCAACACTTCCAACCACCCTCTCCCTTCTCCAGGACCTCCCTCTTCTCCACCTCTTTTCTTCTCAGGCACGTCGTAGAGGATTCCATCTAGAGCTCCGCCTCCCTTCACCAGATGCCTTCCATTCATATCACAACACTCCACATAGCATGCCTTGGCTATATCTAACTCCTACTGGTCCAAAGCTCCTCAATGGCCGGAGTTCCAAGGTGGTTTCGTTCTCGAACCTCGCCTTCGATGTAGCTCCATCGACAACTGCTTCTGACCCTCCCCGGTTATCCTCCTCCGTTCGAGCTTCATCGCTAGAGCTTCTGGGATCCTCATCGACCATCAAGGATGCCAAATGAGCACGGAAGAGGAGAGGGACTCTCGCCGGAGCTCCAAAAATGTAGCCTCTCCTTTGGTCGAAGAAGACATACATGCGAAGTTGGATGACGGTGGCCATCCAACGGCCGTGATCAAGCCACGTCGCTCACACGACCCTCCAGGCTTGGGTCACTCAAGCCATACATCAAGCCATCCTCTGAGCCGTATGAAGCAGCCACGTGGCCCAAGCCTTGCAACCTCCCATGCCTGGCCCCTCGCATGCATGGCATGTGAGGCGCTGGGTTAATTGCATTGAAGACCCTAGAACTTTCAAATATTACATCTAGGTCCTCCAGGCGCGTGCCTCACGTGCGCGACTGAGGTATTTTATAGGGAGGCCCAGTCGGGTTTCAATAATTATAAAGAGGCCCATACACAAGGATAAATTACACAGAGGCCTCTCCAAATTTTGGTTATTGCAAATGGGTCCCTCTAGCGACCCATTTGTAATATTTATCTTTATTTTCTCATGCATTATTATTATATTTATGCCCATGCATTGCTTTTAGCATATCTTGAGCATTTTAAGTCCAAATTGAATGATTTCATTTTGATGCTTGTTTTACCCTCTATATAATGGCATTGATAATTTCATGTTTTGACACTTAACTAAAAAGGATATTCTTACATGCTCAGTGTCTCCTGCACTTTTATTTAAATGCCATAGATTGTTTTTAATGCTCAACTTGACTCTGAAATCAACTGAACTTTTTATTGCTCATTAACTTGATTATTTTTGGGCGTATTTGTACATACCTATATGGTTGCATATCATTGCATACATTTTAATTGCATTTTAAAAATCAAACAAAATTGCAAGCATCACTTGTCTTTGCATATTTTATTTGCACATTGCATCTGCATGAAGACCTAGGATTAGCAAATACTCACTCATTAATTAATCAAAAAAATTTGATAAATAGGTAAAAGGGCTCGTGTCCTTGTGTTCGAACTTTGTATAGCTGTAAAGTAAAATAACTTCAACATATTCGAAAGTGCAGTTTTTGTTGAACCATTTTCACCACCTATACTATGATAAAAGACGATTCTTAATATGGTGGAAATTGTGGTTCATAAAATGGTACCATTGCCGAGGACACGACTCATCTTTATTTGTTTGGTGAATTTTCTTGTGTTATTTTCATGTGAATATTTTCAAAATTTTAGGTCGTTTCATCGTGTTGTTTTTGTATCATTTCATGATTATTTTTCTTGATATTTTTCTAACATTATTCTTTTGTGGCAGGGCCCATGAAGATCGAGGACGCTTGATCTACACGGAGGCGTGGAGTTGGAAGCTCCCGCTGCGAATAGCCGCAAAAGAAAATCAAGGAGGATTGATGAATCCATGATTCTCACTTTTTATTCTTTTATTTTAGCTATTTATCTTGGCAAACATCATGTAAATAGGTGTAAATATAATAAGTTAGCATTCTGCATGCATGTGTTAACAATGTATATTTAGCATGTATTTGTGTAAAAATAAAATAATAAAGGAAAATAAAAAGGAAGGAGGTATTTAGAATAAATACAGAGTGACCCAACCCCCAAGAGAAGGTCAAGCCTTGACCTAAGAGCCAGACAAAATAAGTAGAGAGAGGTAGGGCCTACTCTATATTGTACATATTACTTACATCTGTGAGTAATTATTTTTGATAAAATAAAAATAAAATATTCTTTTTATCTCCTTGTATACATTCCTAAAAAGAAAATAAAAATAAAACAAAAATCAGGAAAATACAATAAAAATATAAATAAAATCATCTCTCACTTGTATAAGGCACATGTATATATGCCTCACTCCCTAAAAATAAAATAAAAATTACTTTATACTCCTAAAAATAAGTTGTAAATAAATAAATTACAAAATAGGGGTATTTGTGTAAAAATAACAAAATAAAATTAATTGTACAAAATACATAGGCATATTATACATGTACATAATATATTATACTGCATAGAGATTAATTTATTTTTCATAAAAATAATTAAAAATCACAGGAAAAATAGTTTTAATAATAATAATAAACATTTTTCATTTTATACAATTTTTTATTTTAAAGCCATTTACTATTTTTTATTGATTTTGTAAATATTTTGTAAAATCAGATTTTCTGATTGGTTCAGCTCAGACGTTGACCCCCGGTCAACGTCTTCCCCCTTCCCGGGTCAGACCCGGATTTTGTTCGTCGGACCCGTTTCTCGAATTTCTCTAGCCCACCTCCAAGCTCTGTTTGCCTCAAAACTTGGACCCGATAAACCTCGTACATCCGTCATCTTCCCAGGTCCCTTGGATGATACAGATCACTCTCGGGTTTTGCATTTCTCGTCGATCCTTCTAGACCCTCGAGCTCCCTATATAGCATCTCTTCCGCCTCCCCAAAGCCCTAGCTCGTTCCTCGCCCCTTCTTCCATCCCTAGACACCTCAGGTTGAGTGACAGCTACTGGAGGGACCCCTCAGATTGGAGTTTGGTGGTCAGGAGCCGCAGATCAGCTACGTGGTCGACGAGCGCCGCCGCGTCTAGCCTCCCCATCTTCTGCAACGAGGTCGAGTCCATTACCTCGTCAACCATCTTCGCCTGAAGCTCAGGAGCTCATTCCGACCTTCAGGTATCCCTCATATCCTTCCCATTTTCCTACTTGATCCAATCACGTATCTCGCCTCCGCCACCAGTTCACTTGCTCTGACCAGCTGGTCAAAACCTCGATATCCAAACCCACCCGTTCAGGTCGAAACGTTGCATCACCCTTTACCTCCTCCTGCAATATGTTCACCCTATAGCTCAACCATCAAGTTGAGATTAGGCTCGATCTCCCTCCCTCGCGTTCGCTGGAGATCACCCATCCGCCTCACCACCACTTCTTTCCCTTCCAGCGTCAATAACCTAGACTGGAGCTTCGCCCCGAATCCCTCTACTCCTTTGATGAATCTCAGATTCATCACTCTAAATCTCATTAATTAAGCTTATATCCCTCAAAATCATTAGCATTTCTGCATTTATTTGTCATAATTATCATTCATACATGTTTTAATAAGAATTGCATTTTAGCACACATTTCTGCACAAAATAAGAAGCCAAAAATCTCAGCCAAAATTGACCTGTAAATAGTCTAACTTCCATGATTTTTAACTGATTCATGCTAACTCCGAATGGCCCAAAAATTACCTCTATTGTATACATATCACTAACAAGGAAAAATGAAAAATACAAAAAAAATCACTAACCCAAATAAGTTGACCAAAAACCCAAACCCTAGTTCTAGGATTCCCAGACTAAAACCCTCATATCTTCACCATCCAGTGTCCATTTTGATCCTACTCACTTTTGAACTAATGTACATTCAATTACCTTCAAAACAAGACCAAGTTCAAGTGAATCGGAGCTCGTATGTGAAAGTTGGGTTTTGAACCTCTTTTGTACATTTTGTATTTTAACGATTTTTGACCTATTATTTTATTCATATAATTAACCTATTTTAGTTTATTTCTTTTTCATTTGTCTTCTTTGATAAAAGTTTTATTAAAATGCGCAAAAATCTAAATCCAAACTGAGCTTGAAATCAAAGAAACAAATTGAGTCAAAGTCTTCACTAACTGGATGTACAAAATTGGTCTTTTCGTGTTTTATTTTATTTCTCCTTTTTCTTAATTAATAAAAATAAAAAAAATAGATTAATGTGTAAATATTTATCTTTGATTTTACCATATTTTTTTCTGGATTTTTATCTGGTTTAAGAATGATAAAAAATATAAAACCCAAAAATCAAGGTATTCTATGTACATGGGATACCCCAAAATATTACTTTGTGCAATTGATCGATTTTGGTTTTGATGTGTTCATGAAAGTGTAGATCTCATCGAGACGAGCAATTTTTGTGAAGAAACTTTTTTGATCCGAGGTCGTTTGCTATTTATTTTGGATTCTTCAAGGTATTTATTATCTGAATTTTGTGGTGCTGACACGTGGCTGCTCCTGGAGCCGCCACGTGTCAGCAATTTTTTGAATTTTTATTATTCGTTTATTTAAAAAAAACTGCACGTGCGAGGCACGTGCCTCCCGCGCACGTGCCGCGCACGTGCACCGCCTACCCCCTCTCATCCGAATCTGCCGCCAAGTGTCGCATCCTCGGCCGCCCGATCTCGGCCGATCGGACGGAGCATCGTCAAACGCCCAGCGCCTTTCCCAATCTGGAAGCGCCTCCGTGTATTCTCCGTCGTCTCGTGATTCTCGCCGCCACCACGATATCTCCGCATCGCCGTCTATCTCCCTCGGATCCCCTCCGCAAATCTCCGATCAATCCCATCAATCTGCGATCCCAATCACCCCCGATCTCGTCGAATCCCAAAAATCAAATCCCCCAATTAGTTTCCTTCTTCGGCGAGAAACCATTTTCTATTTAAGTGACCACCGCCCTCGAACGAAGACATCCACCGTTCTGCTCTTCCATTCAACCGTCGGGGTGACAGACCGACGAGCATCTTCATGCGGCGAGATCCGAGGACCATCATCGTCGTTGCAGTGCCGCCTAAGCATACTGCTCCACTCCAGCCATCCATCGATCGACCGTAGAGCCTCCGACCTCCTTCTTCGACATCCAATCGCATCGACGACCTCCGCCTCCAACTTCGCCATCTTCGCCCGACCGACATCAGCTTCGTCATCGGCAAGTCCTCTGCCTTACGACCTCCATCTTCAACGCTCTTCATCAACGTCAATGCCAACCTCCAGGAGCTCCAGCTTCGACCAAGCTCCGATCACCTCCACTGTCGTCTTCGACAACGATCAACAACTAAGCCAGCACCAGGAGCCACCGCCGGTTGCCCTTTGGCCCTACTGCTTCGCCGCTCCGCCCTCGATGTCCGGGCATAGCCAGGAGGACAGCCGCCATCGCACGACCAGCCAGAAGCTCCTCCGCCTCTCCGCTTCACCACAGTCGGCCCGGGCTCAGATTCGAGGCCCCCACTACGTGCCTCGCACATGGGATGCGCATGACCGCATGGGTAAGTCGCAAGAAACCCCTCCGAAGTCCTCCTATTTGCAACTTCATCCAACCCCCCCCCCCCCAAGGAGCATGTGCGCCGCATGTGCGGCCTTGTAAATTTTGCAACAAATCCCCCCTAACTTGCGATAATTGCTCATTTATCCCTTTTCGTTTTATTTTATTTATAATTATATAATTATTGCAGATATACCCCTATGTTTCCCCCATTGTTCTGAACCTCTACATTGCATTATTTTATTATTCAAAAATAGCACGATGTTCGTTAATTAATTCTCTACATTATGGCTTATTGTGGATATTTTTGTGACCAATGGTTAAATAGTAATTAATTTATTTGAGGAAAATTACATACTTTACCCATTTTGCGCTCTGAATTTTATCATTGATTAACCGTTGCTCTAAAAATTCCTGAAAATCAAGGTTTGTAGAATTAATTGTGTTTTATATTATGCCCAAACAGAATTGCATTTGCGTACATATTTACCTTATAAAAATCATTTTGCATATTTCGATGTTTGATTTTTAATAGGTAGTGAATCTTGTATTTTCGAGGTTTAGGATTTTTCTGAGATATATCATCTAGTGATAGAACTTAGATAATTTTGTTCCTTGAAAATAATTTGGTTTAATATTTGTTATAAATAAATATTGAAATTCACTTTGTTTGCATTTAAAAATTCATAAAAAATTCATCTCGCATCCAAAAATTCCAAAAAAAAAATTACAGTGCATTTATTTCATCATAATTTTCATCTTGGCCAAGTTTCGTATTTTTTGGACATCGTTTGATTGATATTTACATTTTGTCCTTAAAATAGGTCGAAATTACATTTTGCATCCTTTATTGCATTAAAAATTACAAAAAAAGACCGCCTGAAAAACCACGCACGAACTTTGATAGATATAATTCTAGGTTGTTCCTTTGCCTCCTTGTGTTCGACCTTGAGACTTGCCCGAGTAAAATAAACATAAAACCATGCGATTAAAACTGACCAAATAATTGTGGTTATTTCTTAACCGATTCCGATTGCCCGCCTACAACAAACGACACAAATAATTTTAATGCACGACCATTACACGATACATTTTTTAAATAGTGCAATCTAGGAACCATCATCCTTGTAGGTACCAGAGACTCAGAGAGTAAGAGGAACATCATCTGGAGCCATCCTACTCAGGCGGAGCTGCTACAGGCGGAGCCACCCCCTTTCGTTCATCCAACTGATGGCTTCATCATCGGAGACCATCACTAGACGCGGAATGCACCCATGACTGTGTTAAACTCCTCTGCACCTTCATCAGAGCGGTGGATCTCCCTCCTCGCTTGGTTGAAGGTCGGCCACGCAGAGTTCTTCTAGGATCCTCTCCTACCATTGATTTGATGCTCCTCCTCCAGTTCTGATCTGCACCGTTCATCCACGCCTAGTTTATAACAGTCTGATCAGTATTTAGGGAAGATCTGTACCGCACGTCCACGACCTTCTGAGGACCGTCAGATCCGTACTGTAGCATCTCATCTCAGGCGCACATTCCCGACACTGTCAAAACCGTCAAATCTTTTACAGGGACGCATCAGAGCTGCCCGAGCCCTCACGTTCCCAACAGGTGCCCCAAGGGGTACATTTCCTTTTCATCCTTGTTAGTTTATGTTTTGTCTTTTAGTACTGTAAAATAAGTAGCAGTAGAACTATTTTGCAACTTGGACCCCAGGTTTTCCGTATTTGCATTTTAATCCCTCCGTACCCAAGACACGTACATGTACACGTGAGTTTTAGGCTATTTGTGTGTCATATCCCTGAGCTTTATTAAGGTTATGTTTGGATTGAGAACTTTGTAGTATTTGCACTTATGCCCTTCTGAGTCTGCGTCACGTAGACTATGCGTGGTTGCCAGGATAATTTGCAAATTCAACCCAGAGATTTTATGTGTGTTATTTTTGGCATGATAAATTTTCCATTAATTGCAAGTATGTCTCTATTTGCTATGTGCTTTGTTTTCAATCAAATAAATTCCAAATCAACTCCAAAAATTCTGTAAAAATTATAGTTAGCCCTTGTTAACATGTACTATTTATGGTAATTTTTGTGACATGATTCAGTTTTATCTGATATTTTCTAAAAATAAAAAAAATCCTAAAAAGTGTCCTTTCTATTTTCTAAAAAAAATAAAAATTCGAAAAAATGGTCTAAAAATTATATAAAAATTTCTATGTATTTGTGTTTGTGTGTTTTCATTCCTATATAATTTTTGTGGCATTATACTTTATAAAAACCCTAAAAATCACAAAAGACTAAAAATCTTATAAAAATCCTTAAAAATTATAAAAAAATTCAAAAATAGGATTCCAATTGCTGTAGTTAGATCTTTTTATTTACTTTTTCATAAAAATCATAAGCATGACATTTGGGCATTTGTACTATTTTAAACTTGCCTTTTAGTCCATGTTGTACATTGTATTTCTGTGTTGATTTTCTAAAATCCTATAAAAACCAAAAAAGTGCCCTAAAATAATCAAAAACATATGCATATTTGAAAAACATAAAAACAATTTTATTTCCTATTTTTGAGTTTTTTTACTCTTAATAAAAATTGTAGAAACTTGTTGGTAGTCTTGCTTGCTTGTTTATTTTCTTATTAGAAAACATAAAAAATTTTGCAAAAAATTAAAAACAACAAAACATGCATTTTCTGATCTGATCCCCGACTACTTCGTAGGTTTTACTCGTGCTCCTTTTGTTCAACCCTGGTCACTATACTAGGTTAAATAAATAGTGGAGACCGCTAACATTTGATTGATTTTGTGCTTGCTTGTTTTATCTTGTGTGGTCTTGATTTTTCTTGATTGATTACGCCACGTGATTCGGGTCACAACGACCCGTAGATATTACTTAATCCAAGTCGCTTGGCATGCCAACAGAATGACGCAGTTGCTGGGGAGCATGTCTTAGTAGTTGCTTTTCAGCCTTCTTCTTTTTATTTTTATTTTTATTTGTTTTTCGCTCTATTCGTTATAACTGCTTTCTGACCCGTGATACCCATACCCGAGGAGAAGCAGGAGCAGGAGCAGAAGTAGTTGTAGCTTATAGAATAACAGTAGATTAGTTTACTTTTCAGCATTCATTTATTATTGTAATAATACATGTACACTCAGACTTTCTGAACTTGGCTTATATCATGGTCTGTTTCGCTGAGCACCGGTGTGCTCGGGGGACCTCACCACGTTTTTTTGCTGGTTTTGCTTTTCTTTGACTTTTATTTTCTTTGATTCTCGAAGAATTTGGCTCCTAGATTTAGGAATTTCCTTGATTGCGATGTAATTAATTAAGGCTCAATCCCTAATATCTTCTCTGCACCTATAGTTCGTAATTGGACCTTATTAAAAATAATTAATAAAAAGTTAACCTGATTGATTGAGAGGTCACGTGCCACTAAAGGCCGTATACATCGCATGCATGATCCATTGTGGCGGGCACTGATCAGCATCAGAGACCGGACTCCGACCTCTCTCTAGTCAGTTAATTATTATTCTTCGCGATCTTAGAAATTGCTCATCTAAGGATGTTTTATTTGTGCATCAAATAGATTAGTTTTAATTCTGTCTTTTAATTTATGCACGTATCACCCTGCATGTAGAGTGCTAGCAACTGGTATGCATCTCTTACTTTGCATGCATCATATTGTTTGATCGCGCATCAGCTTTTTCGACTCCTCTCCCCTTGTTTTTGGACTCTAAATAATCAGGAGATCGAAAAATTCATTAAGCATTTGTTTGATTATTGAAAAATACCATTAAAAGTGATAACCATAAAATTGGGAGTGCTAAACAAACTTGATCCTAGAAGACACCTCACCTAAAAAATTGTCTTGGGAGAGTCATCCCCTCAATGGTTGGTTTGCTTGCACGAGAGAGTGACCTGCACACTAGGCTAGAGCCACATCTGAACTCTCGTTAGACTACCAGTCTTGGGGTTAGTCGTTCTCCAGTGAGGATCGCTCCGTTCTCCTGTAAAGCATGCTGCGAAATCCTTAGTAGAGCGAGTTGACCGGGTAGCCGGTAAACGGTCCGCAACTTGTACTAGCTGGGAAAGATATAGCTTTGGGATAGGGCCAGTTTCTTGGGAGCATTGGGTTCCTAACCACTCGCTTAATCGCTCTGCAAGACTGAATTATCACCTAAATAAAATTAACAAGATAAAAGACCGAACCTTCACGGTCATCAGCTCCGCGTTGCGTAGGTGAATTGGGGGTTTGATTGCTGATCTTATTTGTTTCCAGATCCCATCCACCTTTCTTCTAGATCACGATGATGGGTCGGAGGTCCCTTAGGTAGCCTTTGGCTCCAATGCTTTCGAGCACTCCGCTCCACTCATCTAGGCAGGTTCGTGAGAGCCTAGACCCGCTCTCCGAACCTGAGTTCGATTCCACCCTACTCCCCCTCGACCACCCTTCTTCCAGTCCCAAGGTGCCCAAGCAGAGACCAGCACAAATATTCATTCATTTAACAGCACCTAAGTTCGAGTCTTTTGTCTTTGTAGAGACCCAAGAGATGGCCAGCAGCGAGGAGCGTACCAATGAGAAGCCCCAGAGTACCACATATGTTCTAGATCAGGGCACCATCAACAACACATTGTTAGCCTCTCTGGAGACGATGTAGAGACAGATTAGAGATCAAGGAGCCTTCATGGCAGAGGTGCGTAGAGAGATGTCACAGATGCGAGCTTACCAAGGAGAGCCAAACCGAGCAGGTGGTGGAGAGATACCCAATTTTGGAGGAGGAGATGGAGTACAACCAGAAGAGCCACAAGAGCTCGTCCGACCAGCTAGACCGATGAGGGAGTTGCACAACCCTGGTGCAACTCTTACGCACCGTTGGATTCAGCTTCCGGTGATTCTGGGAGATTTCAAGCTCCCCCTCAGACTATCCAGCTGTTACCCAAGTTCCATGGGCTTGCCATCGAGGAGCCACATCTTCAGTTACAGGAATTCGGGATGATATGCAGCACTATCATCAGTTGTTTATGCATGATTCTCATATTAGCCATAAACAGTTAGAGCCAGATCAGAGAGTATGGTTGTTTGATGCCAGGCTTAGATTATTTCCAGGGAAGTTGTAGAGTAAGTGGAGAGGACCATACCTGGTCCTAAAGGTGCATGACAATGGTAGTATTGACATATCTGAAATGTCATCTGAGTCCACCTTTCATGTTAATGGTCGGCACCTCAAATCATATCTAGATCATGAGCTGCTGATCATTGACGTCGCCCCGATTCATTTTGCATGAGATGTGGTCTTTGACTCACATCATTTGCATCCCATGCCTGACTATCACTGTTTTCCATCTTGTATAGATCCAAATCTCCATATCATCTCATTCTTTAGTCTAACACCCCATCTGCATCTTGTGATTATGCTATACTTAGGGTGTACTTTACCTTAAGTATAGGGGGTGTCAGATTTTTTATTATTCTTTTGAATCTTTTTACCTCTGTTTTGTTGTCTATACTTAGGGATATTCCTCTAAATCATAGTTGACATTTAAACTAGCCTGGAATTAAATTGGAAAATAGAGCTTGGTTAAGACCTTAATCCAAGGTAGTACTTCTAGGCTTGGGGCAACATACAAGGTTAGTACTTCTGGGTGGAATCTCTCGTCTTACTTTAGTGAATGAAGTGTGCCTCAACTTGGTCTGGTGGTGTTGAGGTCTAAAGACATGAGTTGTGGGTTGCAATAATGCTTCAAAAGAGGGATATTCTACTGGCTCAAGAGGAAAAAGTCCTTATGTATATATGCTGCACCATGCAGATATGTTGTACATATGCACATCAAAAAATGTGCAAAAAGAAAACTCCAAGAAAGTGGCTGGTCTGATAGAAAATGAAATGCTTGCGAAAGTGTATATAGCCAATAAAGCAAAGCTTATGTTACACCTTCTTATCTCATGAAGCTTGCAGCGGGAGACTTAGCTACACTGGTTGGGCTCCCAGGGATACATGGCTACACTGGTCATGGTCCATTCTCTTCTTTCCCCTCTTCTTGAGCCGGTTGAACTTGAACTTAGAAATGGAATACCTCGCTCCTCGACGAAAGAGCTGCTAGACTAGGACATTAGGGTTACCTTGTTTAGGGAGGTTGTTGCCTTATCATTTCTGAGGAGGGGAGTGATGAGCATTCAACCAATCGAGGTTAAGTCTCAGAAAAGCAGATCAAGGTCGTTGTGACCTCAACCGACGGAGCGTGGCTCAATCAAGAAAAATCATACCACCGACGAAATCAAGCAACAATAAAAACGAGGCAAGCGATCTTGCTAGTTATTTAACCTGGTATAGCCATCGGGGTCAAACACAAGGAGCACGGGAAAACCCTACGAAGTAGTCAGGTAATCAAAGAAATAAAAGTAATTTTGGTGGTTTTTAATTTTCAATTTTTTTATATTTTCTATTAAGAAAAGGAATAAGAAAAAATGAGAAAAGTCACACTCAAGCAATTATTTAAAGGCCTAAAAATACTCAAAAATTAAAAATAAAAATGTTTTTATATTTTTAAAATATTCAAATGTTTTTGAGCATTTTATAGGGTTTTTCTGATTTTTATATAACTTTCCAAAAATAAAAGAAAGAGGAAAACAACAAGCAGTGTGCAGCCTAGATGAAAAGGCACATTAAAAATATCTAAATTGCCTCTAAAATCTTGGCAACTAATTTTTATGAAAATATAAAATAAAATCTAACCGCAGAAAGTAAAAACACATTTTTTTATTTTTAATGAATTTTTAACAATTTTTATAAGGTTTTTAATCTTTTCTAATTTTTAGGTGTTTTATAAGAGAATGAAACAAAAATGATATAGAAATTATAACAAAGCAAAACACCCAATAATGAATTTTTGTGGAATTTTTAAAAGTATTTTTCTATTTTAATTGATTTTCTGAAATAGACAATGACACTTTTTAGGGTTTTTTATTTTTAGAAAATAACAAATAAAATCAAAATATGTCTAAAAAATTATAAAAAATATTACACAGTAGCAGGAGCTACGTATAATGTTCTTGGAATTTTTGGAGTTGTTTTGATATTTATTTAATTAAAAACAACACACACAGGTTGTGGAGACCTAAATGCAATTATTTTAAGTTTCTGGATTAAATGATAACACACACAAAAAGTCCAAGGGCGTCTGTGTAAATTTTCCAATTAATTCCGGCACAAACATCTATTCAACATTCACAGGTGTATAAATGCAATTTAAGAAAAATTTCATTCAACATTAACATAAGAAATGTCCAGGACTAACAAGCAAAAACCCCACTACTCACGTGACAATACACGTGCCTCCAGACAGGGAGGACTAAATAGCAAATGCCAGAAAGTACAAGGACTGGAATGCAAATAGGTTCAACTAGAGTACTTATTTTACAGACTAAAACATAAAGCAAAATAAATGCAAGGTAAAAAGAGCAATATACCCTCGATGCACGTGAGTCGTGCGTGGGAAGCCACGTGTCAGCTGTTGGTGCGGCGAGATCATGCAACTCTGCTGGCATCAGATGTCAGATCTGACGGTGTCAGATGGTCGGGGTCATGGCGCGTACGGGCCGTTAGATCTGACATCTAACGGTCTGAAATGTCAGTTGGATGGACGCTCAGGATTGAATCTGGAGGGTGAAGGTCGATACAACGGCGCAGAACACGTCCGGAAGAACAACACCCAGATGATCTTCGTAGGAGCCAAGGACGAGATCTTCGGCCCCAATGGAAGATCAGCAGGCACAGGCGTGATCATGGAATGATTCGCGCCAGCTGAACGGCTCGGAGTAGATATGCAACGGCTGGATAGGTGTGACGGCAACGGGCACCTGAAACTGCTCCGGCGAGCTCTGGAGAGGATGGTTGAGAGGTTCTCAGCGCGCGAATAGAACTGTGACGAGTAACTATGACTCGGAGCTATGCTCCGGTCTAGGTTATTGAGACTGAAAACCAAAGAAACGACGGGGGGCGGAAGTTGGTCTCCGACGAAGGCGATAGAGGAAACCTCGAGCCTAATCTCAACTAGATGGCCGATGATTAGGATGATCAGTTCGCGGAGGAAGATGGGGGATGAGTTTCCGGTGATATCGGAATGGAAGGGGTGGACGAACGGGGCTCCGACCGGCTGGTCGGAGCTGGCAGAGCAGCGATGGTGGCAAATGAAAGATTCGACTTGAAATAACAACGGGGACAGATAAGAAGCTCACCTGAAGGTCAGAGCGGGTTCCTCAACTCCAGGCGAAGGTGGTCGTCGGGGTGATGGCCTCGACCTCGATGCGACGGTCAGGGGATGCTTCTCGCGGCGGAGGACCGACCACGAAGGGGGGGCGTCGGCTCAGTTGCACCAAATCAACCGCCAGACGATGCTCCAGGCAGCTGTCACTCAGCTGGAGGTGGTTAGAGTTTCAGATGAGAGTGAGGCACGAGCTACCGACCTGAGGGTGTGGATAAAGAGATTAAAAAACATTCCCAGGAGGCTGGAAAGATCGGGTAGAAGCACGCGAACCGAGGATGATCTGCACCTTCCTAGGGATCCGCGAGGGTCACGGATCCACGTGGAAGGTGCGGGCGAAGAATCGGGGTAAACGGATGTGTGATCCGCCCTAGGAAATTCCAAGAAGAAGGTCCGGCCATGACAACCGGGTCGAGTCACGCCTGGAAGATGGTGTTGACCCGAGTCAACAATCTGGTGTGGACCAATCAGAAGCAGGCCGGAATAAGGACAAAACCCACTACAAGACAAAATAGCAAGGAAAATAAAAGATAAATAAATTAAAAATAATAAATGAATTTAAATTAAAAAATGAATAAAATGGAAATTGTTAATTTTCAAAGGATTTTTTGTGATTTTTATTTATTTTTATGAAAATAAATTACTCTATATACAATATATTGTATTATATACAGGCATATTATACCTATGAATTTTGTACAATTATTTTTAATTTGGTATTTTTATAAAAATATTCCAATTTTATATTTAATTTATTTTCAACATAATTTTTGGAGCATAAAACCATTTTTGTTTTATTTTTATTATTTATTTACAAGTATAAAATAAATAGAGAGGGAAATATATATACATGTATTATGTACAAGTGAGAGAGACTTTTATTCTATTTTTATTTTATTTTCCTGATTTTTATTTTATTTATATAAATACATATAAGGAGGTAAAAAGAATATTTTATTTTTATTTTGCAAAAATAATTATTTATTTACACACATGACATTTAGAGTAGGCCCTATCTCTCTCTACTTATTTTATTTGACGATCAGGCCAATGCATGGCCCACTCTTGGGGTTCGGGTCACTCGGTATTTATTCTAAATAACCCCTTCCATTTTCTTATTCTTTATTCTTTTATTTTTGCACAAATACATGCTAATTATATAATATTAACACATGCATGCATATTGCTAAGTTATTGTATTTACACATATTTAATGATGCATTGCCAAGATAATTAGCTAAAATAAAAGAATAAAGAGTGATGAACAAGGATTCATCACCCCCTATACTTTACCTTTGCTAGTCTCTTAGCAAACACTTATTTGAAAAATAAGTGAAAAGATTAAACTTGTCTTCCTCAAATTAAAGTATGGAGCTCAGTCAGACCTTTGGATTCTTAGTTGGTCGGAACCTTATTTGGACCTAGGTTTAAAACTCAATAGCCTCTAAGTTTTACCAATCTATGGTCAAGACTCCTCAATAATCCAGATCAGAACAAGTCTACATACACAAACTCTAATGACCATGAATATTTTCTTGTACTGTGTAAGTGATATGTAGCTCCCCACCTCAGAAATGGTAAGGTAACAACCCCCCTCAACAAGGTAACTCTAGTGCCCTAGTCTGGCAGCTCTTTCCTCGAGGAGCGGGATATTCCCTTCTAAGTTCAAGTTCAACCGGCTCAAGAAGAGGAGGAAGAAGAGAATGGACCATGACCAGTATAGCCATGTATCCCTGGGAGCCCAACCAGTATAGCTAAGTCTCCCTGCTGTAAGCTTCATGAGATGAGAATGGGTAACATAAGATTTGCTTTATTTGGCTATATACACTCCGGTGGGTATTTCATTTTCTATCAGACCCACCACTTTTTGGAGTTTTTCTTTCTTTTACATTTTTTATCGATGTGCATATGTACAACATATCTACATGGTGCAACATATATACATAAGGAGATTTTCCTCTTGAGCCAGTAGACTATCCCTCTTTGAAGCATTACTGCAACCCACCACTCCTGTCTTTAGACCTCAATACTGCCAGACCAAGTTGAGACACACTTCCTTCACTAAAAGAAGATGAGAGGTTCCGCCTAGAAGTACTACCCTCGTATGCTACCCCAAGCCAAAGAAGACTGCCTCCTCACCACCTCATCCATAGAGAGCTATGTGTAAGGTGCTGGTGCAAGTAAAGCCATTGTCTGTGAGAGTCATATGTGCGTTGTTAAATGTTCTACTTAGGCTCATCAAGATGACATGTGATCATAACCCGGGACTCAAAGAATTAAGTCACTAATGGACCTGAAAAGTCTTAACCCTAAGCCCTATAAGGTTACTCTTAGAATTAGGTGGATTAAGATCTTAACCAAGGTCCATTTTCCAATTTAATTCCATGCTAGTTTAAATGTCAATCTATGATTCAGAAAACTGTACAAGTATATACAAAAATATTTTTATGCAAATTTTTGAAAATGTGCAAAATTTCCGAAAAAATTTTGAACGAATGCATGGATGCAAAAGTTTTGCAAACTATTTACATGCATTTACACAAGGATTTTTGCAAACATTTGTTTTTCAAACATTTTACAAAAATTTTGTACTATATGCATAATTTTGATATCAAAATATTTACCAAAATTTTACAAACAAAACATTTTTACAAATATTTGTACAAAAATAATTTTTATAAATAGAAGTATATGTGCAAGAAAGAATTTTATGTACAAGATTTTTTAAATTTTTTACAGTTTTTAGATAAAGGAATTTAGCCATTTTATTTATTAACACACTCACACAAAGTACGAGTTATGGCTAAAGTATATATGAAATATATACGACACCCCCTATACTTAGCTCGAACGATGTCCTCAGAGTGGATCAAGAGCGATGAAGAAGACATAACTCGTGCTTAGTATAGGGAAGTGAAAAGAATAGTTATACTACAATGACGAATCAAAGAATAGAATGAAAGAATCTCGGTGTTCTCCCCTATACTTAGGATCAAGTAATCCTAAGTATAGCAGACTATATATAAAGGGAAATCCGAGTGGAAGAATGTACATGGTCTACCTCCTCTGTACTTAGGATAAAATATCCCTAAGTATAGGTGGCAAAACAGAGGTAAAAAGAATCAAAAGAGAAATCAAAAGTTTGACATCCCCCATACTTACGGTAAAGTACACCCTAATTATAATATAATCATAGATGCAAATGGGGTGTTAGACTGAAGAATGAGATGATATGGACATCTGGATCTATACAAGGAGGAAGATAATGATAATCAAGCATGAGATGCATTAGATGTGAGTCAAAGACCACATCTCACGTAAAATGAATAGGGGCGACGTCAACGACCAGTGGCTCATGATCTAGATCTGGTTTGAGCCGCTGCCCGTTAACACGAAAGGTAGACTCAGATGACATCTCAAATATATAAATACTCCCATTGTCATGTACCTTTCGGACTAGGTATGGTCCCTTCCACTTGCTCTTCAACTTCCCTAGAAATAATCTAAGCCTAGCATCGAACAACCATACTCTCTGGTCTGGCTCAAACTGCTTATGGATGATATGAGAATCATGCCATTCCTTCACTCTCTCCTTATACTATAGGCTGCTCGAAAAGGTTGTATCTCGAAGCTCCTCCAGGGCTGCCAATTCTGCCTTTATTTGATCTCCTACGCTCACTGGATCCAATAATATATCTGTGATAGCTCAAAGTGACTTGTGCTTAATCTCAAAAGGTAAATGGCAGGGCTTGCCATAAATGAGGCGAAAGGGAGATGTACCCAGAGGAGTCTTGAAGGAAGTCTGATATGCCCACAAGACCGAGTCCAAAAGCTGTGACCAATCCTTTTGGTCTGGGTGGACTACCTTATGCAATATCGTCTTGACCTCCCTGTCCGACACTTTAGCAAGACCATTCGTTTGAGGATGATATGGAGTGGCAACTCGATGGTCTATGTTGAACTCGCTAGTAAGGTCCTTCACCTTGTCGTTGACGAAATGAGACCCTCCGTCAGATATCAAAACTCTAGGCACCCCAAACCGTGAAGTGATGTTCTTCCTCAAAAATCTGCAAACAGTCCTAGCATCTGCGGTTCGGGCGGGGATGGCCTCAATCCAACGACTAAACATAATCCACATCCAACAGAATGTACTCAAATCCCTGACTCTTAGGGAATGGACCCATGAAATCGATGCCCCATACGTCAAAAACCTCACAGAAGTGAATGGACTGCATCGGCATCATATCACGCTGTCCATAGGTGCCCATCCTCTGACAGTTAGTACACCTCTTCACGAATTCATCAGAATCCTTGAAGAGGGTAGGTCACCATAGGCCGGATTGGAGCACTTTCTGTGCCGTTCTCCTCCCAGAGTGATGTCCTCATGCCTCAAGCTTGTGGCAGTATGTGAGGACGCTATGGTGCTCCTCCTGAGGAATGCACCGACGCCAGACGCTATCCCCTCCTTCATGATAAAGGATGGGATCCTCCCAATGGTAGAACTTGGCCTTCGCAAGGAAGGTCACAAGTCGCTGCCTGGGCCAACCTTGTGGAACTTTCTTGGCAACAAGATAGTTCACAATGTTGGCGTACCACAACAGCGAGGCGATAGCAAGGATCGCCTCATCTGGGAAGGTCTCAGAAATGGGATCAGTCTGCTCAGATTCCGCAAGATACTCTAATCGGGAGAGATGACCTGCCACCACATTCTTGACTCCAAGTTTATCCTTAATCTCAATATCAACTCATGGAGTAGAAGGATCCATCTAGTCAGTATCGCTTTGGCATCCTTCTTTGCCATGAGGTACCTGATGGCGGTATGATCAGTAAAGATAGTCACTTTTGATCCAATGATGTACGACCTGAACTTGTCCAAGGCAAAAACTACGGCTAGCATCTCATTCTCAGTGGCGGTGTAGTTCTACTTCGTGGCATCCAAAGCACGGCTAGCGTAGTGAATGGAAAAAAGCACTCTGTCCCTCCTCTGTCCCAGCACTGCCCCTACGGCAAAATCGGAGGCATCTGTCATGATCTCGAATGGGAGAGACCAATCAGGTGGCTGAAGGACAGGAGCCTCAACAACTAGACTCTTGAGAGTCTCAAATGATACAAGACACTTATCATCTACAATGAACTCGGTGTCTTTGGTCAGCAAATCAGTTAACGGTCGGGCAATCCTGTTGAAATCATGAATGAATCATCGGTAGAAACCGATGTGCCTCAGAAAAGACCGTAATTGTCGCAGGTTGGATGGTGGATTGAGTTTTCTGATGATATCCACCTTGGTCGGATCAACCTCCATGCCCCTGTTGGAGATGATATGAGCAAGCACCATCCCTTGAGTCACCATGAAGTGACTCTTCTCACAGGATAGAACAAGATGGACCTTGATGCATCACTGAAGGACGCGGTCTAGGCAGTCAAGACAAGCATCAAACCCATCGCCATAGATTGAAAAATCGTCCATGAAGACCTCCAAGCACTCACCCACCATGTCTGAGGAGATGGACGACATGCACCTTTGGAATGTCGTCAGGGTGTTACATAGACCAAAGGGCATTCGTCTGAAAGCATATGTCCCAAATGGACAGGTGAATGTAGTCTTGTCCTGGTCTTCGGACGCAATGGCCACCTGATTATAGCCGGAGTACCCATCAAGGAAATAGTAATGACTCTTCCCAGCTAGCCTCTCAATATTATTATCAATAAAAGGCAGCGGGAAATGATTCTTCTTGGTGGCCTGATTCAATCATCTGTAGTCCACACAGACCCTCCAAGAACTAGGTACCTGTGTAGCTATCTCCTCTCCAGACTCACTCACAACTGTAGTGATGCCCGTCTTCTTGGGCACCATATGTAATGGACTAACCCACTTGGAGTCGGAGATGGGGTAGATAAAATTGGTGCTCCGCCATTTCGAGATTTCCTTCATGACAACCTCTCGAAGGTTCGGGTTCATCCGTCGCTGGAACTCTCGCAATGGCCTGGCGTCCTCTTCGAGATAGATATGGTGGGAGCACAAGGCCAGACTTATCCCCTGGAGATCAGCTACACTCCATCCTATCGCCTTGCGGTTCTTTTCAAGAACCTCCATCAAACGAGATTCTTGCTCTCCAGCCAAATCTGCTGAGATAATGAATGGGTGCATCTCATGCTAGCCCTCAAGGAATCTATACTTCAGCGTTTGGGGCAAGGGCTTCAGCTCTGGGCAACTGGGAGCTGGCAAATCTGGCCTCCGAAAAGTCTGAGTGAAGGCAACCAAATCTGCATGGAAGAACTCTTGCTGATCATGGAAATCTGGTGAAGACTGCTCTGCTGGTGTATCTGCACTCTATATCAGATCAGTCTCCAACCTAGCTGCTAGCTCTGTAGGAATCAGACACGTTATCAACTCATCAAACTCGGCCCAATCTATGTCTGACTCCGAGGGATCTGAATCTGAATCACAAGAAATATCAACTGCCTCTCTATCCTGAACATGGTCTGCATCCTCGAATGTGTCCTCTGCCAAGAGTGTGCTCTCCAAGCTCTCCTTTGCTGGAATCTAGGAATCTGTGGCATCTGAATGTGAGAGGATGGCTCGTGAAACGGGATCAGCCCAAGCGGCTTCATCATCTGTAATAAAAAAATCGCACTCCTGGTGGACGTCTCGCCCTGCCTCTGTCATCTGCTCTGAATCATTGAGTTGCTCTGAGCAGGCTGAATCTCACGCTCTGGTTTCATCGATCGTCTCTATTTGTATACTTTCACCCTCGACACGAAAGTACACCTTCCCACCATCATGAGCAGACACCGCCTTGGCCGTGGACAAGAAAGGACGTCCTAAAATGATGGGGGTATCGGTCACAGACTCAGGGATCTCCATGTCCAACACAACAAAGTCCACGGGGAATTTCAGGCCCTGAATTGTGACGACCACGTCCTTGAACATCCCTTTCAGCCTTTTGACAGATCTATCAGCAAACTGAAGGACTGTCCTGCTCTATCGAAGACGACCAAACTCAAATCGGTCGAGTAAGGCTGTCGGAAGTAGGTTGATGGAAGAACTGTTGTCTAATAGAGTCCGATCGAACCTCTGCTCATGGATGTGACATCTAACATAGGTAGCTCCTGCATTTGGCCTCTTGGCTGGCAGACGGTTCTGAATGGCGAAGCAGGTGGCACGAGTGAGCACATGGATCTCTGCATGGTGTTCCTCTTATTCCTGTGAATGGTAATCTTCTCTCTAAGGTTCCTATGGAAGAGAGGGATGTGCTCAAGGGACTCTTGTAGAGTTAGCTGAATCTGGAATATGTCTATCATCTACTGGCTGAACTCTAACTGATGGGATTTTTTGGGTTTTCTTTTTTATTCCCCTTGGATAAGCGGAGTGCTTGAAGGAAGGGGATGGCTGGGCCTTCCTCAGATAGAGCGATAGTAAAGGGTTCCTGCTACTGAGACGAAACAGAATCCATACAAACATCTCCATGCATCGCAGATGGACCCGAAAATAAAGAACCCTTTCCTTTTTTATTTTTTTTGATTTTTCTAAATAGTCCCGAGATATAGAAATAGATGGAAATGCAACAAGAATAGAAGGGGTGGCCTCAGTACCACCCGCGACATCTGGACTCGCGGCATCAGCACAGCTCTTTGGCTCAGTATTAGAATATCTGGTGGCATCAGTACCACCTCCTGCCTCTAGTGAAGCGACGACCTCAGTACCGTCGGCTAGATCTACATCCTTGGTGGCATCAGCACCACCATCATCAACATCATCATAAGAGGCATCAGCATCGCTTTCCTCCTCGTCTGGCGCTCCTGAGTCCTCGTGGTGTCGTCGCTCAGACGAAGCACCACCAGTTGGCATCCTACCGCTCCTAAGTGTAACAAAGTCGGCATCAAAAGTATTAGGAAGTAATATCACCCAATGAGTCACTAGGAGTGGTAACCTCTGTAATTGTACCTACTCAGACTTCCTTTTTAGGTTGTTCGGATTCGGCTCGATCTGAGTGGGTATGACAGCCTTGACCTTGACAATCTCCCTCATCTCCTGACGGAACTCGTCCATCTCCCGTCTAAAGGTAGCCTGCTGCTCGGAGATAAGGCGGGCTATGTCGTCAAGTGTTGGGTTCTCATAGGCAAGCACATGAGAACCGGACGGGTTGCCTCTTTGGAAGTGAGGCTGCTGCTGGGAAGGATAAGGGGGCACTGCTGAGGATACTGCTGAGGCTGTTGTTGCTGCCTCCACAATTGTCCCTGTTGGTAGGGATGAGGACCCTGCTGGTAGTGTAGTTGTGGCTGTGACTAGTGTGGGAACTGGGGCTATTGCTGCTGCTGGCTGTACTGCCCAACCTGAACTGGAGGCTGATGCTGGGATGAGGCACCTCCGATCGACCATCGGAATCCAGGATGGTCTCGGCGGATCCCAGGTTGAGGTCGATCATACCAAATCCTGTTGACTTCCATCAATGGCTCCTGCTCTTACAGGGATGAGGGGAGAACTGCCAAGGGCTGATCCGACTTGTATACCACCATCTGAGTGTCCTGAGATAGTGGTAGCTGGACGTAATGCTGCTGCAGCTGCTGGAACGGCTCCGCCTGAATGTGGTGAACCTGTCTGTAATGGGCGGGGGGCTGGGTCGAACTGCTATTGTTGGGGTCAGCCCGTGACCTGAGAAGGGCTGAGAAGTCGTCTGTACCTTCTGGAGACACATGATCTGGCTCTTCAGGTCACTCAATGTCTGTGCCATCTGATCGATCTACGACATACCCTGGCACTGCTTCTTCTCAATTATCTCGATGCGGTCCAGCTTCTCGCTGATGATCCCCATATCAGCGACCGACGACTCTGCCTGTGCTGCGGCTGCTGAAGATGTAGAAGGACATGCATTGACCCGTGCTATCCTTTGATAGGGCACAACATGTGGTGTGGGCTTCCCCTGTGTGTAAAGGCGGGTCTGGGACATGACTGTATAGTTCTCTGCCATCTCCTCGTAGATGGCCCAGACCTGATCCTCATCCTTGGCGAAATATGAACCTCCACAGGATGCGTTCACGAGCCCATGCAGCTCCGGTGTCATCCCATAAAAGAAACTCTGTATGAGGTTGGGCTTGGATATATCGTGATGTGGACACCGGTCGATAAGCTCTCTGAATCGATCCCATGCCTCATGAAACTGCTCATTGGGAAGCATGGAGAAGTTGTTGATGAGGGCTCGTGCTGCATTTGACCGGCCGAGTGGATAGTACTTATTCATGTACTCGTTCCGGAGTTGTTCCCAAGATGTCGCATATCTCCCTAAATGCTTCAACTAATAGGCTGATCTGTCGACGAAGGAGAACGGAAAGGCCATCATCTTGATGGTATCCTCGTCCACGAATCGATCATGGACCATGCTGCAGATCATCTCAAACTCCTGGAGATGGAGGTGCGGCTCCTCGGTGGCTAGCCCGTAAAATCTGGACAGTAACTGGATAGTCTGAGGAGGGAGCTTGAAATCTCCCAGAATGGCAGGTAGTTGTATCCAACGGTGCGTCAGAGTTGCACCAGGGTTGTGCAACTCTCTCATCGGGCGTGCTGGTCAGACTGGCTCCTGGGGCTCTTCGAGATGGGGTCCATCTCCTCGTCCTAGCTCTGGAATGTCTCCACTACCGGCTCTGTTCAGCTCTCCTCTGTCTGCTCGCATCTGAGCCATCTCCCTGCGCATGTCAGCCATGAAAGCCCCCTGATCTCTAATCTGTCGTTGCATGGTCTCCAGGGAGGCTAACAGGGTGTTGTTGATGGTACCTGATCAAGAACGTATGTGTGAGTCTGGTTGGGTCCATCAGTGCGCTCCTCACTGCTGGCCATGGTTTCTGCAAAGGCAAAAGACCCAAACTCAAGTGTCGTCAAATGAATATAGATCTGCTGCGGTCTCTGCTCCGGCACCTCTGGACTGGTAGAAGGGTGGTCGAGGGGGAACATAGCGGAGTCAAACTCAGGTTCGGAGAGTGGGTCTGGGCTCTCGCGAACCAACTTAGATGAATGGGGCAGAGTGCTCAAAAGCGGCACAACCAAAGGCTGCCTAAGGGACCTCCGGTCCATCATCGTGATGTGGAGAGTAAGGCGGATGAAATCTGGAAAACACACAAGATCAGGAAAAACAAACCCCCAATTCACCTACTCAACGCGGAGTTGATGACAGTAAAGGTTCGATCTTTTATCTTGTCGATTTTATTAAGTGAAAAATCAATCTATTAGAGAAATTAAGCGAGCTGGTAGGAATCCAACGCTCTCAGGAGTCTGGCCCGATCCCGAGGCTAGATCTTTCCCATCCAGTACAAGTTGCAGACCGTTTACCGGCTACCCGATCAACTCGCTCTGTTAAGGATATCGCATCCCGTTTTACCGAAAATCGGAGCGATCCTCACTAGAGAATGACTACCCCGTAACCAGTAGTATGAAAAGAGGTCAGATATGGCTCTATCCTAGTGTGCGGGTCACTCTCTCGCTCATTCAAACCAAACAAGGAGGGGATAGCTCTCCCAAGATATTTTTTCGGTGAAGTGTCTTTTATGGTCAAGTGTGTTTAGCAGTCCTAATTTTATGATTTTTCTTTTTTAGATATTTTTTAATAACAAACAACACCTAACGAATTTTCTGATTCTCCTGATTATTTTAAGTCCAAAACACGGGGGAAGTCGAAAAAGTCGATGCGCGGTCAGGTACTATGATGCATGCAAAGTCAGAAATGCATACATGATGCCATCACTCTACATGTAGGGTGATCCATGAATAAAATAAATACATAAATAAAACTACCTATATGATGCAAGAAGAAATCAGCCTTAGATAGAAAATTTCTACACGCAAAGAACCGTAGCTAATAGGTCAACAAGAGAGGTCGGAGTCTAGTCTCTGATGCCGATCAGGGTCCGCCACAACAGATCCTGCCAGCGCTATATATGGCCTCTAGCGGCACATGACCTCTCAACTGACCTAGATTAGCTTTTTATTTGTGATTTAATTAATTAAGTCCACTTAATGATCTATAGGTGCAGGCAGATAATTAGGGCTGGGACCTTAATTAATTACGTCACAATCAGATATAAAATCCTAAGTCTAGGAGCCAAAATCTTTGAGAATCAAATAAAAAGAGAAGTCTAAAAATCAAAACAAGCGAAAAACCGTGGTGAGGTCCCCCGAGCACACCGATGCTCGACGAAACAGACCCCGATAAGAAGCCAAGTCCAAGTGTTTCTGAGTCCTGTGTTATTACAATAATAAAATGGAAATAATAAAGTAAAATGCTAAAAGTCCTCCAACTCCCCTGCTCCTCCTCTCCTACGCTCTCCTACGGCTTGATGCAGAAACGAGCTGCCTCCGCTTCGCTCGGGTGCTTTGGCGCTCCTAAGAAAGCCGCCCTTGCTCGTTGGGCCCTCGTAAGAAATAGAGAAACAAAAGCTAGTCAGATCACAGTTAAAAAAATAAAAAATGAAGAAAAAGAAATAAAAAAAGCAAATAAAGAAAAAGAGAAATGCAAATAAGAAGAAAAAGAAAATAAAAATAAAATCAAAACAGAAAACCGACTACTAAGTCGTTCTCCCCGACACCGGCGCCATTCTGATGAGCGCTCAGCCGATCGAGGTTAAGTCTCAAAAGAGCAGATCAAGGTCATTGCGACCTCAACCGACGGAGCATGGCTCAATCAAGAAAAATCAGACCACCAACGAAATCAAGCAACAATAAAAACGAGGCAAACAGTCTTGCTAGTTATTTAACCTGGCATAGCCACCAGGATCGAACACAAAGAGCAGGGGAAAATCCTACGAAGTAGTCAGGTAATCCAAGAAATAAAAGTAATTTTGGTGGTTTTTAATTTTCATTTTTTATATTTTCCATTAAGAAAAGGAATAAGAAAAAATGAGAAAAGTCACACTTAAGCCATTATTTAAAGGCCTAAAAATAATCAAAAATTCAAAATAAAAATGTTTTTATGTTTTTAAAATATTCAGATGTTTTTGGGTTTTTTATGGGGTTTTCTGATTTTTATATAATTTTCCAAAAATAAAAGAAAGAGGAAAACAACAAGTAGTGTGCATCCTAGATGAAAAGGCACATTAAAAATATCTAAAGTGCCTCTAAAATCTTGGCAAATTTTTTATTGAAATATAAAATAAAATCTACCTGCAGAAAGTGAAAACACATTTTTTTTATTTCTAATGAATTTTTAACAATTTCTATAAGGTTCTTAATCTTTTCTAATTTTTAAGTGTTTTATAACAGAGAATGAAACAAAAAGGATACAGAAAATAAAACAAAGCAAAACACCCAATCATAAATTTTTGTGGAATTTTTTAAGTTTTTTTTATTTTTAATTGATTTTCTGAAATAGAAGGGATACTTTTTAGGGTTTTTGATTTTTAGAAAGTAGCAAATAAATTCAAAATGCGTCTCCAAAATTATCAAAAATACTGCACAGTAGCAAGAGCTATTTGTAATTTTCTTGGAATTTTTGGAGTAGTTTTGATATTTATTTAATTAAAAACAACACACAAGTTATGGGGACCTAAATGCAATTATTTTAAGTTTCTGGATTAAATGATAACACACACAAAAAGTCCAAGGGCATGTGTAAATTTTCCAATTAATTCCAGCGCATGCGTCAATTCAACGTTCACAGGGGTATAAATGCAATTTTAGAAAACTTTCATTCAAACATTAACATGAGAAATTTCCAGGACTAGTCAAGCAAAAGCTCCACTGCTCACGTGACAATGCATGTGCCTCCAAACAGGGAGGACTAAATAGCAAATACCAGAAACTACATGGACTGGAATGCAAATAGGTTCAACTACAATACTTATTTTACAGACTAAAATATAAAACAAAATAAATGCAAGGTAAAAAGAGCAATATACCCTCGGTGCACGTGAGTCGCGCGTGGAAGTCACGTGTCGGCCGCTGGTGTGGTGAGATCGTGCGGCTCTGCTAGCATCAGATGTCAGATCTGACGGTGTCAGATGGTCGGGGTCATGGAGTGTACAGGGCCGTTAGATCTGACATCTAACGGTCTGACATGTCGGCTGGATGGACGCTCAGGATGGAATCTGGAGGTTGATAGTCGATTCAACGGTGCAGAACACGTCCAGAAGAACAACGCATGGATGAACTTTGCAGGAGCCAAGGATGAGATCCTCAACCCCAATGGAAGATCAGCAGGCACCGGCGTGATCGTGGAACGATTCCGCATCAGCTGAACGGCTCGGATGAGAGCTCCAACGGCTGGATAGTTGTGATGGCGACGGGCACCTGGAGCTGCTCCGGTGAGCTATGAAGAGGATGGTCGAGAGGTTCTTAGCGCGCGAATAGTCCTGCAACAAGTAGCTTTGACTCGGAGCTATGCTCCGGTCTAGGTTATTGAGACTGAAAACCAAAGAAACGACGGGGGGCAGAAGTTGGTCTCCGACGAAGGCGATAGAGGAAACCTCAAGACTAATCTCGACTAGATGGCTGATGATCAGGGTGATCAGGTCGCGGAGGAAGATGGGGGATGAGCATGCGGTGATATCGGAACAAAAGGGGTGGACGAACGGGGCTCCGACCGGCTGGTCGGAGCTGGCGGAGCAACAGCGACGACAAATGAAAGATTCGACTCGAAATAACAACGGGGAAGGATAAGAAGCTCATCTGAATGTCGGAGCGGGTTCCTCAACTCCAAGCGAAGGTGGTCGTCAGGGTGATGGCCTCGACCTCGATGCGGCGGTCGGGGGAGGCTGCTCGTGGTGAAGGACCGGCCACGAAGGGGGAACGTCGGCTTAGCTGCACCAAATCGACCGCCAGACGGCGCTCTAGGCAGTTGTCACTCAGCTGGAGGTGTCTAGGGTTTCAGATGGGAGCGAGGCACGAGCTACCGACCTAGGGGCGTGGATGAAGAGATTAAATAACATTCTCAGGAGGCTAGAGAGATCGGGTAGAAGAGCACAAACCGAGGAAGATCCGTGCCATCCTACAGATCCGCGAGGGTCACGGATCCACGGGGAAGGTGCGGACGAAGAATTGGGGTAAACGGATGTGTGATCCGCCCTAGGAAATTCCGAGAAGAGGGATCGGCCACGACAACCGGGTCGGGTCACGCTGGAAGATGGTGTTGACCCGAGTCAACAATCTGGCGTGGACCAATCAGAAGCGGGTTGGAATAGCAAGGAAAATAAAAGATAAATAAATTTAAATAACAAATGAATTTAAATTAAAAAATGAATAAAATGAAAAATGTTTATTAATTTTCAAGGGTTTATTCTGTGATTTTTATTTATTTTTATGAAAAATAAATTACTCCATATAAAGTATATTGTATTATATACATGTATATTATACCTATGAATTTTGTACAATTATTTTTAATTTGTTATTTTTACAAAAATATCCCAATTTTATTTTTTATTTATTTTCAACATAATTTTTGGAGTATAAAACCATTTTTGTTTTATTTTTATTATTTATTTACAAGTATAAAATAAATAGAGAAGGAAATATATATACATGTATTATGTACAAGTGAGAGAGACTTTTATTCCATTTTTATTTTATTTTCTTGATTTTTATTTAATTTTTATAAATACATATAAGGAGGTAAAAAGTATATTATATATTTATTTTGGCAAAATAATTATTTATTTACACACATAACATATATACACTATAGAGTATGCCCTATCTCTCTCTACTTATTTTATTTGGTGATCAGGCCAATGCCTGGCCCTCTCTTGGGGTTCGGGTCACTCAATATTTATTCTAAATACCTCCTTCCTTTTTCTTATTCTTTATTCTTTTATTTTTGCACAAATACGTGCTAATTATGTAATATTGACACATGCATGCATATTGCTAAGTTATTGTATTTACACCTATTTACATGATGCATTGCCAAGATAATTAACTAAAATAAAAGAATAAAGAGTGATGAACAATGATTCATCAGGGAGATACATATCACTTACACAGTACAAGGAAAGATTCATGGTCACTAGAGTTTGTGTATGTAAACTTGTTCTGATCTGGATTATTGAGGAGTCTTGACCATAGATTGGTGGAACTTAGAGGTTGTTGACTCTTAAACCAAGGTCCAAATAAGGTTCTGACAAACTAATAATCCAAAAGTCTGACTGAGCTCTATACTTCAATTTAGGAGCTATTTAGAATAAATACATAGTGACATGAATCCTAAGAGAAGGTCAAGCCTTGACCTGAGCGTCAGACAAAATAAGTAGAGAGAGATAGGGCCTACTCTATATTGTACATATTACTTACAACTGTGAATAATTATTTTTAACAAAATACAAATAAAATATTCTTTTTATCTCCTTGTATACATTCTAAAAAGAAAATAAAAATAAAACAAAAATCAGAAAAATACAATAAAAATAAAAATAAAAATAAAATCATCTCTCACTTGTATAAGGCACATGTATGTATACCTCACTCCCTATTTATTATATACCTGTAAATAAATAATAAAAATAAATAAAAATTACTTTATACTCCTAAAAATGTGTTGTAAATAGGGGTATTTGTGTAAAAATAACAAAATAAAATTAATTGTACAAAAACATAGGTATATTATACATGTATATAATATATTATACTGCGTAGAGATTAATTTATTTTTCATAAAAATAATTAAAAATCACAGAAAAATAGTTTGAAAAACAATAAATATTTTTCATTTTATACACTTTTTATTTTAAAGCCATTTACTATTTTTTATTGATTTTGTAAAATCGGATTTTTTGATTGGTCCAGCTCAGACGTTGACCCCCGGTCAAGGTCTTCCCCCTTCCCGGGTCAGATCCGGATTTTGTTCACCAGACCCGTTTCTCGAATTTCTCTAACTCAACTCCCGATAAACCTTGTACATCCGTCATCTTTGTGGGTCCCTTGGATGATCCGGATCACTCTCGAGTTCCGCGCTTCTCGCCGATCCTTCTAGACCCTCGAGCTCTCTATATACCATCTCTTCCACCTTCCTAGAGCGCTAGCTCGTTCCTCGCCCCTTCTTCCAGCCCTAGACACCTCAGGTTGAGTGACAGCTACCGGAGGGACCCCTCGGATTGGAGTTTGGTGGTCAGGAGCCGCAGCTCAGCTACGTGGCCGGCGAGCGCCGCCGCGTCTAGCCTCCCCGCCTTCCGTAGCAAGGTCGAGGCCATTACCTCGTTAGCCATCTTTGCTTGAAGCTCAGGAGCTCGTTACGACCTTCAGGTATCCCTCATATCCTTCCCATTTTCTTGCTTGATCCAATCACGTATCTTGCCTCCACCGCCAGTTCACTTGCTTCGATCAGTTGGTCGGAGCCTCGATATCCAAACCCATCCGTTCAGATCGACACGTCGCATCGCCCTTCACCTCCTCCCACAACCTGTTCACTCTATAGGTCAACCATAGGGTTGAGATTAGTCTCGATCTCCCTCCCTCGCGTTCGCCGGAGATCACCCATCCGCCTCACCGCCGCTTCTTTCCCTTCCAGCGTCAATAACCTGGACCGGAACTTCGTCCTGATTCCCTCTACTCCTTGAAGGTACCAGAGAGTAAGAGGAACACCATCTGGAGCCATCCTACTCAGGCGGAGCCATTACAGGTGGAGCCCCTACCTTCTGTTCATCCGACCGATGGCTTCATCATCGGAGACCATCACAGACGTGGAGCGCACCCACGACTGTGTTGAACTCCTTTGCACCTTCGTCAGAGCGGTGGATCTCCCTCCTCGCTCAGTTGAAGGTCGGCCCTGACGAGTTCTTCCAGGATCCTCTCCCGTCGTTGATTTGATGCTCATCCTCTTGTTTGATTTGTACCGTTCATCCACGCCTGGTTCATAACGATCTGATTTGTATCTGGGGCAGATCTGCACCTCACGTCCATGATCTTCTGAGGATTGTCAGATCCGTACTATAGCAGATCATCTCAAGCGCACATTCCCGACACTATCAGAACCTCAGATCTTTTGCAGGGACGCATCAGAGCCACTTGAGCCGTCACTTGCCCGATAGGTGCCCCAAGGGGTATATTTCCTTTTCATCCCTTTTAGTTTATGTTTTGTCTTTTAGTATTGTAAAATAAGTAGCAGAACTTGGACCCTAGGTTTTTAGTATTTGCATTTTAGTCCCTCCGTACCCAAGACACATGCATGTACACGTGAATTTTAGGCTATTTGCATGTTATATCCCTGAGCTTTATTAAGGTTATGTTTGGATTGAGAACTTTGTAGTATTTGCACTTATGCCCTTCTGAGTCTACGTCACATGGACTGTGTGTGGTTGTCTGGATAATTTGTAAATTCAGCCTAGAGTTTTTATGTGTGTTATTTTTGGTCTGAAAACTTTCCACTAATTGCAAGTAAGTCCCTGTTTGTTGTATGCTTTGTTTTCAATCAAATAAATTCCAAATCAACTCTAAAAATTCTATAAAAATTATAGTTAGCCCCTGTTAACATGTAATATTTATGGTAATTTTTGTGATGTGATTTAGTTTTATTTGATATTTTCTAAAAATCAAAACCATTAAAAAGTGTCCTGACTATTTTCTAAAATATATAAAAATCTGAAAAAATGGTCTAAAAATTATATAAAAATTTCTGTATATTTGTGTTTATGGTTTTCATTCATGTATAACTTTATGGCATTATCCTTTATAAAAACCCTGAAAATCTCAAAAGACTAAAAATCTTATAAAAATCATTAAAATTCTAAAAAATTCAAAAAAATAGGACTTCAGTTTCTTTAGTTAGACCTTTTTTATTTACTTTTTCATAAAAGTCATAACCATGATATTTGGGCATTTGTACTATTTTAAACTTGCCTTTTAGTCCAAGCTGTACATTGTGTTTCTGTTTTGATTTTCTAAAATCCTATAAAAATCAGAAAAGTAGCCTAAAATCACCAAAAGCATCAACATATTTAAAAACATAAAAAATAATTTATTTCATGTTTTGAGTTTTTTTACTCTTAATGAAAATTGTAGAAACTAGTCAGTAGTCTTGCTTGCTTGCTTGTTTTCTTATTAGAAAATATAAAAAAATTACAAAAATTAAAAACAACAAAAACATGCATTTTTGATCTGATCCCCGACTACTTCGTAGGCTTTACTCGTGCTCCTTGTGTTTGACCCTGGTAGCTATACCGAGTTAAATGAATAGCGGAGACCGCTAACATTTGATTGATTTTTTGCCTGTTTTATCTTGTGTGGTCTTGATTTTTCTTGATTGATCACACCGCGTGATTCGGGTCGCAACAACCCGTAGATATTACTTAACCCGAGTTACCTAGCGTGTCAACAAGGATTCAAGGAGATATAGTCAACATTTCTTTCATGCATTTTTGTTGTAAAAAAATATATCATGCGCACTTTTAGCGGTCCTCGTTCGAGGGCTCGGTGTGTAAAAAAGAAGAAGAAAAGAAAAGATAGAAAAAGAGTAGACCACTCGATGATCTACCCCCCTCCCCCAACACACACACATTCATCTCTTTATATTCACACACGCACACACATACACACGCACACACACACACCATCCCGCATCTTCATCTTTATTTGTGAAAATTCACCAACCTCCCCTCCCCGTCTCCTTTATATCCATCTGTATAAATTCACCCTCTAACCCTAACAGTCAAGGGTCCCTCAACCCAAAATTCAGATCCAATACTTAGGCTATTTCAGTCTAAGTATAGGGGGACCCGACTCATCAACCTTCCCTCTATCTGTCTTCTTATACTTAGGTCATTTTTGACCTAAGTATAGGGGAACCTCCAAGTCAAATCTGCTATATCTTCTTATATTTAACCAGAGTTATGGCTTCATACTACTTGTGCTATGAGGACATAATAAAAGTTAAGTATAGGGGAGTATACCATATATATTGTATATATACTTTAGCCATAGCTCGTATGTTAAAATTTTGGAAAACGTTTTTGAGCTAGGGTTTAGGTATGCTTGTGAACTGATTTTTGAAAATTTTTGTAAAAATATTTTAGGGATTAACTTTTTGTAAATAAAAGATTAAATTTATTCAAAACTTCCCATACAAATCTGAAAAATAAAAAATTTCTCTTTGGTAGAGACTCTGATTAGTAGGCTTAAAAATGAATAGCTACTTTTCAGTAAGGGAACTTCGGTCTTCCTTAGCAGAGTGGGTGGTTTAGAGGACATTGTCTATGGCTCTGTCCTCAAGTAACACGATTAGTTGTCTAACGGTCTGTACTTACACCCATACTGGCTGGAAGTAGACACAACTATTAATATGAGCCTAGGCATGTCAATATCTCTCTGAATTTTTAAAAAAAATGGAAAATTAAAATTTCATAAAATTTGCAAAATATAAAAATCACAAAATTCACTAACCAAGGAGTTGGTGTATTCCTGACATATTCACCATCACTCAAGGCTTGAGGATTTAAAGACACTTGATTTCTGAGATCTTGAGAGACTGAGTTAACATGCGTTAGTCATTAGGGTTTTGAACATAATAATCCATACTTCCCTAGTTTGAAAGATTTGAGCGCTATATTACACTCTTCATCTCTACCTTCTAAAGAAAATGATCAACACAACACTTTCACAACTGCATGAGTGATGAGATGAGTTGAGTTATCACTTGAGGAACTCAGACTGGTTATTTGAGTTTAGATCCGATATAATGATTCTCGATGATGGGATAGAGTCAATGAAGGCTTCAAGGAACCTGAGTGTCAACAAAACCTTAGCCAGTATGTGAAAAAGTTTGCATGCTACCATTTGATACCTATGTTCCAGGGTGTGATGAAACCTAATTTAATTGTTGATCAGTGTGCGCCAACTTTTGGTAAAAGCAGTGGAGCTAGCTAAAAAGAAAAGAAAAAAAAGAAATATTGAAAGAAAAGCTCTATCATTACAAATACAAATTCAAAAGGGCTTCAACCAAAAGAGAGCACTCCCAACTATTTCAAAGTGTCCACTTGAACCAAACGCTATTACGACCAAGGAGTCGAGATATCACCAAAAAAGGGCTCTGCATCATATAATGATACAAGTCTGGTGTCGAAGGTATCTTAGATACTCAAAAGAGACACACCCCGGTGTACTCCTAGGAAAACAAGTGCAGACGACTCCGAATTCTCTCGACGGACACATTGATCAACAACAAAAACATACAAGTGTTGAGTAATAAGGCACTCGAGCCCTTGTTCCAATGAGAGGGAGAGAAAAATAGACACAATCCTATTCCCTCCATCATCTAGTCGTCCATCTACACTTTCAATTCTGATGAACTAATGAGAAGGTTGATTGAAGCAAGAACCGACTTATTCCCTAGTGTTGAGGATGAGGTCTAGAGGAGAGTCTCCTGGACTAGAACTTTGGGTGATGTCTCGACTCGACTCTCAAGATCGTAGTACACTAATTATCATATTCGTATATTTTTTTTGTACAAATAGAGAGTTCGATAATTATAGAAGTTCGATTCCTTTTGATTGGAGAGTGGTTGAGCCAAGATTTTTAGGATCACTCAAATTGAGGGTCTTCGATGAATTAAGCCTTGAAAACCCACATGCACTATCAGGAATTAATCTGACTCCTTCATTCTTTAGATGCTCGAGGATGAGCATAGTTTAAATATAGGGTACGATGAATCTCAGATTCATCATGTTAACATCCATTTATTATTCTCCTATCTTAAACCATTCAATAAAAATTATAATTAAATCCTTATTATTAACTTGTATTATATTGTCCTTATTTTGTGTATAATTAACCTATAATCTGACCCTATTTATTGTATTTAATTACTGATATTTTTCTTTATTTTTTATTAAAAATTAGATTAAATATTGTATATATTTATCATGGTTTTTAAAAGAGATTAAAAAGAACTAAAATACAAAAAATCACGAAACCTTTAAAATCAAGTGTTTTTAAGTCATTAAAAATGCTTGCAAAAATTCATCTTTGTGCAAATAACTTCTTTTGGCTTTTTGACCAACATGAAACTTGTAGATCTCATTGAGATCTACAACTTTCATGATTTTGACTTTTTCCTAATTCAGCCTCCTATTATTTCTTTTTTATTTTTCTTTATTTTCTTATTTTTTTAAATTTTCTGGAGCGGTCACATGACGCCCTTTGGGTCGCCCATGTGGCCCTGTCCTCTTTTCTCCACTCGGCCTCCTTCTTGGTCGTTGTACCCCTTCTTCTCCGTTGCAATCTCCACCGTCATCTCTCACATGCTCGCAACCATATGATACATTCCCTCTTTTCATCTGGATTGCCCCCTCACGCCTAAATCCCAGTCACAGGGTCCTCGTTCAACGCTCACGCCATATCCACATCATCATTACACCATCTGCCCTTGGATAAGATCCCCAGATCAGATCACCACTGCTCACACTCGCCTTCATCCCAACCATCAGATGCTCCCGCATCCAATGGCTGACCTTCTTCCACGTAGTCCCTCCATTCCCCACCACAGGATCAGACTCCAACCCCATCCACGATGTCGCTTTCCGTGCATCTCTTCACCACTCGACGAGATCTGTCGATTTAATCGACTCTGCCCCTGCCCTAATCAGAGTCGGTGGATCATAAGATCCAACGATTCCACTCCAACTCCTACCTTTAGTGTATCCTTCCCCAGGCGTTACACCTGATTTTCCACCCGCCCCTTACATTTCTAGCCAACACCTCCGACCTTCTCTCCATGACCTAACGCATGTCCTTCGTAGCCATAACACCCCTCATCCTTGCACAACCCTCACTTAATGTTGCCATCACTCCAGATCTTCCGTTCAGCTGTTGCAAATCATCTCCTTCATTACGTATAATTGCCACCTACCACCCTATATAGCCACCACCTCCGCCGCACTCACAGCTCGTCCACAATTTTAAGGGTGAAGGCCCAGCTTCCCTCGCCCCTTCAGTGATAGCGGAGGAGTGATTAGTCTAGGCGAGGACAACCTCTTTCCTAGATGATGACTCACGGTGTCGACCGCCGTGCTAGCGGCCAATTGAGCTCCGTGGACATGTCGCCCTCGATATGCGAAGACCTGAAGTCCTTAGGGACCTCAACCTAGGCTGCCTCATCTGCCAATTCCTTCATCTTCGACAAGGTACAACTCTCCATTTCTTTTTCTCTGATTTCTTCTATTTTCCCCCGAGCACGCACTCATCTTCTTCGATCCCTAATCATCCCATCACCTTTGCCAGATGCCCCCCACCTTCGCCAACACTTCTAACCACCCTCTTCCTTCTCCAAGACCTCCTTCCTCTCTTCCCTTTTCTTCTCAGGCATGCCGGAGAAGATCCATCCAGGGCTCCGCCTCTCTTCACCAGATGCCCTCCATTCATCTCACAACACTCCACATAGAACGCCTCGACTATATCTAACTCCTGCAGGTCCAAAGCTCCTCAATGGTTGGACATTCCACAGTGGCTCCATCATCGGACCTTGCCTTCGATGTAGCTCCATCGACAACTGCTTCTAAGTAGCTCCATCGACAACTGCTTCTAACCCTCCCCTATTATCCTCCTCCATCCGAGCTTCATCGCTAGAGCTTTCGGGATCCTCATCAACCATCACGGAAGCCAAAAGAGCACGAAGGATGAGAGGGGCCCTCGCCGAAGCTCCAAAAATGTCACCTCTCCTCCAGTCGAGGAAGACACACAAGCACCGTTGGATGACGCCTTCGGCGGCCATCCAACGATCGTGATCAAGCCACGTCACCCACATGACCCTCCAGGCTTGGGTCACCTAAGCCATACATCAAGCCATCCCTGAGCTGCACGAAGCAACCACGTGGCCCAAGCTTCGCCACCTCCCAAGCCTGACTCGTCGCGTGCATGGCACGTGAGGCATTGGTTTAATTGCATTGAAGAACCTAGAATTTTAAAACATTACATTTAGGTCCTCCAGGAACGTGCCTTACGTGCGCGCCTGGAGTATTTTAGAGGGAGGCCCAGTCGGGTTTTAATAATTACAAAGAGGCCCCTGCATACAAGGAGAAATTACACAGAGGCCCCTTCGGGTTTTGGTTATTGCAAATGGGTCCCTCCAGGGACCGATTTGTAATATTTATCTTTATTTTCTCACGTATTTTTATTATATTTATGCCCCTACATTATTTTTAGCATATCTTGATCATTTTAAGTCCAAATTGAATGAGTTAATTTCATTTTGATGCTTGTTTCACCCTCTATTTAATGGCGTTGCTAATTTCATGTTTTGACACTTAATTAAAAAAAATTATATTCTTACATGCCCAGTGTCTCCTGCTCTTTTATTTAGATTCCATAGATAATTTTTAATGCTCAACTTGTCTCTGAAATCAACTGAACTTTTTATTGCTCATTAACTTGATTATTTTTCAGCATATTTGTACATACCTATATGTTTGCATATCATTGCATACATTTTAATTGCATTTTAAAAATCAAACAAAGTTGCATGCATCACTTGTCTTTGCATATTTTATTTGCACATTGCATCTGCATGAAGATCTAAGATTAGAAAATACTCACTCATTAATTAATTAATAAAATTTGATAAATAGATAAAGAAGCTCGTGTTCCTGTGTTCGACCTTGGTATACTTGCCAAGTAAAATAACTTCCACATATTCGAAAATGTGATTTTTGTTGAACCATTTTCACCACCTTTAATGGTAAAAGATGATTCTTAATGTGGTGAAAATGGTTTTTCATCAGAGAGCTGATATACAGAATATCCATCGAGGCCTCCGTTGGTCTCCACATGCATAGAGCCTGATCTAGCCCAAGCTTAAGCATCTCACGTGTTGTGCACTTCCCTCAAACAGATATTTTGAATTAATTGCATTGTGAGCCCTTGCTTTATTATTATTTTTTGGTATCTTCTGTTGAAATAAGCACTAAAATAATTGCATAATAACCCTCCTTATTAGCTTAAATTGCATTTATTCCCTTATGCTGCTGAACACGTGAGGAGTCACATGATATTTTAGTGTTTTTACATATTCCGCTTTGGATTAACTTAAGTATTAGTAAATTGATCTGAAATTTTATATAAATTACATCTAGGTCCTTTTATTACGACATTTTATTTCTTTGCTTAATTTGCTTGTTTTAAATAATTGCAATGCTCTAAAAGGTCAAAAGAATTAGTGCAACCTCCTGCTAACTTGTTCTATCTCCAATAATTTTCATTTTGAAGTTTATTTTGATTTCTTATTTTTTTTAAATACAAAAATAACTTAGTTTTACTATTTGACATTAAAAATCATAAAAAATGTAAAAATGATTTCAAAATTCTAAAAAAATTACTGTTGACGTCTTTCAATTAGTTTTAGAACATGCATAAATTTTATTTGAAAATTCTTTTTGAATGCACTATAAATTGAAAAATACCAAAACTATCTAAAAATTCATATAAAATCAGAAAAAACACATTTTTGCTTTTGTTTTAAAGCTTAATAAAAACTATCAATTTTAAAAGTTGTTGTTTCCAGTATTTGTATCTTTATTTTATATTTTTAAAATACAAAAACAATGGCTTGATTTTCTTTCTTGTTCTGATTTTAGTATTAATCCATTTAAAAAATTGTAGAAAATCTAACAAATCCACAAAAATCACAAACTAGTAGAAAAACTATATAAGCACAAAAGGATTTTTATTTGATTTTTTCGGGTACTTTTACTATTTTGAAAAATCCAAAAAGAGTCTTTTGTCCTTTTATTTTATTTTATTTTCTTTATTTTGTTTTCTTTTAAAATTTAAAAAGATAAAAAATTTGCAAAATTAAAATTCATTTAAAAGTAAAAATCATAAAACATAAAAATTATAAATATTAAAAAATTTCTAAAAATATAAAAAGCATAAAAAAATATAAAAAACAACAAAAAGAGAAAAAGAGAAGAAAAAGAGTTCTGAATTAATTTTTGAAATTAATAACCCTTGTTTTTCGTGGACAACAATGTCCGTCTGATGAAGAGGCCGCTCCAATTTTAATCTGGATCGTTCAATCTCACAGCACCTCGATCGTTGATGAATACCCCATATCTGATCCAGAACGTTCATCGTCGAAGGGGAATTGCCCGTACGATGCGTGCCACGTGTATTAGTGAAAGCATTGCAACCGCCCGATGGCGTGCAGAAATGGTATAAATTTCATATCCTGCCCCGCATTTTTTGTGTATTATTAATTAATGTTGTAAATAAAATGTAACATTTAAATAAAATGGGATATTTTACTTCAGGCCCATGTACTTATTCATTACATATGGGTCCTTCCCAGACCAACTCATGTGTAGTCGCACGTGAGTGGGTAAATTGCATGTATTACCCTGACAATTTTGTAAATTATAAAAGAGTCTATAAAAATTAAATAAACATTGTATATTTTTAGCACATTTGCATCTGACCCACTATTTTTATTTTAATTGCAATTATGCCCCTGCTAGTATATGAATTTTGGTGCTTGGATTTCATTTATTAAAAATAACACCCTAACTCCTAAAATATGGAAAAAAGGTTAGATGTTTGGTAGCATATACTTTCACGCCATGAATTTATTTTACATTTCGGCATTTTAACTATTTATTAAAAATCAAAAGGAGTTCATTTTTGTATTGTCTAACTTATAAAATACCAAAAAAATATAAAAACATCTTTCAAAAATCCAATAATATATATTATCTATTTTATTATATTTTAACTACATACCAAAAAACACTAAAATAGAAAAAGAAAATGCTTAATTAAAAACCACCAAAATTCTTCATAGAAATCTAAAAATTCATAAAAAAATCCAAAAATGTGTTTTTCTATTTTATAATTTTCTTTATATAAATATTTATATATTAAAATTGATTTAAGTAATTTTAGACCTTATTTAGTATTTTCAACATTCACATCAATTTCGGGTATTTATTAAATCCCTAAATTTGGATATTTTTGACTTTAAAATACATAAAAATTAGCAAAAAATCCGAAAAAATACAAAAATATTAGAAAAATATATATATATAAACCAAAAATCAATTATTTGATGCATTTTATTTATATTTACTATCATTTAGTAGTATATTACTCTATATTGTATATATAGCCTTATATATGGCTATATTATATATATATTTATTTATTTAAAAGAAAAGGAAATATACAAATCTGATAATATAAAAAGAAAATATAAAATTAAAAAAATAAAATAATAAAATAAAATAGAAACCCACAAAAATAATAAAAAAGGACAAGAGATGAAAGACAAGTAGCCATTATTTTTCCCCTTCTACTATTTGCTCACTGAGTTCGATCTCTAGCGTATTGTGGGTTAATTGTTGATTAATCGAGGTTTCATCAGAGGTTGCATCGACGATTGTCAATCTGTCTTGTGGATTGACACGACTTTGGCAAAATCTTGATTATCAGTGCCCAACTAGGATCGTAAACTCTAGCGCTTGTTGAGAGGCACTTCAACATTGTCTACTTTGTATATACGTGTTTCATCTTTTTAAATCTTTCTTTCTTCCATTTTTTACATTCCATGTTTCGCTTAGGATTTTTGTAGCTATACTTAGGATGTACTTTATCCTAAGTATAGGGGTGCAAACACCGAGTTGTTCTATTTTCATTATGTTTCATTACTCTTGTTGTTGCTTATACTTAGGGATTCTTTACCCTAAGTATAGGGGGAGTGATACCATTCTTTTCATTTTATTTATTTTTGTTTTAGTGTCTTTCGTTCTCTCGCTTGTTCCTCAATTGTTGATATTCTCTTCTGTACTTAGGGATATTTTACCCTAAGTATTGGAGGAACAAACCGAGTTGTTGAGTTTGTATATTCTCTTCCTCGATCATCCCTATTTATACAATCTTCTATACTCAGGATTATTTGATCCTAAGTATAGGGGGATGAGCGACTTCTATTCATTTTGTTTCTTTGAGTCATTGTAGTATATGATTTTTTTCACTTTTCTAAGCATGAGTTATGTCTTCCTTTTTATCATTTCTTGGTCACTATGAGGATATAGTTCGAGCTAAGTATAGGAGGTGTCGTATATAGTGTATATAGACTTTAATAGCCATAACTTACATTTTTATCATATTTTAATAATATGTCTCACATTTATAAATATTGAAATAAAAATATTTTACAAAAACTATTTGTAAAGTGTTTGCAAAATTCATTTGAAAAATTATTTTTTAAAATAAAATTTTAAATTCTTTGTAAAAATATTTGTAAAAACTTTGCAATATTAATTTTGTAAAAAATTATTGTAAAATATCTTTAAATCATTTTGTATATAAAATGTTTTATAATTTTTTTAGATAAAATTATTATTTTGTAAAGTGTTTATAAAATGTTTGAAAATAAAATATTTTGAAAAGTTATTTTTGTAAAATATTCGTAAATTAGCTTGTAAAATATTTTGCAAAAGTTTGTAAAGCTTTTGTAAATTATTTCGAAATAATTTTGTCAAATTATTTGCAAAAATATTTTGTAAACTTGTTCTGCAAACATTGCATATAAATTAACTCATGTAAAGTATGTATATAAACTTGTTGTAAAATTCGTGTCATAAAATACTTAACTAATTGTAATTTATGTATATAAAATTCTTTTGTAATTAAAATTCTTTCATAAAATCTGTATTTAAACTGGTCAATAAAATTCTTTTGTAAAAGTTGTATATAAAACTTGTGACTAAATTCTTTTGCATATCATATAGCTTGTATAAAACTTGTATAATGCTTGTATCTAATTTTGTATAAAATCTGTTGTGAATATGTACATAATCCTTATTAATATTTGTAAATACACTCAATTCTATAACTCTTTTATAAACACATAAAAATTGAAAAAGTTAAAACTCATAAAAAATTGCAATCTCTTTAAATCCATACAAAATTTTTAAACAAAAAATACATTTTAATAAAAAGTTATTGCATTTGTATTCACATTTTTTCAGAATGATGTTGATATTTGAACTAGTCTGGCATAAAGCTAAAAAAAAGGAGCTTCGTTAAGATCTTAATCTACTTAATTTCATAGGAATCTTATAGGAACTGGAGTTGAGACTTTTCAAGTCAAGCGACTTAATTATTTGAGTTCATAAAACTATATTTACATGTCATCTTCATTGATTTAAGTATGCATAAATCTAGTTTAACAGAAGTTTTGATCTAGTATACATAAATCTATTTATCTTTGACTTAGGAAAGAGGCCATAGGGTCTTATTGATGTTGGAGCATCAAGTACAACTTAGCTTTCCCATTTCCAGTGGGAGCAGTTTGGGTATGGTAGACTATAGATTACATTTTTAAATTATCAATTTTGTATTTGAAACATGTATTTCTGGCCATATTATCTATCTAGAGCTAATCTGATCCATAGAGATTATTTATGTTGTTATAATTTTTTCAAAATGTTCTTGACAACATTGGTTTCTTCTATCCAATAATAAAATTATAATTTCCTAGATGATTTTTTTCTTTTATTTATCCTTATCTAGTAAGATTTTTCTTCATATAACTCCAACATTTTGGACAGTTACCTAAGATATCTAGACTTTATAGGGAAAATGAAGTCACCACTCCCTCTGACTTGTATGGTATTGATTTATCTCTTGCTCATGGTGAAGGGGATGCAAATAATCTAATATAAATAGAAATAAATATTATACCATATCTTTATTTTGAATTTGATACAAATATCGATGCGAATTTCACAAACACACGTACACACACATATATAGGGGAAAATGGGGCTGCCCTGCCATTATTTTTCTGTAATTTTTTTTATTTTTTGTATATTCGTCTATATATCCCTCCAATATGATATTTTGAATTTCATCAGAAATAGAGACTCTTATGCCCTCCATCTAGAACATGTAATTTTAACGATCTAAACATTGTTGTAATCGACCTGTTCTAAATGGAGGGTACAGGAGTCCCTATTTCCGACGAAATTTAAATGACATATATGAGGGATATATAGTTGAATATACATGGTGATATTTTTGAAAATATAAAAAAACATAAAAATGAGGCCGGGCAGCCTCATTGAACCCACATACATACATACATGCATGCATGCATGCATGCATGCATACATTCGTACATACATACATTCAAACAGATATACATACATTTCTAAACACACGATCTTATCCTAAATATATAAAGCTTACATTTCTCAGATAGAAATAGCTTTAAGCTTCAGACACATTGCAACAGAATTAGCCTAATGCAAGAATTAGTTTAATACTCATTGACTTATCTTCCCATAGTTAACTATATAACAATTAATATTATTCATTGCTTGATTCATTAAATTCACAATGAATGTTGCATTCGTAGCTATATTTATCGCAACGAATCATATACAAATAGTTATTCTTTGATTTTTTTTCTTATAATATTTGTTAAATTTGGCAACGATTAATTCAAATCTTAACGAACAAGTCAACAAAGATTAATAATTGTTATATGAACCTTTAATAACAGTTATTACATCTATTACAAATACATGAACAAAAGATAATTTGACAACGAACAATTTTCAATGTTATATCTTTAACATCATAAGATATGGTAACATATACTCGAATTATTCATTACCTCATGTCTATTGTATGCAGTGATAGCTTGGAAACATCTAAAATATATCAAAAAATGTTTTGAAGATGTATAAAATGTAAAACATTGTTTAAATCGGTTAATAATTACACTCAAATAATAAATCTATATATATATGATATCTTTCAAATGATGCATGGTCCTTCAATCCCTAAGGAAGACCATCGATCCCATGCATCCATATTTAATCCGTCAGTTATTATTAAATGCATGTTATAATTACTGTTAAATTAACCAAAAATCCATTTTGATCATTGTTCATTATCTAAATATAGTATGTAACAACCTAACTTATCTCCTCATTAATCTCCTCCTAATCTTTGCTTTCATATATTTATATGTGTGTGTGTGTATGAAAAAATAGGGCTGCCCCGTGTGTGGCAACCAACTTGGTTGCCCCGTCCCTTTTTCCACATTTTTTTATTTGTTTTGAAAAAATTCACCATGTATATTCATCTATATATCCCTCCAATATACCATTCAAATTTCGTCAGAAACAGAGACTCCTATGTCCTCCATCTAGAACATGTAATTTTAACGGTCTAAAGATTGTTGTAATCCACCCGTTCTAGATGGAGGCATATGAGTCTCTGCTTCTGTCGAAATTCAAATGTCATATTGGAGGGATATACAGATGAATATACACGGTGACATTTTTCAAAAAATAAAAAAAATTGCGGAAAAAATAAGGCGGAACAATCATGTCGGTTGCCTGCAAGGAGCAACCCATCAAACCCATGTATGATTTATGTATGTATGTATGTATGTATGTGGGGGAACAAATTGATGATGCGGATACAAAAATTGAAGTCCCTATAAAGCATGCACATTAAGGAGATCGGATGGCAGATATAAGATATATGAATGTATCCAATCACATGTGTAATGGTGGGGTTAGGGGACAGGAAGATATGGCCGAGGAGCAAAACCATGGGAAGAAGAATCCACGTCGCCATCGCGAGCAAATATCCGGTTAGGCCCATTTGTTGGGAGGCCCATTACCATCACGTAGGCCCTCCCTACCCCTGTACCACATCGCCCCATCTAAAGCTTAGCTCCACAACGTTGACGCCACCACCCCTCCCTCTTTATACATGTTGGCAATGCCACATCACCTCCACCTCCTCCTCCACCACCACCACCATGTCGACCACCATCCTCCCCTCA
>JAZKJV010008350.1:0-83108 GCA_037367405.1 Ottelia alismoides | reverse complement strand
TCATCGGCGAGCCGGACTGCCACCGCTCGCGCCGGCGCTCGCCGGCGCCATCTTCGCCGGCGACCGGCAAGCGCATCCGGCGGCTGCCACTGGCGGCCTCGCTGGCCTGAGCCGCGCCGCCACACCCGCGCCTGCGTGGTGTGGCGAACGCGGGGCGTCGATCGGGGACGAGACCGCGAGCCGCGGGGCGCATGGCTGCGCTAGGCTCGCGGCATGCGCACCTTGGCCATGCCCTGCCTGCTCGCAGCCATCGCGCTCGCCGGCAACGCGGCCGCGGACACCGAAGCGCCCGCGGCCCGCACCTCGCAGTCGGCGACCCCCGCCCCCACCGCCGCTGCTCCGGGCGCTCCGGGCACGCCGCGGGCGCGGCCGGACCTCGACGCGCTGCGCGAGCAGGTCCGGGACACCGAGCGGGCGTTCGCGCGCACCATGGCCGTTCGCGACCGCGCGGCCTTCGCCCGCTTCCTCGCGCCCGACACGATCTGGTTCGACGGCCCGGGCAAGGTGCTGCGGGGACCCGAAGCCGTGGTCGCGGCCTGGTCCCGCTACTTCGAGACGCCCACCGCGCCGTTCTCGTGGGAACCGGACGAAGTCGAGGTGCTCGACTCCGGCTCGCTGGCCTCGAGCTCAGGCCCGGTGCAGCGAGCCGACCGGGCAGGTCATCGGGCGCTTTCACTCGATCTGGCGGCGCGAGTCCCGATGGCCGCTGGCGCATCGTGTTCGACCGCGGCGAGACGCCCTGCCGCTGCAAGCCCGAGGCCGGCGCCAGCGCGCCCTGACCGTCGCGCTGCAGGTAGTCGAGCGCCACGGCGGCCAGCGCGCGCGCACCGATCGCGAGCCGGCCTCGTCGAGGTAGAAGCGCGCGGTGTGGTTCATCGCCACCTGCGCGAGGTTGGCCGTCGCCGGCGTGATGCCGAGATAGAAGTAGAACGCTGCACGCGCTGCGCGAAGAAGCCGAAGTCCTCCGAGCCAGTGATCAGCGGCACCTGCCTGACGTTGGCCTCGCCGAGCACGCGCGCCAGCGCCGCGACGCCGGCGCGGGTCACTCCGGGGTCGTTGTCGACGACCGGCGTGCCGAGTGACTCGGGCTCGAACACCGCGGTGGCCCCGCTCGCCGCCGCGACGCCATCGACGGTGCGCCGGATGCGCGCCAGGATGTCGGCGCGCTGCGCCGCGTCGAAGGTGCGCACCGTGCCGATCATCTCGACCTCGTCGGGCACGACGTTGTTGCGGATGCCGCCCTTGATCGCGCCGATGGTCACGACCGCGGGATTGGCGGTGATGTCGACCTGGCGACTGACGATGTCTGCAGCGCGGTGACCACCTGGGCCGCGACGACGATCGGGTCCACGCCGCCCCAGGGACGCGCGCCGTGGGTGCCGCGGCCACGCACGACGATGCGGAACGAATCCGAGGCTGCGAACATCGGACCGGCCCGGTAGCCGATCGTGCCGGTGCGCAGATCGGCGAGACGTGCAGGCCGAAGGCCGCCTCGGGACGATGGCGCTCGAACACGCCTTCCTTGAGCATAAGCGCCGCGCCGCCCTCCTCGCCATCGGGCGCCTTCCTCGGCTGGCTGGAACAGCAGCACCACGGACCCGGGCAGCTGGGCGCGCACCGCGACCAGCGCCTCGGCGATGCCCATCAGGATCGCGGTGTGCGCATCGTGGCCGCAGGCGTGCATCACGCCGACGGTCTCGCCACGATAGTTGGCGGTGGCGCGCGAGCGGGAACGGCAGGTCGAGTTCCTCGGTGATCGGCAGCGCGTCCATGTCGGCGCGCAGCGCGATCGTCGGCCGGGGCGCCCGCCGCGGATCACCGCCACCACGCCGGTCTTCGCGATGCCGGTCTCGACCGCGAGGCCGAGACCGCGCAAGTGGTCGGCCACCAGCCGCGAGGTGCGGACCTCGCGATTCGAGAGCTCGGGATGCTGGTGGATGTCGCGTCGCCACGCGACCAGCCTGGGCTCGACCTTGGCGAGCGCCGCCGCCATGGCGGCATCGAGCTCGGTGGCCGCGGCCGCGCGGGTGTCGGCAGCCGGCCCGAATGGACCGGCGAGCGCCAGCAGCAGTGACGCGGCGACAGGAGCCCGGACGCGGGCGCGCCCTCGTCGGCTCGGCGATCCAGTCTGCAGGTGCGCGGGTCGGAAGGTCGGAACGGTCATGGGCTTGCGATGCGGCGTCGGGCGCGACGGGCGCCGACGGTAGCGTGCGCCTACGCCCGATGTCCAACACCGCCGACCGATCGGCCCCCGGATTCGTCGTGCAATGCCGGGATGGCCCGGCCTCGCCGCTGCACCTGCTCGACGTCACGCTGTTCTACTCGCCGACCAGCGGCGGGGTGCGGCGTTACCTCGACGCCAAGCACGGCTGGATACGGCGCCACCGCGCCGATGGCTGGCGGCACAGCTTGCTCGTGCCGGGCGAACGCGACGTCCAGCAGGCCGGCGAGCGCTGCACCCTGCAGGGCCTGCGGATCCCGGGAACCTTCAACTACCGGCTGCCGCTCGACCCGCGTGCCTGGACGCGCGCCATCGAAGCGCTGGAGCCGGACATCATCGAGGTCGGCGACGCGTTCCACACGGCCTGGACGGCGCAGGGCGTCGCGGCGCGGCGCGGCATCCCGCGGGTCGCCTTCTACCACTCGAACCTGCCGCATCTCGTCGGGCGGCGCTATGGCGCGCCCGGCCGCGCGATCGCCGCCGCCTACGTCAAGCTGGTCTACTCGCGCTTCGACCGCGTGTACGCGCCGAGCCGCTTCATGCGCGACTACCTGCGCGAACTCGGCGTGCATCACGCCCGCCACCATCCGCTCGGCGTCGATCCGGTGACCTTCCACCCGTCGCGTCGCACCCGCGACCTGCGCGCCGAGCTCGGCCTCGCGCCCGACGCGCGCGTGCTGCTGTACGCGGGCCGCTTCTCGCGGGAGAAGCGCATCGACGTGCTGCGCGAGGCCTTCCGGCGCCTCGGCCCGCCCTACGAACTGGTGCTGCTCGGCGGCGCGGCGACGCGCCGGCTCGAGCGCAACGTGCGCGCGCTGCCCTACCGCAGCGATCCGGCCGAGCTCGCGACCTGGATGGCCTCGGCCGATGCGCTGGTGCACGCCGGCACCGAGGAGACCTTCGGGCTCGTGGTCCTGGAGGCGATGGCCTGCGGACGCCCTGTGGTCGCCACGCGCGCGAGCGCGATGCCCGAGCTGGTGACGGACGAGGTCGGCCTGCTGGCGCGGCCGGATGACGCCGCGGACCTCGCCGACGCGATCGCCGGCCTGTACGACATGGACGTCGAGGCGATGGGCGGCGCGGCGCGCGCGCGCGTGATGCAGCACTTCACGTGGACGCAGGTGTTCGCGACGCTGCCCGACCGGTACGCCGCGATGGTCGGTCGACACGCGGGCGCGGCGGCGGCCACGGCGCGCCGTCGGCCGCGGCTCCTGCCGCGCAGGCGGCTATACCAGCTTCACCAGTTCGTAGATCGTGAGCTTGCCTTTGCGCTCGCCGACGGCGATGTGCCGGCCGTCGGGCGACCAGCGCACGCAGGACGGCTCGGAATCGGTGAGGTGCGCGTCGAGCGCCTGCCTGGCCTTGCCCGGCTGCCAGAGCGTCAGGCGCCAGTCGCGGCCGGCCGAGATCAGGTAGCCGCCGGAGGGCTGGAACGCGAGGCACTCGACGCGGTCCGTGTGGCCGGAGAGCTGCGCCGGTCGGCTGCCCTCGGGACCCTTGCCGCCGAAGTCCCAGCACACCACCTCGTTGCCGGCGTTGCTCGCGAGCCAGCGGCTGTCGCCGCTCCAGGCGGTGAGGTTCACCTTGGCGGGGTAGCCGCGCATCTGCGAGTCCTTGCCGGTCGCGAGATACCAGAAGTGCAGCGAGCCGTCCTGCATGCCGGTGGCGATCACGCGGCCGTTGGGGCTGAAGGCCACGGTGAGGCAGCTCGAGGGCCACTTGTACTGGCGCGTGACGTAGCGCGGCGGCTCGATGCGGTGGATCACCATCGCGCCGTTGGTCGCCGCCGCGAGGTCGCGGCCCGGCTTGTCCCAGCCGATCGCGGCGATCGCGCCGGCGTGCGGCTCGAACTTGTGCAGCGGGTTCGCCGTCGGGCGACCAGAGCGCGAGCTGCTTGCCGGCGGCGCTCGCGAGCTGCGTGCCGTCGGGCGACCAGGCCAGATGCTCGGTCCAGGCCATCGCCGGCCGCAGGCGGCGCCGCTCGCTGCCGCTGCCGCCGTCCCAGAACGCGATCGCGTTGTCCTGTCCGCTGCTGACGAACTCCGCCGCCTTCGGCCGCCAGGCGACGGCGAGCGCGCCCATCATGTGCTCGCCGACCTGCCGCGCCGTCAGCGCCGCCTCGGCCGCGTCCCAGGCGCCGAGGAACACGCGGCCCTCGCCGCCGGCGATCGCGAGCCGGGCGCCGTCGCCCGACCACGCGAGGTCGGCGACGTAGTCGTCGAGCGTCGCGCTGGCGCGCGGCTCGAGGATCGCCGAGGGACCCTTCACCGCGCGGCCGCGCCGCCGTCGTGGCCGGCGGCGAAGCAGGAATGCAGGCCCGCCTCGAGCTCGTTGCGGTCGAGGTTGCGGCCGATGAACACCAGCGTGTTGCCGCGCGAGGCATTGCCCCACGGGCGCTCGAGGCGGCCGTCGAACATCATGTGCACACCGTGGAACACGTAGCGGCGTTCCTCGCCGGCGAGGTTGACCCACGCCCTTCATGCGGAAGATGTCGGCGCCACGGCTCTGCAGCAGGTAGCTCAGCCAGTCGTTGAGCTTCTGCGGGTCGAGCGGCCGCGGGTCGGAGAGGCCGATCGAGCCGATCTCCTCGTCGTGGTGGTGCGAGGCGAAGGCACGCTCGGCGGCGGGCTTCGCCCCCTGCAGCCGCAGGGTTGAACTCGGCGGGGGCGTGCTCGCAGAAGATCGCGTAGGCGCCACGCTGCGGGACGTGCAGCGTGAAGTGCGTGCCGTCGTGCGCGACGTCGATGCGGTTGAAGTGCGGGCCCGGATGGATGGTGCCCTCGCAGCCGATCTGGCGTGCTCCTCGGCGAGGCGCGCACCGCCGGCTCGACCTGCGCGGCGAGCGCCTCGGCGGTGGCCGCCGCGGCGGGCAGCACGACGAGGCCGAGGCCGGCGCCGTGGTCGTGGCCGGAGTGATCGTGGTCGTGGTGCGCGTGGCCGCCGTTCGCCGCGGCGGCCGCGGGCGTCGGTGCCGCGTGGCCGTGCGCCTCGGGACCGTCGTGATCGTGGGCATGGTCGCCGTGGTCGTGACCGTGATGGTCGTGGCCATGATCGTGGTCGTGGCCGCAGCCGGGCCCGTGCACGTGCTCGTGGTGGTGGTCGTGCCGCCGCCTCGGCGCCGGTGCGCAGCGAGTAGGTGCCGGCCTCGAGCTGGTAGATGCCCGCCCACTCGAACGGGTACTGCGGCTCGAGGAAGGCGGCGTCGACCGCGAGCGCGCGGTCGAGGTCGAAGGCGCCGACGTTCAGCACCTTGTCGATCGCGACGTTGGAATTGTGGGTGCGGAAGATCTTGGCGGTGGCGTTGATCGCGCGCACGCGCCGCTCGATGCGCTCGAGCGCGTCCGCAGGCACGAGGTCGGTCTTGTTCAGCAGGATCACGTCGGCGAAGGCGACCTGCTCGCCCGGCTCCTTCATCTCGTCGAGGTGCTTCTCGAAGTGCAGCGCGTCGACGAGCGTGACGATCGCGTCGAGCGCGAACTGCTGCTTGAGATCGTCGTCGAGGAAGAAGGTCTGCGCGACCGGGCCGGGGTCGGCCATGCCGGTGGTCTCGATCATCACGTAGTCGAAGCGGTCGCGACGCTTCAGCAGCTGCCGAGGATGCGCAGCAGGTCGCCGCGCACGGTGCAGCAGATGCAGCCGTTGTTGGTCTCGAAGATCTCCTCCTCGGCGCCGATCACGAGCTGGTGGTCGACGCCGACCTCGCCGAACTCGTTCTCGATCACGGCGATGCGCTTGCCGTGCTTCTCCGAGAGGATGCGATTGAGGAGAGTGGTCTTCCCAGACCCCAGAAATCCCGTCAGTACGGTGACGGGGACCCGATCCGTGGTGGCCATAGGGGTCGCATGATAACGTAGCCCCCATGTCGAAGCCCCGACCGCGCAAGACCGGGCCGCACGACCATGGCGCCTGCATCGACCGGGCCGTGGCCACCGCGGTCGAGGTCTGCGCGGCCCGCGGACTCAACCTAACGCCGGTCCGCAAGCGGGTGCTGGAGATCGTCTGGCGGGCCCACGAGCCGATAGGCGCCTACGAGATCCTCGCCGAGCTCGCCAAGGAGCGCGACAAGGCCGCGCCGCCGACGGTGTACCGGGCGCTCGAGTTCCTGATGGAAGCGGGGCTCGTCCACCGGATCGACACGCTGAACGCCTTCCTCGGCTGCGACGCCCCCGGGCACGCGCACGTGGCGCAGTTCCTGGTCTGCCGCAACTGCCACCGCGTCGCCGAGATCGACGATCCGGCGCTGAACCGCGTGCTCGCCGAGAAGTCGCGCTCGATGGGCTTCCGGATCGAGCCGACCTCGCTCGAGATCAAGGGCCTGTGCAACGACTGCGCCGCCGCCTCGCAGGACGCCGGCGCGGCGGCGGGTGCCGGCTCGACCCAGGAGCCCGAGTCGACGCCCGTGACGCGCGCTTGAGCCGATGGCCGGCCTCGAGCTGAAGATCCCGCCGCCGCTGGTCGCACTCACCTGCGGGCTGGCGATGAAGGGCATCGCCATGCTGGTCGAGGGTGGCACGGCGGCGGCGCGAACCACCGGCGAGTTCGCCACCGCGGCGCCCGCGGAGGATGCGACCGGCGGCTGGCCGGCGCTGCGCCTCGTCGCACTGGCGCTCGCGCTGCTCGGCGTCGCGGTCACCGTGCTCGGCATGCAGTCGTTCCGCCGTGCCCGAACCACGATCAACCCGCTGAAGCCCGCGGACGCGAGCGCGCTGGTCACCTCGGGCATCTACCGCCTGACGCGCAACCCCATGTATCTCGGCCTGGCGATGCTGCTCATCGGCTGGACTGCGTGGCTCGGCACGCCTTGGGCACTGGCGGGCGTGGTCGCGTTCGTCGCGTGGATCACGCGCTTCCAGATCGTTCCCGAGGAGCGCGCGCTGTCGAGCCTGTTCGGCGCCGAATTCGAAGCCTATCGGGCGCGGGTACGCCGCTGGATCTGAGGCGCGGACGCTGGATGGCCCGCGTCCCGGGCCGTCGTCAGTGTTGCCCGGCCCGGGAGAACGGATTCTCCACGCGCGCGCCCGTGGCCGCGAAATGTCGGGTGTTTCCGGTCACGATCACGAGGTCGTGGACCAGTGCCGTAGCAGCGATCTGCTCGCCGAGCGGCAGGATCGAATCGGCGAACCGAGCACCGATGCCGTCCAGCCTGCGCTCGAGCTGCCTCGGCTGCCGGTGATCTCCGCGGCGGCGGACGCGATCGACCGGCGCGTTCAGCGCGCGACCAGCAGGACCCCCGCGAACAGAAGCGCCGCGCCCAGCAGCTTGGTCAGCGTGACCGGCTGCTGCGGGAAGCCCAGCACGCCGAAGTGATCGACCAGCAGCGAGGCGAGCATCTGCCCCGCCACCGTCAGCGCGAGCACCAGCAGTGCACCGACGCGCGGGCCGGCGATCGTGACCACCGCGACATAGAACGCGCCGATCAGGCCGGCGAGCCACGCCCACGCGGGCACTGCGCCGAGCTGCTCGCGCGTCGGCAGCGTGGTGCGCGTGGCGAGCAGGAACAGCAGCATGCCGATCGCGCCGACGCTGAAGTTCACGAACACCGCGCCGAGCGGGTTGCCGCCGATCGAGCGGCCGAGCAGCGCGTTCATGCCGGTCTGCAGCACGAGCGCGGCGCCGGCCACGAAGGCGAGCACATAGAGGACGGTGTTCATCGGAAGCCTCGTCGGTGTGGAATCGGCACGGGTCGGGATGGTGGACCGCGTCGAGGAAACGGCTCGGGTCGCGGGCCGGGAGTCAGGCGACGCGGCGCGGCGCTCGAGCCAGCGTCGCCCGAACGGCGTCGCGAGCAGCGCGAACACGAGGCGCCAGAAGGCACGCTTGGCGAACGGCACCGGGCGCGGCGGGATCACGGCTGCGGCACGTGCCGAGTAGTCCTCGTGCACGAACAGGCGTGCGCCTTCGACCTGGAAGCGGCCCTGCGCAGACTCGACCAGCCAGCGCGTCGGGTCGGCGCCGTCCGGGCGCACCCGCACGGCCTCGAGCCGCGGCGGCGGCTGCGGGGCGACGACACCGCCCTCGAAGTCCAGCAACAACAGCCGGTCGTCGCGCGAGCGGCCGGCGAGGCGGCAGCCTCCGGGACCACCGCCAGGGTGCGCGACCTCGCACGCGAGGGCCTCGAAGCTGAACCCGGCGGGATCCGGGTGGTCGATCACGGAATGCGTCACCCCACCAGAATAGCGGCGGGTCGCGCGATCGCGCTAGGCTAGGGCCGTGAACGGCATACCGCTGCATACGCAGCGCCTCGTCGAACGGCTGCTGCAGAACTACTGCGATCGCATCTGCCCACCGAGCGCCCGCCATACGGTGCTGCTCGGCTTCAGCCTCGCGTGGGACCGCGCGACGGTCCACGAGCTGCAGCGCCTGTTCGGCATCCCGGGCACCGGCCAGCCGGTGGAGCTCGCGCAGTTCCGCTATCGCGCGGCGAGCAACGAGTGGCGGCTGTTCTACGCCGACGAGCGCGGCCGTTGGCGTCGTTACCCGCGGCGCGGCGCGACGCACAGCTTCGTCGAGCTGCTGCGTGAGTTCGACGCGGACCCGGCGGGCGTGTTCTGGGGCCGCATCAACGGCAAGAGCCTGCGCTGGTGCAGCCCGCGCGGGCGCTGCGCCGACTGCGACCTGCGCTACTGTCAGGTGCTGGGCGTGGCCGAGCCCGCCGGGAACAGCCTCGAGAGCACCTCGGCGGTGCGGCGCTTGACGTCGGCATCGACGTAGCGCGCGATCGTCACCAGCGCCCAGGCGAGCACGCCGAGGTCGTCGGTGTAGCCGGCGAACGGCAGCAGGTCCGGGATCGCGTCGACCGGCAGCACGAAGTAGGCGAGCGCGCCGTAGATCGTGGTGCGCGCCCAGGCGGGCACGTCCGGGCGTCGGCTCGCGAACCACAGCCACAGCACCTTCTCGACGACTTCGCGGCCGGCGGCGCGGCCGAAGCGCGCGAGCTTGTCGCGCAGCGAATCCGCGGAGAACCGGCGCGCCTGGTCGGCGGCGTCGAAGTCGCCGGGCATGGCGGCGCGCAGCACGGGAAGCTTGTTCATCGCGGTCTCCGCGACAACTGACCGGGCGATCATCGCACGGGCGGCGCCGGGGTTCACTCCGGCGGCTGCGGGCCGGCGTCGCAGGCGAACAGTGCCACGGCCTCGGCATCGCCCGGCATCAGCACGTCGCGTTCGTAGTGGAAGCCGAGCTTGCGCAGCAGGCGCAAGGAACTCGCGTTGTGCGGCGAGGCGATCGCCAGCACCCGCTCTAGTCCGAGCACGCGCCGCGCATGGGCCATCACCGCGGCAGCGGATTCATGGGCGTAGCCGCGCGACCACCACTGCGGCAGGAACGCGAAGCCGATGTCGGGTGCCGGCAGGCCGTCGCGGGAAACCAGCCCACAGAGGCCGATCGATTCGTTGCCGCCCTCGCAGCGCTCGACCAGCCACAGGCCGAAGCCGTGGCGGGCGTAGCTGTCGAGCATGCCGCGCTCGATGTAGCGCCGCGCATCGTCGAGGTCGCGCACGCCGCGATCGCCGATGTAGCGCAGGAAGCTCGGGTCGCTCAGCAGGCGCAGCACGAACGGCGCATCGTCACGCGTCAGCTCGCGCAGCACGAGACGCTCGGTCGACAGCACCTGCGCGCCGCGGGTCACAGGGGCACCGCGCGCCGCGGATGGCCAGCGCCAGCCGCGGCGGCCGAACAGTGCCCCGAGGACGTCAGGCATCGAGGCGGAAGCGCACGCGCACCGTGGTCCAGGCCGGGTGGCGACGCCGTCCTGCATCGCGGACTGGAAGCGCCACTTGCGCAGCCCTCGACCGCGGCCTGGTCGAGCCTCGGGAAGCCACTGCTGCGCTCGACGCGCACCTCGGCCGGGCGGCCGCGCTCGTCGACCAGCACCGCGAGCGCCACCACGCCCTCCTCGTTCATGCGCCGCGACGCCGGCGGATAGGCCGGCTGCGTGCTGTGCGTGACCGCGAGATCCGCCGACGGCGGGCCTGCGGCGGGCGCGGGGCTCGCGGTGATCGCGTTCGCCGGCGGCGCCTCGAGCGGTGGGGCGTCCTCGACCGGCACCTCGAAGAGCGGCTCCGGCATCGCCAGTTCGGCGACCTGCGGCGTCGAGAGCTCCGGCTCGAGCGGCGGCTGCTCGACCTCCTGCGTCTCGGTGATCAGCACCGCCTGCATCGGGTCCACTGCGACCGGCGAGCGCACGATGCCGAGGCTCGCCGCGACGCCGTAGATCAGCGCCACGTGCGCGCCGAGCACGATGGCACCGCGTCCCACGCGGCCCCGCAAGGCCGACCGGTCGGGGTTCTGTCCGGCTGTGGTGAGCATCACGACCTCCATCGATCAGGGTGGAGACGTGGCTGATGCTGCGCGCCCGGCTTGGGACGACCTGTCGGGTGAAGCGAGGCGCGGCCGGGCCGACGCGGCCGCCTGCGCACGTCGGAAGCGTCCGACGTCCGTGCTTCGCGACAGTGAAGTGCGGGCACGCACCGCCCGCGATGCGGCCGACTGCGACGGCCGTGCCGCCCCGCCCTCGACGCCGTTGCGAGACGCGGCGCGGCGGGGCAGGCGTCACGGGTCGCGGTGGACGGTGTCGGGCGAGAACGCCGGCAGGCAGACCGCGAGGTACTCGGCGCCGTCGGGCCCCGGAGTGCTGTAGCGCACCCACTGGCCGCGGCGCGCGATCACGGCCTGGCCCGCACGCACGTCGAGCGCTGCGAGCACGCCGTCGGGCCCGCGCGATTCGACGCGCAGCGCGCCGCGCAGCACCACGGTGTACTCGTCGAACTCCGGCACCTGGCCGGGCTCGACCCAGCCCGAGGGGCTCTGCATCCGCGCGATGCTGACGGCCGCTCCGGTGCGCGCCGCTTCGGCCGGCGTGTTGACCCGGCCCACGTATTCCTCGATCTGCTTCGGCTTGGTGCCGACGGCCGGTACGACCGTGGGGTGCGGAATCAGCTCGGCCATCGGCTCCTCGCGGGACGCGCCAGCTTGGGCGGGCGACCTGCATGGTACGCCGGACGCCCTCGAGGTGGGACCGTACCCGGAGGACTACCAGGGTCAGTGCCGCTGATGCGCGGTCATGCCGGCCATGATCGCCTGCATGATCCGCACGCGCAGCGGGCGCGGAGCGGTCGACAGCGACAGGCCCAGCAGCCGTGACAGTGTGCCGGGTCGGACCTGCGTGCGACGTCCGAGCGCGTCGAGCGTCTCGCGCGCGACGACCGCCGGCTCGACGGTGCGCGTCATGCGCATGTCGGCGCTCCCGGCGAACCCGGTGCGCACGGGGCCGGGTGCGGCGGCGACGACGTCGACGCCGCGCGGACCGAGTTCGGCGGCGATGCCCTCTGCCAGCGACTGGACGTAGGCCTTGGTGGCGGCGTAGTGGGCAGCCCGCGGCACTCCCTGGAACGCAACGATCGAACTGAGCAGCACGAGGCCGCCCCGCCCTCGCCGCGCGAGCCGCCCGGCGAAGTGATGCGCGAGCGCCAGCACGGCGTCGCAGTTCAGGGCGAGCATCGCGCGCTCTCGGTGCAGGTCCGCGGCGATGAACTCGCCCGAAGTGCCGCAACCGGCAGCTGCCACGCACAGGCCGATGTCGAGGTCGACGGTGGCGGCGGTCACGGCATCGACACCCGCAGGCGAGGCAAGGTCCGCGGGCACGGAGCGGCAATGCACACCGTGGTCCCTCGAGAGGCCGCGCGCCAGCACGGCGAGTCGCTCGCCGCGGCGCGCGGCGAGAACGAGGTTCAGTCCACGGCGTGCGAGTTCCCGCGCCATCTGCTCGCCGATCCCGTCCGACGCACCGGTGACGACGGCCCACGGGCCGTAGCGGTCGACGAAGCCGCCGTTCACGGAGATACCCGTACGTCGCGGCTGCGAGTCTGGAAGCGGTCCTCTGGCTCGAACGACGCACACCCGAGATCGACGCCACGGCGTGCGACACCGGTGACGCGCACGGTCAAGGCGGCTGCGGACGCCACATCTGAGATCGAAACGAGCGTCGCCGGCAGCAACGCGGCTCTCGGGTCCATGGTCCCTCTCTGGAAGCTTGGTAGACGGTGTCAACCAACGATGGCATGATGGACCAAGGAGGTAGACGGTGTCAACCAAAGCGGCACTCGGCATGGCCCTGCGCGGAGTGGCGGCAGGCCTGGCGCTCCTTCTGCCGGGCGCTTGCACGTCGCCGCCGATCACGTCCGACTGGAGTACTCGAACCCGTACCCGGCGCCCGACGACGACGGACGCCGCGCGGCGGCCACGTACTTCGTGCGCCGGGCATGGATTCAGGTCACGCGCGACGTCGCGCGCACCGAATTGCCGCAGATCGAGCCGCTGAGCATCCCGCGCCTCGCCGCACGAAGCTTCGCGGTCGCCTGGCTAGGTCATTCCTCGCTGCTGGTCCGGGTCGACGGGCGCTGGATCCTGGTGGATCCGGTGCTGTCGGACACGGCCGGCCCGCTTCCCGGAGTCGGCCCGGCGCGGCTCACGCCGCTGCCGTTCCCTCTTGATGCGCTGCCGAGGATCGACGTCGTTCTCGTTTCGCACGACCACTACGATCACCTCGATCGCCGGACGCTGCGGCAACTCGCACGCCAGCCGGGCGGCCCGCCGCGGATCCTGGCAGGGCGTGGCCTGGCGACTTGGATCCGGCGGAACGTCGGGATCGAAGCCGAGGAACTGGCGTGGTGGGACGAACGCGTCGAACACGGCAGTCGGCGTCGATCTCCCTGCACTTCACGCCCGCGCAGCACTCGAGCGGTCGCTATCCGTGGGGCAGGAACCGGACTTTGTGGGGAGGGTGGGCCATCGTCTCCCGGGGCAGGACGTTCTACTACTCCGGCGACACCGCCTACGTCGGTGAACTGTTCGAAGCCGTGGGCAGTCGCCTCGGCGCGCCCGACCTCGCCGCCCTGCCGATCGGCGCCTACCAGCCGCGACCCCTGATGCGCTTCGAGCACATGGATCCGCGCGAGGCGCTGCTCGCGCACCGGCACCTGGGTGCGCGGCGCTCGTTCGGCGTGCATTGGGCGACCTTCCAGCTCGGCGACGAGGAACCGATCGCGCCGCAGCGCGACCTCGCGCAGGCTGCGCGCGCGCAGACGTCGACAACTTCTCAACCCTGCCGATCGGTGGCATCCTCGATGTCGGCGTTCCGGTGCCGGGCAGCGCGGCGGCGAGATGAGTCCACGGCAGAAGCGCATGCGCACGGCGCAGGTCCACGACCCGGCTGGCGGGCTGCGCGAAGCCTGTATCGAAGCCGCGCGACGCGTGATCGCAGAGCGGGGAGTGGAAGGCCTGAGCCTGCGCGACGTCGCGCGCACCTTGGGGGTCTCCCACCAGGCGCCCTACAAGCACTTTCCCAGCCGCGATCACCTGCTCGCCGAAGTCATCGGCCGCTGCTTCCGCGAGTTCGCCGCGCGGCTCGACGCGCTACCCCAGAAGGGCGATCCAGCCAGCGCCATGGAGGGCATGGGCGCGGCGTACCTGTCCTATGCACGCGAGCATCCCCTGGAGTATCGCTGATGTTCGGCACACCCTGGCCAGACGTCGATGCGCATCCCGAACTGCTGCGCGACGCGCGGCGCGCGTTCGACATCCTCCGCGACTCGCTGTCGCGGCTGCGTGGCGCCGATCGGCCGCCCTCGGCACCAGCGGATCGCGACGAGGTCGACCGCGACGCGCTGTTCGTCTGGTCGACGATGCATGGGCTCGCGACGATCCTGCAGAGCAACGTGATGGATCACCTCGCGCTGCGCCGGAACGTCACCGCCTCCGCGCCGGAGCACGTCATGAAGCGCATCGACACGGCGCTCGCGGCCGGGAGCGGCGACACGCAGCGCGCTTTCCGCCGCACGCCGCGACGCTGACTGCGATCACGGGTTCGCGCGACCTCTCGCCGCGCCCTGCCCCTCGACGGCCGGCCGTGCGCTCAACCCGGCCAGAGGGTCTTCTCGAGGTACACCACGTCGGGGAGGGGATTCGGGTAGTACGGCGGGATCTCGCGAAACCCCAGCGAGCGATACAGGGCCAGCGCCGCGGTCATCGAGCCGAGGGTGTCGAGGCGGATGCGGCCGTAGCCGATCTGGCGCGCGCGCTCGACGATCGCCTCGGCGAGCCGGCGGCCGAGCCCCGTGCCGCGCCAGGGCGGGCGCACCCACAGCCGCTTCATTTCGGCGCAACGCCCGGCCGGGTCGCCGATCGGCGCAGCGCGACGCAGCCGGCGAGCAGGTCGGGTGAATCACGGTCGGGCTCGAACGGATCGCAGGCGCCGGCACTGGCGAGCGCGCCCGCGGCGGCGATCAGGATCGCGCCACGTGGCGGAGCGTACTTGCCCGGCAGGCTCGCCAGCTCCGCGTCGAACTGCTGGAACGCGAGGTCGTGGCCGAGGTGCGCGGCGTACTCCTCGAACAGTTCGCGAACCCGCGCGAGGGTCGCGGCGGAATCATCGGCCTCGACGATGCGCAGCGGCGGTGCGCTCACTGGTGGGCGTCAGCGCTCGGACAGGTCGACGGTCACGGTGGACTGCGCGCCGTCGCGCAGGCGCCTGGCCACGACCTTGTCACCGGGCGCATAGCGCTTCAGCGCGGCGGCGAAGGCGCCGAGGTCGCCGACGGCCCGACCGTCGAGCTCGAGCAGCACGTCGCCGGCGACGAAGCCGGCGCGGGCCGCGGGCGAACCGGGCACCACCGACTCGGCGCGCACGCCCGCGCCCTGGTGGGCGTAGTCGGGCACGAGGCCGAAGGAGACGCGCCGCGCATTGCCGTCTGGCCGGCCCGCCGCGCCGCCCGATGCACCGCTCGGGCCGGCCGCGCCGCCGGAGGCGGTAGGCGCGGCGATCGTCGCGGTGAGCGGACCCGGCCGCTGCGCGAGGTAATCGACTGCTTCGCGCGCCACGCTCGCGACCTTGACGAGGCCCGCGACGTCGACCTTGTCGGCGACGTCGCCGGGGCGGTGATAGTCGAGGTGCGCGCCGGTGAACAGCTGCACCCCGGGAATGCCGCGGTCGATGAAGCTCTGCTGGTCCGAGGACTGCGACGCGCCGGGCACGTTGCGCGTCGCGATGCCGGTCGAGAACGTGATGCCGCGGAACACGTGCTGCCACTCGGTGGCGGTGCCGGTGGCGAGTGCCTGCACGGGGCCGTCGCCGAGCCGGCCGACGGTGTCGAGGTTCAGCACCGAGCGGATGCCGGAGAGCGGCACGGGCAGCGGATTCGCGACGTAGTGCTTCGAGCCCTGCAGGCCCGCCTCCTCGCCCGAGAACGCCACGAACACGATGGTGCGCGGCGGCGCGCCGGCATTGGCGAGGGTGCGTGCGAGCTCGAGCAGCACCGCGACTCCGCTGGCGTTGTCGTCGCCCCGGGATGCACCTGGCCGACCTCGGCGACGCGCACGCCCGGACCGCTGCGGCCGAGGTGGTCGTAGTGCGCCGACACGACCACCGCCTCGTCGGCGAACTGCGGGTTCGAGCCGCGCAGCACGGCGATCACGTTGCGTGCCCGGACCGGCTGCTGCGCGCCGGCCGGCGTGAACTCGAACTCCTGGAAATAGTCGTCGAGGTTCGCGCCGATCATCGTCACCTGCGGCGTGCCGGCCGACGTCGAGTTGCGCGCCGGCGGGAGGCCCGCGGCACGGAAGGCCTCGGCGACGTAGCGCGACGCAGCCTCGAGGCCCGCCGTGCCGAGGCCTCGGCCGTCGCGCGCCGGGTCCGGCGAGCCAGCGCACGACGCACGTGCGTCGCCATCGCCTCGCCGTCGAACACCGCCGGCAGGCGCGCCAGCGGCGCGCGCGCCGGATACTTCGCCGCGGGCAGCTCGGCCGCGCGCTGCGCGACGGGCCGCAGGGTCGACGTGCAGCGGCGAGTCGGCGGCGATCCACTCGCCCTTGACGTCGTTGGCCGGCTCGGTGCCGGCGAAGCCGAGGTAGGAGTACTTGCCGTAGTGCGGCAGCTTGCGGGCGAGGCCCGGTGCGGCCTCGAGCGGATCGACGACCACCCAGGCGACTGCCTTGGCGGCGTTGGCCGGATGACGGCGCACGATCACCGCGGAGTGCCCCGCGAACGGAATGCGCCCCGCGCCCGCGCGGATCGCATCCGCGCCGACCTCGTACGCCGTGGCCGGATCGCCTCGCGAACAGCCTCGGCGCCAGCGCATTGTCGCGGCCGAACACCCAGACGGGCCGGTCCTTCGGCAGCGGTGCACGGTCGGCGTCGCTGCGCACGACGAACTTCTGCGCATCGCCGCCGCCCCAGAACGCGAGCATCTCGCGGTATGCGGCCAGCACCGCCGGCGCGGCCTCGATGGCAGCACGGCCACCACTTCCCGGCTCGCCGAACATCTGGCCGAGCGAGGGCGCGGTCTCGCGCGCATCGAGCAGGCGGAACAGATCGAACTCGGGATCGACCTCGAGCGACAGCGGCGCGCCGCTGACCGCGAACTCGAAGCGCGCCTCGCGGCCGGTCATCCTGGCGCTGAAGAGCTGCGTGCCGGCAGCGGTGCGCACCGCGACCGGCACCTCGAGCGCGAACGGCTCCGCCTTCTGCACCTGGCGCAGCACGCCGCGCACGACGTGCGTGGCGGCCGCCGTGGCGTCCTCGCCGCCACGCCCGCTGCCGGCCGGCGCGATGGCGACGTCCGCGACCCGCAGGTCCGGCGCACCCCGCTCGAGACACCCACTGGCGGAAGAACGGCGCGAGGTCGGCCTCGGCCGCCGCGCCGTGCGCGCGCGCCAGGTCGTCGAAGCCTGCGCGCCGGCCACGCTGCTCGCGATAGAAGCGCTGCAGCCCGCGCACGTAGGCCGCGTCGCCGAGCTGGCGGCGCGCCATGTGGAAGGTCATCAGCGCCTGCCATAGCCGACCGCCTCGGTCGCCGGGCTGTGGCGCGAGCGGAACTCCGACAGCGGGAAGTCGCGTCCTTCCTTCACGAAGTCGCGGTACTTCTTCAGTGTGTCGCGGCGGTACTCGGCGCCCTGACCCTGCTGTTCCTTGTAGAGGTGGTCTGCGAGATAGGCCGTCAGGCCCTCGCACCAGTTGCCGCTGGCGTAGTCGACGAACACGCCGTTGCCCCACCAGTTGTGCAGGATCTCGTGCGGGTAGGACGAGGTCAGGATGAACGGGAAACGGATGATCTGCGGGCCGAGCAGGTGAAGCTCGGCATGCCGTAGCCGGTCTCCCAGAAGTTCTCGACCAGCGCGAACTTGTCGTACGGATAGGTGCCGATCAGCGCGCGGTACATCTCGAGGTTGCGGGCGGTGGCCTCGAGGTACTTCGCCGCGAGCGCGTCGTCGGGCTTGCGCAGGTAGACCTCGGCAGTCACGGCGCCGGCGGCGCGCGCGTAGCGCCGCAGCGGGCCACCGACGATGTGCAGCTCGTCCGAGCGGCGTGTCGGAGCGCCAGCGCGCCACGCCCTGCGCGTCGCGGGCGCTGCCCCGGCCGGGGCTCACGAGCTGCCAGCCCTCCGGCGACTTCGCCGAGAGCGCGAAGGTGAAGAGCGCGTCGCCGAGCCAGGGGTACCAGAGCGTGGAGCCGGCGAGGTAGACGCCGTCCTCGCGGATCGTGCCGGCGGTCTCGTTGAAGCCGCGCGCGTACTCCTGGCCCGGTGTGTCGAAGCCGAAGTCGACGCGGCCGGCGTAGCGCAGGGACAGCTTGCGCGTGCCTGCCGGGAGGCGCACGCGATAGCGCGCGGCCCGACCGGTCCGGGTCACCGTGGCCGAGGAGCCGTTGATGCCGGTAAAGCCCTCGGTCGCGTCAGCGGGCAGCTTCTCGACGGCCGGGTCCGACGCGAGCACCTGCAGCGGCGCGGCGAGCAGGAACTCGACGGGGCGCCCCGCCATCTCGGGCGGCAGTTCGAGTGTCGCGCTGACCTCGAGCGTGCGTGCGCTCGGGTCGATCGTGGCGTCGAGCTCGTAATGCGGCAGCGCGACGGCGGCCGTGGTACTGCGCACCGGCGCCACTTGTGCCACGCCGCCGGTCCGGCCGGCAGCCCCGTTGCCGTCCGCGGCGCTGGCCGCGGGGCCGGCGGGCGACTGGGCGAACGCCAGCGACGCGACCAGCACTGCGCCGGCGAATCCGATCGAAAGCGGAACGTATCGCATGGATCATCCATCCTGCGCCGCCGGCGCGGGACACCGTCCCGCTCAACCCTTGCGGCGGAAAACGATCTCGAGCACCTGCGGCTTGCCGTCGCGCTCGATCAGCAGCTTCGCGGCGTCGCCCCCAGCGGTAGTCACCGAGCTTGCGCTGCAGCGCCGTCGTGCCGTCGATCCGGGTGCCGTCCAGCTCGCGCAGCACGTCGCCGACCTTGATGCCGGACTGGTCGGCCGTGGAGCCTGAGTCGACCTGGATCACCTGGCCGGGTTCCTTGCCGATGCGCCCCATCAGCGAGACACCGAGCTCGGCTCGGTCGGCTGCGCCGTCCAGGGAACGCCCCAGAGATAGTTGGCGTAGGCTGCGTTGACCGAGGTCACCGGCCGGCCGTCGCCGTCGCGCACGGTCACCGGGATCAGCGAGGCGATGCGCCCGCGGAAGTGCGGCGCGAGCTGTCGTTCGGCGCCGAGCCCCGTACGCGACGTGGCCCGCGCCGATCAGCACGACGACGATCTCCTTCGGATCGACCGGGGTCGAGAGCGCCTGGCCGGCGTTCCAGCCCATCGCCGCATCCCAGGTGACCTGTGCCTGGTAGAGGCCCTCCGCCTGCTCGGGCGACATCTTCGAGTGCAGCGGATCCTCGGGATCGAAATAGGCGCGCACCAGGGTGCGATGCTCGTCGCTGGAGAGGTCGATGCGCGGCGGCATCCTGGCGCGGGTCGCCGCATCGAGCGCGTCCAGGCCCTTGGCGCGGACGCTGCGCACACGTCGCGCGGCGCATTGATGCCCACGAGGCGCAACCGCTGGTCGCGCGCGAAGGCGAAGATGTCGCGATAGCCGTTCCAGTGGTGCGACCAGGTCTCGTACCACTTCGCCTCGTCGAGGAACTGCGCCTCCGTGAGTTCGCCGCGGCTCCAGCGCTCGAGCGGCGTGGTGGTGGTCCACGGGAACATCTCGAGCCCGAGGATCACGCGGCGACCGGCGGCGTGCAGCGCCTCGATCACGCGCAGCTGGACGCGGTGGAACTCGCCGTTGGTGTGCTCCTCGCCGATGAACAGCACGCGCACGTCGGCGAGACGGCGCGCGAGCTCGGCGGTGGAGACGAGCTCGCCGGTGGCCGTGTCGGTGATGCCGTCGAGGCGCACCGGGGCCTGCCGGCCCCTGCGCGCCGGATCCCCGATGGAGAGTCGCTGTGGGTCGGGTCGGGCCTTCGCGCTCGCTGCCGCGGATGCATCTGCGGACGCAGAAGCGGGCGCGGGCCCGGTCGGTGCAGTGGACGCTGACCCGGCCGGCGCAGCGAAAGCTGCGCCGGCCAGTCCGAGACCGATCAGGCAGGTCGCCAGCCGCGCCGCGGCAGCCGACCCTCTCATCAGAATCGCACGCGACCCGTGATGCCGTAGGTCGTCAGGCGCGGGTGCGAGACGCTCCAGCGGAACGGGAAGAAGCTGCCGCCCCCGGCGAACGGCAGGTTGGCCGCGGTGTTCGTGAACTGCACGTCGCGGAACGCACCGGTGGGCGCGTCCTCGTGGGTCAGGTTGCGGCCCCAGAGTTCCACCGTCCAGCCGTCGCCGCGCAGGCCGATGCTGGCGTTGAGGAAGCCCTGCTCGGGAATGATCGCCTGGTTCACGGAGTCGGCGTACTGCTTGCCGCGATAGGCGTAGTCGCTGCGCACGTAGAACGCGAGCGAGTCCCGGATGGGCGCTTCGTAGCCGAGGCCGAGGTTGTACTGCGTCCGCGACTGGCGCAGCACGTACTTGCCATCGACCGCTCCCGTCGGCGCGAAGCTCGGGAACAGCTGGAAGGTGGTCAGCGACGCCTTGTCGTACTTGGCGTCGCTCAGCGCCACGCCGGCGTTGAGGCGCAGGCGCTCGGTGACCTTGCCCTCGATGCTGAACTCGGCGCCCTTGACCGTCGCATCGCCGGCATTGGTCTCGAACGCGGTCGGGATGGTGATCGGGCGGCCGTCGACCTCGGTGACGATGTTCGGTATGACCTGGTCCTGCCAGTCGTACCAGAACACGTCGAACTCGGTGCGCACGCGGCCACCGAAAAGCTCCGTCTTGGCGCCGAGCTCGTACGCGAGGATCTCCTCCGAGTCGTAGGTGCGGAACACCGGCACCTGGACGGTCGGGTTGTCGCTGAAGCGCACCGTGCCCGTCGCGAAGTTCACCGCTCTTCGGCGCATCGGCCACCGACGCGTACAGCGTCCAGTTCGGTGCCGGCTTGTAGCGCAGGTTCACGCGCCAGCTCGGCAGGTTCCAGCTCTCCTTGGCGGTCCGCGACAGTGCGCCGCTCGCGAGGAACGTGGACGGCTCCTTCGTCTCCTCGGTCCACCGTGCCTCGGCGCGCAGCGTCAGGGCGTCGGTGAAGTCGTAGTCGACGGCGCCGAACACCGACCAGCCCTGGGTGTCGCTGCGGACCGCGAGCGGGAACGCGCTGCCGAGCGGATCGTTGAACCACGGCAGGAAGCTCGCGTTCGCGCCATCGGAGGCTCCCCGGCGTCGGGAAGCCGAGCGTCGGCGAGATCGTCACGCACGGGCAGAACGAGCCGAAGTCCGCCGGCAGCGCGGGGCCGGCGATCACGCCGTCGTTACCGCCGTCGGCACGGTTGTCGTAGAAGTACAGGCCGCGGTCCAGCGGAACGCGCGGTCCTGGGCGCTGGCGAAACGCAGTTCCTGCGCAAACTCCTCGGTGGTGTCGCCGAGGCCGTTCTGCAGCAGCGTCGCCTGGAAGGTGCGGATCGGGCGGATCGCGGTCGGCGACGGCGACGCGGACATGGCGGCGTAGGCGTAGGTCACCGAGCCGGTGCCGCGCGTGCCATCGACGAAGAACCTCTGCTCGACGTTGGAATACGAACTCATCGACGTCAGCGTGCCGCCAGCCAGGTTCCACTTCAGCTCGAGGTGCACGCGCTGCACGTCGCGCTGCTCGCCGGTGGCGCCGCGGATCGCACTCAGCGAGTTGCGGTTGATGGACGGCAGCTCGCCGCAGAAATTGAGGAACTTGGCGCTCTGCATCGGGTCGACGACGGCGCGGTTCTCGCAGTCCGCCAGCACCTCGGACGTAGCCGAGGGATCGATCGCGTCATCCGAGTAGTAGCCCCAGAGGTACGCCTCGAAGTCGCCGCCAGGCGCCCAGCGCAGGCCGCCGCTCACGGTCTTGTACTCGTAGCCGCCGATGTCGGGGCCGCCGGCGATCTGGTTGTCGTAGGAACCGTCCCAGGTGTCGTAGCCGACGGCGATGCGGCCCATCAAGGAGTCGCCGAACAGCGGCCCGCTGGCGACGATCTGGCCGAGGCGCTTGCCGTCGTTGCCGAACTGCAGCTCGGCCTTGCGAACCGGCTCGGACGTCGGCCGGGCGGTGACGTAGTTGATCGCGCCGGAGAACGCGGCGCGGCTGTAGAGGGCGGCCTGCGGGCCCTTGACGACGTTGATCGCCTCGACGTCGAGCTGGCTGAAGTTCAGGCCCTCGCGACCGGCGACGTACACGCCGTCGATGTAGATGCCGACGTTGTTCTCGGCGTTGATGCTGACGGGTGCGACGCGCGCAGCACGGGCGCCGGCAGGAACTCGCCGAGCACGTTGGAGAACTGCAGGCCCGGCGTCAGCGCGGCGATGTCGTCGAGGTTGCGGATGCCGCGCGACTCGATCTGGTCGGCGGTGAAGGCCGTGACGGCGACCGGCACGTCGAGGAGCTTCTCCTCCGTGCGCCGCGCCGTGACGACGATCTCCTCGAGCGCGAGAGCGTCGCCCCCGGCGGCGTCCTGGGCGAACGCCGCCTCGCCGGCACCTGCGGACAGCAGGGCCGCCGCGGCCGGCGACCACGGCGCGGAACATGGAGTCTTTGCCAATCATCAGAAGTCCCCCCCGGGAAGGCGTCGCTATTGTTTTTGAGCGACTGCTGTGCCAAACGTACCGCCAACACACGCGCGGCGCCAGCGCAGCGTCACGCGACGTCGCCATCCTATCCAGACGGGGGGCACCACATGAGAACCTTTCGCGATTCGCATATTTCCTGCGTATTTTCCGCAATGGCGCTCGCGCTGGCGGGCTGCCAGTCGCCGGGCAACGCCGTTGCGGAGTCGCCCGCGCCGCGCCCGGTCGCCGTGCCCAGGGCGCGCCCTGACCACGAAGCCGGGCGAGATGCCCTCGTGGCAGATCCCCAACATCGGCGAGGCCGCCGAGTCGTACTACGGGCCCGACAGCGAGCACCTGATCGCGCAGGTGCAGAGCCCGCTCGCGGTCAAGAGCCCGCGCGGCATGGCCGGCTTCCTGACCAAGACGTTCACCGACTCCGGTACCGACGTCGTGCTGGTCAACGACAAGGGCTGGGACGCCTGCTCGTACTTCTTCCCCGACGGCAAGAGGCTGGTCTGGACTCGATCAAGGACAACCTGCAGATGCCGCTCGGCAACTGGTCCGACTGGCGCAACTACCCGCAGGGCGCCGAGCTCTACGTCTCCGACCGCCAGGGCAAGAACATCCAGCGCCTGACCGACAACAAGTACTACGAGGCCGAGGTGACGGTCTCGCCGGACGGCAAGTGGATCGTGTTCGGCCGGATGATCGACGGCAACATGGACCTCTGGGTGATGAACTCGGACGGCACCGGCGAGAAGCAGATCACCTTCACCAAGGACGAGCAGGAAGGCGCGCCGTACTTCCTGCCGGACAGCGAGACGATCCTGTATCGCGCGTGGAAGGCCTCGGAGTACGACCAGAAGCCGACGGCCGATGACGATCTACACCATCAAGCGCGACGGCAGCGGCAACCAGCGCCGCACCTTCACCAACGACATGAACTGGGCACCGTTCCCGGCGCCGGACGGCGAGCACTTCGTGTTCGTGCGTGCCGAGACGCCGCGCAACTGGGAGGTCTACCTCGGCTACATGGACGGCAAGACCCCGCCGAAGCGCCTGACCTTCGACGAGGGCTTCGACGGCTTCCCGGCGATCTCGCCCGATGGGCGCAAGATGGTCTGGACGAGCTCGCGCAGCTCGGCCGGCGCCGGCTTCATGCAGGGGCTGCGGCTGCACGTCATGGACGTCTCGTCGCTGAACCTCGGCCCGAAGAAGGCCGCGCGCCGCAAGTCCTGAGTCATCCCGCACAGTCCCGAGGGGGCATCCCATGTCGAAGAAGAACTCGTCCCGGATCGACCGTCGCACCTTGCTGATGAACGCCGTGGCAGCCGGCGCAGCCGGCGCGGCCGGGGCAGCCGCCGCGCCGGCGGCCGCACAGCAGGCCGGGGGCGGCGCGGCGCAGGGCGGCCAGCGGCCGCCGATGACGCCGATCAAGGTCGCCAGGCGCGGCGTCTACGAGACGGTGCCGCTGCGCCAGGGACGCGATCAACGTCTGCGCCGTGCAGTCGCGCGTCTGGTCGGTGGACGTCAAGAACCGTGCGGCGACGATGAAGCGCAACCTCGCGCACGTCACCAAGCTGATCGACTACGCGCAGGGCTCGGCCGAGGAATGGGGCGGCGAGCGCCTGTGGGGCGCGAAGCAGGACCTGATCTGCATGCACGAGTTCCCGGTGCAGGGCTTCCAGCCCTGGACGCGCAAGGAGCTGAACCAGATCGCCTTCGAGCTGCCCGGCCCGAGGTCGACGTGATCGCGCAGCGCGCCAAGAAGTACGGCTGCTACATCGCCTTCGGCTGCTACGCCAAGGAAAAGGACTGGCCGGACCACGTGATCAACATGTCGGTGATCGTGGGTCCCAACGGCGACATCGTCAGCAAGCAGTGGAAGGCGCGCAACATCCTGGGCCTGTTCGGCGAGGGCGCGCTGATCGGCACGACGATCTACGACGTGCTCGACCGCTACGTCGAGATGTACGGCTGGGACGCGACCATGCCGATCGCGCGCACCGACATCGGCAACATCGCGATGACCGCGGTCGGCGCCGAGCCGATGCTCTACACCTGCTACGCGCTGAAGGGCGCCGAGATCATGATCCTGACGGTCACCGGCGGCACCAATGCGAGTCGGCGATCGCCACCGCGCGCGCCAACCGCACCTACGTGGTCGGCGTCGGCAACTCGGTCTCGCCCGACAACATGGGCTTCCTCGAGGGCGCCGGCTCGCGCGACGAGGGCACGGTGGTCGTCGACCCGCGCGGCACGGTGCTCGCGAAGACCGCGAACCACCACGAGGACGCGGCCAGCGCGCGCGTGCCGATCGCCGATTTCCGCAAGACGCGGCGGATGCCCGAGTTCCCGATGGCGCTGATGCTGCCGGTGTCCAGCAGTACGAGCCGGTGTTCAAGCCGAACGCCTTCCTCGAGAAGCTGCCCGCGACCTACCAGGAGTCGGGCGAGCTGGTGCGGCGGCGGATGGGGATGAAGTGATCCGGCAGTGCGCCGGCCCGGTCGCCGACCGGGCCGGTGCACTCAGCCCGCCGCCTTCGCGGCGAGCAGCGCGGCCCGCAGCGTCTCGTCGGGCGCGTTGAAGAAGATGGTGGAGAGCGGCCGGCTCGGTTCACCAGGTACAGCTGCGCCGAGTGGTCGACGACGTAGGCGCCATCCGGACCGGATGGCGGCTGCTTCCACGAAACTCGCCGAGAAGCTGCGCGCCACGGGGCGCACGCGCGCGGGGTCGCCGGTGAGGCCCACGAAGCGCGGCGAGATCGCGTCGAGCACGCGCTTCAGTGCCGCCGGGCTGTCGCGCTCGCCGTCGACGCTGATCATCACCACCTGCACGTCGGCGAGCGCGGGATCTGCGGCCAGCAGGTTGCGGACGCGCAGCAGCGTCGTCGGGCAGACGTCCGGGCAGTTCACGAAGCCGAAGAACACGAGGCTGACGCGGCCCGCGAAGGCCGCGTCGGAGCGGAACGGGCGGCCATGCTGGTCGGTCAGCGTGAACGGCGGGAGGGCGCGCGGCTGCGCGAGGCGCAGCGCACGCGTGTCCAGGGCCGGAATCGCCACTGTCGCGGAGGGTGGCGCCGCGGCACCTGGGCCGGCCGCCCTGCCCTCGCCAGCGAACCCGTACTGCACCAGTGCCAGGCCTGCGCACAGCGCGATCGTGCCACCGCGCAGCCACCGGGCAAGGCCGTGCGGCCGCCGATGTCGCGGCAGTCCGACGCGCGGCGTCGCACCCGTGACCGGACCGGTGGCATGGCCGTGAACCTGGTTGCGCGTCGCGTCATGCACCCGCTCAGTTTGCGTACAGCCGGTTCGCCGGCACCGTGACGAAGGTCGCGTTGCCGGGTGTCTGCCAGCGCAGCCGCATCACGGTGTTGCCGGTGTTCTCGAAGTACTCGAGACGCACCTCGTAGCGCTGGCCGGCCTGCAGCGTGATCGTCGCGCTGGTGTCGGTGGTGGAGCCGTGCAGCGTCCAGTTGCTCACCAGCGGCACGCCGTTCACCCACAGGCGCACGCCGTCGTCCGAGACGGTCTGGAAGCGGTAGGTGCCGCTCGCGGGCGCCTCGACCGTGCCGGTCCAGCGCACCGAGAAGCGGTCCGAGGGCACGCCCGCGCCGGGCGAACCGGTGCCCCAGGCGAAGTCGACGGCCTCGGTGCGCGTCAGCAGCGGCGAACCGGGCGAGCGCGGTGCCGTTGAAGTAACGGCCGACCAGGCCCGTGCCGGTCCCCGCGCCCTGCGGCGCCGAACTCTCCTCGCGGCCCACCTGCTGCAGGTAGGCGGCAGCCGCTCGACGTCGGGGGCCGGCAGCCGTCGCCGCGCCCGCGTGCGCGCGGATCGCGTCGGCGAGCGTCGCCGCCGAGCCGTCGTGCAGGTAGGGCGCGGTCGCCCAGACGTCGCGCAGCGTCGGCGGATCGATGCCGGCCAGCGGCGCGCCGAGGCGCTGGCCGCTCGACGGCTTCACGGTACCGACGTCGAGCAGCGTGTTCACGCCGCTCGCACTGAACGCGGTGCCCGAATGGCAGGCCGCGCAGTTCAGCGACTGGAACAGCGCCCGGCCCTCGCTGCCGGCCGTGGTCAGCGTGGTGGAGCTCGCGCGGAACGGCGTGTCGTCGAAGCGGTTCAGCGAGGCGACGTAGGCGGCGAGCGCGTCGAGGTCGGCGCTCTGGCCGGCCTTGCGGTCGCCGAGCGGCTGGCTGCGCGTGCCGGCGAAGAAAGTGGCGTCGCTCATCAGGCCCATGCCGCCAGCGAAGCCGCGGATCTGGCCCTCGAAGTCCTGCACCTCGTCGAAGTTGTTGCTCCAGTGAAGGAAGCCGTGGCCGGCGGCGCGGCCGCGCAGGCTGATGGTGTTGCGCAGGCCCTCGCCGAAGCCGGTCAGGTCCCAGGTGCGGCCGTCGTGGCCGCCGTCGTTGTGGCAGGAAGCGCAGCTCATGTAGGCATCCCGCGCGAGGCGCGGGTCGCGTGCGTCGTAGAACAGCTGCTTGCCCAGCAGCACGTTGGCCGCGAGCCGCTCGGTGCCGACGGCGTTCAGCGTCGCGACCGCCGGCACGTCGGCGATGCCGCGCACCAGCAGCGGCTCGAGGTCGAACACCCCGACGGTGCGGTCCATGAAGTTGCTGACGTAGAGCTGCAGGCCGTCCGGCGAGAGCGCCAGCGCCTGCGGCGCACGGCCGACGTCGATTCGGAACATCTCCCAACGCCCGTGGGCGTCGACCACCGCGACCTGGCGGCTGGTCTCGAGCGCCACGAACAGGTAGTTGCCGCGACGGTCGTAGACGGCGGCCGTCGCGAGGCTCGAGTTGTCGTGGTCGAGCCGCGCCCCATGGTCCTCGGCGTCGGTCGCAAGGTCGATACGCGAGCTGATCGCGCGGACCGTGTTCTGGAAATCGAGCGGCCGACCGTCGCGCGCAAGCCCGCGCTGCACGTTGTCCTGCTTCGAGGGCACCCACGCCTGGGTGCCGTCGGGCGAGATAGCCGCGGCCCCGAGGTAGTTCGGCACGCCGCGGCCCTGGTTCTCGAAGTCCGGTTTCGCGCTGGTGCGCAGAGTGATGGTGCGCAGCACCGTGAAGCTCGCGGCGTCGACCACCACGACCTCGCCGCCGGCGTCGCCGGGCTGGACGTCGGTCGTCGACTCGCCGGGCAGCGGCGGCGTGACGAAGCGCGACACGTAGACCTTGGCACCGTCGGCGCTCACGGCGACGTGGCGCACGTTCGCGCCGACGTTCAGCGTGCCGTTGCGCGCGAAGGTCGTCGAGTCGTAGCGCAGCAGCTGGCCGGTCGCGGCGAGCGCCACGTAGGCGGTGTTGCTGCCGGGCCGGAACGCGATGCCGTACGGCTGCGAGGCCCGCGGCAGGCCGATCGTGCGCACCACGGCGTAGGTCGCCGGATCGATCACGCTGATCGACCAGGACTGCTTGTTCGCGACCCAGACGCGGCCGTCGGGCGCGAGCGCGAGCGCGCGCGGCGCGGTGCCTACCGTGATCTCCGCGAGGCGCGTGCGGGCGACGACGTCGAGCACGCTCACGGTGTTGTTGTCGGCGTTGACCACCCAGGCCTGCGGATTGCCGCCGGCCGGCTGGCGCGCGACCAGGCTCGAGGACATCGACGGCGCGCGGGCCGTCAGCGGCAGGTGCACCGTGTGCACCGCGTCTCGCTGACGATGCCGCCGCGATCGTCGGTGACGTCGACGCGCACGTAGTAGATGCCGGGCGCGGCGAAGGAGTGCCGTGCGGTCGGCGACCCCGACCACGCCGTAGTCGGCGTGCCGTCGCCGAAGGTCCAGCGGTAGCGGGCGTTGATGCCGTTGACCGCGGTCGCCGTGAAACTCGCCTCGCCCGAGGCGAGCGTCGGGGTCGAGGGCGGCGGCGGCTCGATGCCGAGGGCCGCGGCCTCGGTCAGCGTCCAGAGGAAGCTCGCGGTGGCGGCGTTGAGGCCGTCGCTCGCCGCGACGACGACGTCGTAGTTGCCGGCGGCCGTGGGCTGGCCGGAGATCACGCCGGTCGCTGGATCGATGGACACGCCAGGCGGCAGGCCGCTCGCGGCGTAGCCGAGCGTGTCGCCGTTGGGGTCGCTCGCGGACAGCGCGAACGACACGGGCAACCCGACGATGCCGTCACGGTTGCCTGGATTCTGCAGCACCGGCGTGATCGCCGGGTTCATCTGCGGCGCCACGCCGACCTGCACTATCGCCGCGACCGAGGGCACGCCGGCCGAGTCGATCGCGAACAGCATGTAGAAGCCCGGCGGCGCGTCGGCGGCGCGCGTCGGCGCCTGGATCGCGAGCCGGTTGCCGCGCACCTGGAACGTCAGCTCGGTGAAGCGCTGGTCCATGTTCCAGCCGTGGGTCGCCGAGCCCGTGCGCACGAGCGTGACGCGCGCGATCGCGTTCGGCCCGGACCAGTCGGCGAAGAAGGTCTCGCCGACCTGCACCGTGGCCGGGGCATTGGCGATCGAGGGGCGCGCGGCACGCTGGCCGTTGGCGTCGAACAGGTACGGCGGGTAGTAGATCTCGGCGTTGGTGTTCACCTGCGGGCCGGGTGCACCGCCGCCGGCGACCAGCACCGAGGCATCGGGCATCAGCAGCGCGTTCGAGTGGTACAGGCGCGCGCGCACTCCGGCCGCACCCTGCGTCCAAGTGCCGGTGTCCGGGTTCCAGATGTCGGCCGTGTAGGCCACATTGGTCATCTGGTTCCAGACCGAGCTGCCGCCGGTGACGACGACCTTGCCGTCGGCGAGCACGGTGGCGTTCGCGAGCCGGCGCTGCGAGCCCATCGACTGGGTCGCGGTAAAGGTCGGCGAGGCGCCGCGGATGTCGATCACCACGGCGCCGTTCGAGGCGCCGCCGGCCTGCAGGATGCGGCCCGGGCGGAACATCACCGCCGTGGCGTCGCTGCCGCGGTTCGCGGTGGGCAGCAACTGGCCGAGCTGGCTGATCGAGCCGGTGCCCGCGGTGTTGACGTAGTAGACGCGCCCGTTGCTGTCGTAGCCGAACACGCGGCCGTCGGGCGCGATCCAGTTGCGCGGGTACTGGAACTGCAGCGCGCCGGTGTCCGCGCCGGACAGCAGGCGGAACTGGCCATTGACGCCGCGGATCTCCGGGCGGTCGGTGCCGCTCGAACCGCCCTGGATGAAGATCTCGCCATTGAGCAGCGTGGTAGAGGTCGAATACCAGCGCGCGCGGTTCATGTTGGCGCCGCGCGCCAGCGTGTTCGAGCCGGTCGAGAACACGTTGGAGTTGTTGTTGCCCGTATTGGTGGTGCCGGTCCCCGTCCAGTTGTCGCCGCCGGCGGGCCCGCCGCCGCCGCCTCGCAGCACCAATTGCGAGCCGCAGAAGATGTCGGTGAGCGTCATGTTCGGCAGCGTCAGGTGCGAGTCCGCCCCGGCGCCGAGCGCGGGATCCCAGACGTCGTAGATGAAGTAGCCGGTCTGCTTGCCCGCGCCGTCGGTGCCGTAGGTCATCACGCGCCCGTCGGGCATCAGCACCGCGTGGACGGCGATCAGCGGCCAGTTGTGCACCGGCGACCATGCGCCGCGGACGTTGTCCGCGAGACCCGGCGCGGCGGCGGTTGCGAATGCGACGCAGGCGAGCGCGCGCGCGAAGCGCCGCGACGCGCCCGGCTGCGGCCGGGCGCCCGTCGATACGGTCATAGGAATCCCCTGATCCCGTCGTTCTTGTTTCTGGGGATCAGGCTAGCGATGCGCAGCGGATTACTGGCGCGTTCCAGACATAAAGGCGCGGCTAGCAGGCGCGCCGCGCCCCTCGGCGTTGAATTAAGTCAGCGGGTGGCGGCTCGCGGCCGCGCAGCGCGCGGCCGCATGCTGCAGGCCGCCGCCGCGGGATGCCGCTCAGTGGCGCGACGACGGACGGTCGTCGCGCTTCGCCGCGCCCTTTAGCTTCTCGCCGAGGCTGCGCTCGCGCGGCTGCGTGCCCGGAGGCGGGTTCGGGCCGCCGGCTACCTTGTCTTCCTCGTCGTTCCAGGCGTCCCCCGTCGCGCGCTCGAGACGCTGGTCGGCCTCGCGCGCGAGGCGATCGACCTCGACGTCGGTGCGGCGCACGGTGTCCTCGACGCGCTCTGTGCGCTCGTTGACCTCGCGGCCGACGACCACTTCCTCGACGACGCGGGCCAGCTTCTCGACCACCGGCTCCTCGGTGCGTTCGCGCACCTCGACGGTGTCCTCGCGGAAGTTCTCGAGGTCGGCCGTGGTCGCTGCGCGATCCACCGGGCGCCGCTCGACGCGGGCGCGCTCCTCGCGCAGGCGCACCAGCTCGCTGATCGGCGTCTCGGTGACGCGCCGGATGACGCGCACGCCGCCCTGCTCGACCGCGCGCTTGCCGACCTTGACCTCCTCCTGCACCACCGGCATCACGACGTCGCGCTGCGCGCCGGCCAGGGCGTCGCGGTCGGTGAAGCGATCGCGGTCGCTCATCCGGTCCTCGCCGAGGTCGCGCTCGGTGCGCCCCGCGGCGGTGTGGACCACGCGGTCTTCGTCGCTGAGCGCCTGTGCCGCCATGGCGCCCGCGGTACCGCCCTCGACGCCGCGGTGGTGCTCAGTGCCGGCCCAGCCCTCCGCGCGCCAGGCGGAGCTGCGCTCGTCGAGGTCGATGGTGCCGCCCTGCTCTCGCATCAGCTGCGCGGCGCGATCGGCCTGGTCCTCGTCGGCGGCGTCGACCACGACGATCGTGCTGCCGCGCCGGATCGCCTCGGAGTAGATGCCGACCTGGGCGTCGTCGTCGTTGCCGAAGAGCGAGGAGAAGAAATGCCGCACGCCCGCGAAGAAGCCTTCGTCGCCGCCGTCGCGGCCGGCCGTGCCGCCCGTCTCGTAGCGCGGCACGGAGCTCGCCGTGGAGTCGAGAGTGTCGGGCGTGGCCTGCACACGTCGATCGACATGCGCGGGAATGCCCTGCTGGACGAGTGCGTCCACGGTGCGCTGGGCGGACTGTCGATCGTCGAATGCGCGATTACGGTGTACATGCTGAAGCTCCTTGCGGGTGGGGTATCGGTTGGCGGTCGTTGGGTCGTCGGATGGCGCCGGTTACGGCGCATCCTTCTGGTCGTGGGCCGTGGTCCTGGGTGGCATCGCGGCCGGCAGACGGCGCCCGGTCGACTCGGTCCAGTCGCCGGTCGCGGGATCGAAGCGCTCGACGATCGCCGCCTCGCGCCGCAAACGTCACGGCATGCACCGACTTCTCCGGCGCCGGCGCCGGGTGATGCGGATTTCCTCGCGCAGCACGTGCTCGGTGCGCACCCGAGGCGCTCCTCGACCACGGGGATGACGAGCACGTCGCCCTCTTCCCAGCTCTCGAGCGGGCCAGCGACGCGGCGTCCGACAGGCACGCGCTCGACGTGGACTTCCTCGTAGACCGTGGGCAGTTCGACTTCCTGGCGGTGCTCCCGAAACCACCTTGCGCACGCGCGTGGCGCCGCCCGGTCTCGACCGTGCGGCGCGTGACCTTGAGCTGCTCCTCGAGGACCGGGATGACGCGTTGCCCCTCGGGAGCCGACGCGTCGGGGCGCTCGCCGTCCATGGCAGCCAGCCGCGGCGCGACCTGCGACTCATCGTCGACGAAGCGAGCCGTGGCCCGTGCCACCGGCGCGGAGGCGCCGGGATGGAGGGAGTCGTGTTCATGGCGGGAGCCGTACTTTCGGCAAGCCCCGCTCGCGATGGATGTAGGACGGCCCCGCTCGCGTCGCGGGGAATGCGACTACCGGACTACACGGATGTGGCAACCGGCGGGCAGCGCCCGCCAAGCCTCACGCAGGGCGGCGGCAGTACCAGGTCCGCAGGTAGCGCTGCACCGGCTCGCCGCGCGTCACCTCGAAGCCCGCGTCGCGCAGCTCGCGGTGAAGTCGCCGTAGACGAACTCCAGCGACCAGGGCTCGCCGTTGTACTGGAGGTCGATGTCGAGGAAGTACTGCAGGCCCCGCGGGGATCGGCTCGCCGGCGGGGAAGTCGAACACGTTGAAGACGCCGCCGGGCCGCAGCACGCGGACATCTCGCGCACGATGCGCCGCGTTCACGGCGAACGGCACTTCGTGGAACAGGATCGTCGACTGCACCATGTCGAAATGCGCGTCGGGGAAGCCGGTGTCCTCGGCGAGCCGCTGGCGGAACGCGACGTCGACGCCGAGCTCGGCCGCGCGCAGGTGCGCGTAGCGCAGCATCTGCGCGCCGGCGTCGATGCCGGTGACCTCCGGCCTGCGGCAGCGCCTGCCTTCAGCGCCGTGCTGCCCTGGCCGATCGAGCAGCCGATGTCGAGCACCCGCGCGACCCGGCCGTCGGCAGGGCGCGGCGCGAGCCGCGCCAGCGCCTCGTGCATGTCGTCCTGGTCGTTGGTGCCGACGAAGAACACCTTGGTACCGTAGTGGTACACCGGGCCGGTGAGCGCGTCGCCCCTGGTAGCCGCCGGGCTGGGTGTGGAATTCGGCACGGGCGTATTCGGGCACCTCGAAGTCGGGCGACCACTCGACCAGCCCCGGGACCGCGGGTCTCGGGCCTCGGCGAGCGCGCGCTCGATGTCGGCGCGGCGGCGGCCGAAGCTCTCGTTGAGGTTGCGCCCATCATCTGCTGGCTGGCGCGCAGCAGGCGGTTGCGGGTCGCGAGGATCGGCACCGCGTCGCCGGCGCGGCGCGCGCGAGGCGCTCCGCGCGCGGCGACGGTGCGGGCGGCGTGCCGATCGCGCCGTGCAGCGCCGAGCATCGCGGGCATCGACATGCGCTCGCCCGAGAAGCCGCGGATGCCCTCGCGAAGGCCTGGTAGCTCTCGTCCTCGAGCCGCGGCAGCCGCGGCAGTCGTCCCTGCATCCCCCGGTCCAGCTTCATGCCTCGCTCCTTCAGCGGCGCGCCAGCCGCAGCGCGTACTGGCGGTAGGTGGTCGGTTCGCGCCCGAGCAGCATGCGCAGCACGTTCGGGTTGCGCGCATGCCGTGCGCGTCGTAGTGACGGTTCATCACCGTCATCTGCTCGATCCGGTCCTCGCCGAGGCCGGCGGTACGCGCCTTGGCGCGCATCTCCTCGGAGTGGCACCGCACGCGCCACCACCGGGCGGCCGAGCACCTCGCCGAGGATCGCGGCCATCTCGGTCCTGGGCTCAGCGCCTCGGGACCGGCGAGCTCGTAGGTCGCGAACAGGTGCGCACCCGGCTGCGCCGCGCCCGGCGCCGACTCCGCGACGACGCGCGCGGTCGCCTCGGCCAGGTCGGCGAGGTCGGCCACGTTGAATCGGACGCGGGTGCTGAACGGCATGCCGTGCACCCCCTGCTCGGTCACGGCCTTCCAGATGTTCTCGAGGTGCTGCATGTAGCGCGTCGGCAGGGACGATCGTGTACGGCAGGTCGGACTCGACGACCAGTTCCTCGGTCTCGAGCTTCAGGCGATGGTGGCGAACCTCGCGGCGCAGCGGCTGCAGCACCGAGTAGTAGACGAAGTGGCGCAGCTTCTGGCGCCGCGCGGCGGCGACGAAGTTCGCGGTCATCGTCTTCTCGTCCGGATGCATCGGTGGCCCGACGTGCACCAGCGCGTCGCAGCGCTCGAGCGCGCGCTCGACGCTCGCCGCATCGGCCATGTCGCCGATCGCGTGCTCGCTCGCGCCGAGTGCGGCGAGCGTGGGCCACTGCGCCGGATCGCGCAGGAAGGCGCGCACCAGAACCGGCGACTGCGGCGAGTTGGCGCGCGCGAGCGCCTGGACGAGGCGCGCGGCCGGTGCGGCCGTTCGCACCCGTGACGAGGACCTTGGTCATGGCAGCGAGCGTACTGCAGCCGGCCCGCGACGGCGACGCTATCGCGTGCCGGTCGCGGCCCGCGCGGTGCCGGGCGCGGCCCGCGCCGCCGCGGTCGAGGCCCCCGGCAGGCGCGCCAGCGGCGCGGGGGCCGGTTGTAGCGGTGCGGATCGCCTTCACCGGAGTCCAGTCGGGCGGCGTCACGGCGAGCGCGAACACGCCGAACACCTGGGTTTCGAAGGTCGCGGTACGGGTCTTCGCGTCCGTAGCGCAGCGGCGCGCTGCCGGCCGGCGTGAACACCGGGTCCCAGTCGTGCGAGGCCTCGTTGTAGACGAAGGCCCTCAGGCGCGCCGCCTCCTCCGGCTTCAGGGCGCGCCTTGCGGGTCACCGGCACGGTGAAGCTCGCGGACGATTGACGATGGTGCGATACGGGCCGAACAGCACCGCGGGCGAGACCACCTCGCTGTGCTCGGCGAGGTACGCGAGCGGCACGTCCTGCGTGCCGACGTAGGCCTCGAAGCTGTCCCAGGCCGAGACCAGGTTGTCGGCCGGGTCCTGGAAGGCGCGATAGGTCCTGGCGTCGAAGGACTCGGGCTCGCCCGGGTGGGCGTCCTTCCGCGACCACCACCTTCGCGCCCTTCAGCGGCCCGTCCTTCACCTCGGCGCCGCCACCGCCTTCGCGATCGACCGCGCCGCGCGCCACGACCTGCAGGTTCACCGAGGTCGGGAACACGCCGAAGCGCTCGACGGCGCTGCGGATGTTCTGCGCATAGCCCGATCGCGAACTCCTTCCACCAGGTGTCGAAGGTCTCCGAGTACTGGATGTAGGAGACCGACGGGTCGTTCGCGTCGGCAGGGCACGGGGGTCGGGGAATCCACCTTCTCGCACCAGTCGACCCAGAACTTGCCGTTGCGGAAGTCCGCACGGGTGTTGAGCGGGATCTGCTGCAGCGCGCGGATCGCGAGCAGCGGGTCGCGGCCGTTGTAGTACCAGTGCGAGAGCACCGCGACGATGTTCTTGCGGCCTTCCTTCTTTCGCGAGGTCGATGTTCTCGCCGCAGCGTGGCGTAGCGCTGCGCGGGATCGGGGCTGGTGAAGTCCTGCGGCTGCGCGAGGCCGTATGAGTAGTAGTTGTCGGCGCGCCGGTCGCCGGAGCGGGCCCTTGGGGTTGAAGTGCAGCGCGTAGCGGTCGCCGTAGTAGGCCTCGAGGTAGCGCTTGAACGCGACGTAGTTGTTGTACGCGTTCTCGTGGTAGACCTCCTTCGACCAGGGGTGCGGCGCGGAGAACGGGCCCTGGGTCGGCCGGTCGGGGAACGGCAGGCCGTAGGTGGTGTAGAGGATCGCGACGTCGCTGCCGGGCTTCAGGTTGTCGAGGTGCTTCTTGGCGATGTGCAGCAACGCGAGGTTGTACTCGGGCGTGCGGCCGACCTGGCGCGACTGCTGGAACTGGAACTGGTCCTTGAAGCCCGCGAGGCACAGCGCGCGCGTCACGTACCCCTTGGTCATGAAGTTGTTGGCGTAGTTGTTGTTGTCGGTGGTCTCGCGCACCAGCCACCATCCGCCGGAAGCCTCGCGCGCGAAGTCGAGCGCGACGTCCTCCTCGAAGCGGGTCTTGCCCTCGGTCGGCGCGTAGGCGCCGAAGCGCACGTCGACCTGGTCGCCGAACAGCTGCTGCAGCACCTTCGCAGTGTGGCTCTCGATCTGCACCGTGGCGGGCGAGAGCCGCGGCTCGAGGTCCTCGTGCAGGATGCTGAAGTCGGTGATCGCGCCGGCCCAGGAATACTCGTCGGCGTCGCGGATGCCGTTCGGCATCGAGAGCGGGTTCGGGCCGGGGCCCATCGGCGCGGCGCCTATCACGACGACGCCCTCGAGGTAATTGGTGCCCGTCGCGCGGGTCGACGGCCCAGAAGGAGCGTGCAGCGGCTTCTTCACGTCCTTCGCGGGCGTGATCATCCCGGCGTCGGCGGCACGTCCTTCGCGGCTAGCGTGACCTTCGGGTGTAGATCGACACGTAGGTCTGGCCGTCGGCCGAGAGCTTGTAGAGGCCGACCGAGTCGTGCAACGCCTCGAGGCCCTTGGCCCGGGAAGCCGATCGCATACGGCTGCAGCCCGAGCTGGACGCGGAACGGCGGCGTGCCGACGAAGGCCTCGGTGCAGGGCTCGTCCGGTCGCGCGGCGCTCACGCCGAAGCTGCGCTGACGACCTCGCCGGTAGAGCGGGTCGAAGCCCTCGGGCTCGGCCCAGTCGGTGATCAGGACCGCGACGCGCTCCGCGGCAGGACGGGTGGACGTGGCTTGCGCGGACGCCGCAGCGCCCGGTTGCGCAGCGGCACCTGCCAGCGGCAAGGCGCCCATGAGCAAGGCCGGATTGCGGCACGACCGTGCCGGCGATCGATCGAACGCGACATCTCCACCTCGTCTGCGAGCCCCCCACGTGGAGGCCAGATCATGACGTGGCGGGGCGGTCAACCCCCGTTTTCTTGCTGCCGCGTGGCCGTCTCGTGAACGGCCGGGCGCGCCGGCTCGTCCGCTTCTTCGCGCGGCGGCGGATTCGCCGTCCCGCCGGCGGACGGTGGCGGCGTGGCGGCACGGGGCTTCAGTGCGGAGACGATGTTCTCCTGCATCTGCTGCCACATCGCGAGGTTGGCCTGCGCCGAGGTCGGCCATCGAGGCGAGCGGCGTGCCGCTGACCATCCGCGAGATCTGGTTCTGCAGGGCCTGCTGCTGGGAAACGAACGAGGACACTGCCTGCTCGAGGTAGCGGCCCATGAAGCCCTGCATCGCGTCGCCGTAGAAACGGATGATCGACTCGAGAGTCGAGGTGGAGAGGATCGGCTGCCCGAACTGCTCCTGGTCCGCGATGATCTGCAGCAGGATCGCCCGCGTCAGGTCCTCGCCGGTCTTGTCGTCGACGACCTTGATCTTCTCGCCCTGCACGATGAGCTTGCGCAGGTCCTCGAGCGTGACGTGACGGCTTTCGGCGGCGTCGTACAGGCGCCGGTTGGCGTACTTCTTGATGACGCGTTCATGGGCCATGCGGGATTCTAGCCTGAGCAGGCGGCCCAAATAGAATGAGGGACGGCCGCATCCCGGATTGAGGGGGGAGGGATGCGAGCCGCCCCTCGAGGGGGGACGGTGCCGGCCGGCGCCCGGGGCGACGGCCGGGAGCGCTCAGGCGCTCTTGCGGACCGCGGCCGTGATCTCGTCGTTCGCGGCCTGGGCCCCACTTGCCCATCTCGGCCTGCGCCTGGGCGGCGAGCTTCAGCCACTCGTTGGTGCGCTCGGTCTGGCGACCGACGAACTCGGTGGCGGCGAGTGGCCTGCTTGGCGGCGAACTGCTGCGGGTCCTTCGCGGTCAGCGCGGCCTTGGCCTGCGCGATGCTGAACTCGAGGGCCTCGCCGGCGGCCTCGTAGCCGTGGCGGGCGGCGCGCTCGAAGGTGCGCACCGCGAACTCGTTCAGGTCGAGGAAGGGCGCCATGGCGCGCTTCTGGAAGTCGAAGTAGGCGTTGAATCCTTGGCCTTGGTCGTCATCGGGGCAGTCCTCCGTGAGCGGATGGAACAAGAATATCGCAGTTTTGTATGCAGTGCAATATGGATCTCGCGAACTGCACCGAAAGCCTGAAATCAGCTAAACACCTTTGAAATCAATCGGCTATAATGTGGCGCATTCCCGGGGCCCGAGTCCGGCCGAGTTTTTTCTTTTGCGTCGCACCAGCGACGGAGGCCGACGATGACCGACACGTCCAACGAGACGCTCACCTGGAGCGACGTCTACTTCAAGGGGCAGGAGGAATTCATCCGGCGCTGGAGCGAGATGGCCGGTGGCGCGGCGCAGGCCGCCTCGAGCGCGGCCGCGGGCGCCGCCAACGCCGCGGCCTCCGCCGGCAACGGCCACGCGGGCCAGGACTGGTTCGCGATGTTCGCGCCGCAGTTCGGCGGTGCCGCCGGCGACCTGGCGAAGCGCTACTTCGGCTTCTATGACCAGTACCTCGGTGCCACGCGCAGCCTCTGGGAAGTGCTGACGCGCGCGATGGTCAACCCGGACCCGAACGCGCGTGCGCGCGCCTTCGCCGACGGGCTGCAGGCGCTGCAGCAGCCGTTCACGCAGCTGTGGTCGCAGTCGGCGTCGATGTTCGGCCTGCGGGCATGCAGGCACCAGGCGGCGCGGACATGTTCAGCGCGCTGTCGAAGGCCTGGGGCGGTGGCGGCGCGGAGCTGCCGGCGCTCGGCCTGACGCGCGAACGCCAGGAGTCGCTGCAGCGGATCCAGGCCCTGACCCAGCAATACCTGCAGCAGCAGGCGCAGCTGATGCAGCTCTGGGGCGGGATCATCGGCGATGCGCTCAAGCTGCTCGGCGAGCGGGATCGGGCCAGAAGCTCATGGCCGGCGAGCTCATCCAGTCGAGCAAGGCGCTCTACGACCTGTGGATCGAGTCGGCCCGAGGAGGTCTATGCGAAGGCCGCGCACAGCCCGGCCTACGCCAAGGCCCAGGCGGACCTCGGCAACACGCTCGCGAAGCTGCGCACCGAGCAGCGCATCGCGATCGAGTCCGTGTCGAAGCAGTACGACCTGCCGACCCGGGAGGAGCTGAACACCGTGCACCGGCGACTGCGCGACCTGAAGGCCGAGCTGCGCCGCGTCAACGCGAAGCTGGAGTCGGCGCAGAAGTCCGCCGCCCCGCGCAAGGCAACCAGGAAGGGCAAGTAAATGAGCGACAAGACCACGACCGTCGATCCGCAGGTGGCGATGCGCGAGCTGATCGACTTCAGCTCGAAGTTCGCGGCCGGCATTCCCGCGCTGCAGGCCGCCTCGGGCGTCGAGGTGGCTGCTCCGACAAGGAAGCGGTGTTCCGCGACGACAAGATCACGCTGTACCGCTACAAGCCGATCGCCAAGCCCGCCGGCGTCACGCCGGTGATCATCTCGTACGCGCTGGTGAACCGGCCGTACATGATGGACCTGCAGAACGACCGCTCGCTGATCCGCCGGCTGCTCGAGCAGGGCCTCGACATCTACCTGATCGACTGGGGCTACCCGGACGGCGCGGACCGCTTCCTCGACCTCGACGACTACATCAACGGCTTCCTCCCCACAACTGCATCCAGCACGTGCTCGACGAGCACAAGATATGCAGTGAACCTGCTCGGCGTCTGCCAGGGCGGCACGTTCAGCCTGTGCTACACGGCGCTGCATCCGGAGCGGGTGAAGAACCTGGTCGCGATGGTGACGCCCGTCGACTTCCGCACTCCGGAAAACCTGCTGTCCAAGTGGGCGCAGGACATGGACGTCGACGCGGTGGTCGACGCCGGCGGCAACGTCTCGGGCGAGATGCTGAACGTCGCCTACGTCTCGCTGATGCCGTTCCGGCTGATGCAGCAGAAGTACGTCGGCCTGGTGGACATCCTCAAGGACCCGCGCCAGGTCGAGAACTTCATGCGCATGGAGAAGTGGATCTTCGACAGCCCGGACCAGTCGGGCGACGCCTTCCGCCAGTTCACCAAGTGGTTCTTCCAGGAGAACCGGCTCATCAAGGGCACGGTCGAGCTCGGCGGCGAGCGCGTCGACCTCAAGAACATCACCCAGCCGGTCCTTAACGTCTTCGGCCGCCAGGACCACCTCGTGCCGCCCTCGGCCTCGATCCCGCTCGAGCGCTACGTCGGCACCAAGGACTACACGGCCTTCGAGATGGACGTGGGGCACATCGGGATGTACGTTAGCGGCAAGTCGCAGAAGCAGTTGCCGGAGACGATCGCCCGATGGCTGAAGGAGCGGGAGTAACGGCGAGTCCTGCCGCATCGGCCGCATTCGAGGCGCTGCAGGCCCGGATCGGCCAGGAAGTCCACGTCAGCGACTGGCTGCTCGTCACGCAGCATCGCGTCGATGCGTTCGCCGGGGCGACCGGGGATCACCAGTGGATCCACGTCGACCCGGCGCGCGCCGCGCGCGAGTCGCCCTACAAGGCGCCGATCGCGCACGGCTACCTCACGCTCTCGCTGCACATCCTGCTGCGCGACCTCGTGTCGGCCGAACGGCCGTACGCGCCGGGCGTCGCCAGTGTCGTGAACTACGGCCTCAACAAGGTCCGCTTCCCCAACGCGGTTCGCGTCGGCTCGCGCGTCCGCGGGCGCTTCGTGCTGCTGTCGGTCGAGGCCGTTGCTCCCGACGTGCTGCAGGTCTGCGAGCGCTACACCGTCGAGATCGAGGGCCAGTCGAAGCCCGGCTGCGTCGCCGAAGGCCTGTTCCGCCTCATCTTCTAGGAAAAGGGGACAGATTTATTTTCCCGTATCGCGGGAAAATAGATCTGTCCCCTTTTCGCTGTCCCCTTTTGGGAAAATAGATCTGTCCCCTTTTCGGTTCGGGGCTGCGAGAACATGAAGGCCGTCTTTCTCGACTACGAGACCGTCAGTGCGGGTGATCTGGATCCAGCGCGGCTGCTGCGCGCGGTGCCGGGGCTGCAGCTGCTGGCGGCGACCAGGCAGCAGGACGTGGCGGAGCGGATCGCGGGCCACGAGATCGTGATCCTCAACAAGCTGCGGATCGACCGGGCGCTGATCGCGGCGACGCCGACCCTGAAGCTGGTCGCGCTCGCGGCGACCGGCACCAACAACGTCGACCTCGAGGCCGCGCGCGAGCACGGCGTCGCGGTGTGCAACATCCGCGACTACTGCACGCCGTCGGTCGCGCAGCACGTCCTCGGGGTGATCCTCGCGCTGACGCATCGCACGATCGAGTACTCGCGCGCCGCCGTCGACGGCACCTGGGCGCGCAGCCCGCAGTTCACCGTGCTCGACTGGCCGATCCGCGAGCTCTCTGGCCGCGTGCTCGGCGTGGTCGGGTGGGGCGTGCTCGGGCAGGCGGCGGCGCGTGCCTGCGAGGCGGCGCTCGGCATGCGGGTGCTGGTCGCGAATCGCGCGGGCGCCCCGCCCCAGCAAGGCCGCGTCGACCTGCACGAACTGCTGCCGCAGGTCGACGTGCTGACGCTGCACTGCCCGCTGACGCCGCAGACCACCGGCATGATCGGCGCGCGGGAGCTGGCGCTGATGAAGCACGACGCGCTGATCGTGAACACGGCGCGCGGCGCGCTGATCGACCTCGACGCGCTGGCGAACGCGCTGCGCACGCGCCGCATCGGTGGCGCCGCGATCGACGTACTGCCGCAGGAGCCGCCGGTCGACGGCAGCCCGCTGTTCGCGCCCGACCTGCCGAACCTGATCGTCACGCCGCACGTCGCCTGGGCCGCACGGGAATCACGTCAGCGGTGCATCGACGAGATCGCGGCGAATGCGGCGGACTTCCTCTCCGGCGGGCGCCGCGGGCGCGTCGTCTGACGCTCGCTCCGGCGCGGCGCGACCACGCCGTGAAACACTTCGAGGTTACGGCGCGGGCCGCGGCCAGTGGCACCTTGTGAAGAAGTGCTAAGCGCGCCCGTACCGCGGCCCCTGACAGACAAACGACGCCGGGACACCCTATCCTAGAGGACCGTCCCCACCGGCCCTCCCGATGCTCCTGCGCCGCTCCCGACCCTGCGCCCTGCTCCTGGCCGTGCTCGCACTCGCGGGCCTCGGCGCGTGCTCGGACGCGCCGGAGCAGCTGGTCGGCAACGGTGGCGGTCCGGGCGACCGGCCGATGAGCCGCAACCAGCCGCCGGTGCCCGTGGTCACCACGATCCCGGAGACGCGGCCGTTCGGCATGCAGATCGAGGCGGTCGGTACCGCGCTCGCCAACGAATCGGTCGAGATCACGTCGAAGATCACCAACACCGTCACAGCCATCCGCTTCGCCGAGGGACAGCGGGTGCGCCGTGGCGCCGTGCTGGTCGAGCTCGATCGTGCGACGGCGGCGGCCGAGCTTGCGGAGGCCGAGGCCACGCTGGGCGAGGCGCGCAACCAGTTCAACCGCGGCCGCGACCTGTCGGTGACGCAGGCGCTGTCGAAGGCGCAGCTCGACCAGCTCGAGACCGCGGTCAAGACCGCCGAGGCGCGCGTCGCGGCCGCGCGCGCGCGCGTCAACGACACGGTGATCCGCGCGCCGTTCGACGGCCGCACCGGCTTCCGGCGCGTCAGCCTCGGCGGGCTGGTCAACTCCGGCGCCGTGATCACCACGCTCGACGACACCTCGGTGATCAAGCTCGAGTTCACGATGCCGCAGAGCTTCCTCAACGAGCTGGTGCCGGGCCTGCCGATCCAGGCGACCACCGAGGGCCTGCCGACGCGCGTGTTCGACGGCAAGGTCACGACCATCGGCTCGCGCGTCGATGCCAACACGCGCTCGATCCCGGTGCGCGCCGAGCTGCCGAACCGCGACGGCGTGCTGCGGCCGGGCATGTTCATGTCGGTGCGCGTCAAGGGACGCGAGATGCCGACCCTGATGCTGCCCGAGGAAGCACTGGTCCCCGAGCAGGGCAAGACCTACGTCTACGTGGTCGCCGAGGGCCGCGCGTCGCGGCGCGAGATCCAGACCGGCGGGCGCACGCCCGGCAGCGTCGCGGTGCTGGCCGGCCTGCAGCCCGGCGAGCGCGTGATCGTCGAGGGCACGCAGCGCGTGCGCGACGGGGCGATGGTGGCCGAGTCCGCGGCGGCCTCCGGCAACGATGATGGCGCGCCGGCGCCCGCCGACGGCGCCGGCGCCGAGCGCCCGGGCGGTGCGCGGCGGGCGGCGCCGTGAACATCTCCGAGCTCTGCATCCGCCGGCCCGTCTTCGCGACGGTGCTGAGCCTGCTGCTGGTGCTGTTCGGCCTGGTGGCGCTGCAGCGCCTCGCGGTGCGCGAGTACCCCGACATCACGCGCCCGGTGGTGTCGATCACGACGATCTACCGCGGCGCCTCGGCCGCCGTGGTCGAGAACAAGATCACGCAGGCCATCGAGGACCGCATCGCCGGCATCGAGGGCGTGCTCAAGCTCGAGTCCGACAGCGAGGACGAGCGCTCCAGCATCCGCATCGAGTTCGACGTCGAGCGCGACATCGACGCCGCAGCCAACGACGTGCGCGACCGCATCTCGCGCGTCATGGCGCAGCTGCCGCCCGAGGCGGAGCCGCCGCAGGTCATGAAGTCGGATGCGATGGCCGAGTCGGTGATGTTCCTGAGCTTCAACTCCGACAAGATGACGGAGCTCGAGGTCACCGACTACGCCGAGCGCTACATCGTCGACCGGCTGTCGGTGATCCCGGGCGTGGCGCGCGCGGCGCTGTCGGGCGGACGGCGCGCGGCGATGCGCATCTGGATCGACCGCCAGGCGCTGGCGGCGCGCGCGCTGACCGTCGGCGACATCGAGAACGCGCTGCGGCGCGAGAACGTGATGCTGCCGGCCGGCCGGCTCGAGTCGCGCACCCGCGAGTTCTCGCTGCGCACCGACGTCGGCCTCGACACCGAGGAAGACTTCCGCAACCTCGCGATCGGCCGCGGCGCCGACGGGCACCTGGTGCGGCTCGGCGAGGTCGCCGACGTGCGCCTCGCTGCCGAGAACACGCGCTCGATGATGCGCACCAACGGCCGCCCGGGCGTCGGCATCGGCATCGAGGCGCAGTCGAAGGCGAACGTCCTGGAGATCGTGCGCGGCGTGCGCGCCGAGGTGGCGAAGCTGCAGGCCGAGCTGCCGGCCGGCGCCTCGCTGATGGTCAACGTCGACAACGGCGTCTCGATCGAGGCCGCGCTGCGCGAGGTGCTGATCGCGGTGGCGTTCGCGTTCGCCTCGGTGCTGCTGGTGATCTTCCTGTTCCTCGGCAACCTGCGCAGCACGCTGATCCCGGCGGTGACGATCCCGGTGTCGATCGTCGCGGCGTTCATGGCGATGTACCTGATGGGGTACTCGATCAACGTGCTGACCCTGCTCGGGGTGGTGCTGGCGATCGGCCTGGTCGTCGACGACGCGATCGTGGTGCTCGAGAACATCCACCGGCGCGCCGAGCTCGGCGAGGGCCCGGTCGTCGCCGCGGTCAACGGCAGCCGCGAGATCGGCTTCGCGGTGATCGCGACCACCGCCACCCTGATCGCGGTGTTCGTGCCGATCTCCTTCCTGCCCGGCGACATCGGCCGGCTGTTCCGCGAGTTCGGCCTGACGCTGGCCGCGGCGGTGGCTTTCTCCTCGCTGATCGCCCTGACGCTGACGCCGATGATGGCGTCCAAGCTGCCGCCCACCGACGGCCACGAGCCGAACCGCTTCGCAGCGACGGTCGAGCGCTTCTTCCGCACGCTCTCGGACACCTACGAGAACAAGCTGCGGCAGGTGAACCGGCGGCCGTGGCTGATCGTCGGTGGGGTCGTGGTGCTGAGCGCCGCCGGCTTCCTGACCTTCCGCGCCCTGCCCTCGGAGTTCACGCCCAACGCGGACATCGGGCGGCTGTTCATCTCGATGGAGGCGCCCGAGGGCGCGAGCTTCGAGTACACCGAGGCCTACGGCCGGCGGCTCGAGGAGATCGCGGCGCGCGAGGCGGAGAAGGGCGACATCCGCCGCGTCACGCTGCGCCTGCCCGGCGGCCTCGACGGCAGCTCCGGCTCGGTCAACAACGCGCGCCTGATCATCACGATGGTCGACTGGCGCGACCGCAAGCGCTCGACGCAGGACGTGGCGCGCGCGATCACCGACGACCTGCGCAAGCTCCCGGGCGTGCGCGCCAACGCCTCGGCGCCGGGCGGCCTGCGCGGCGGCTGGGGCTCGCCTATCGAGGCGGTGATCGGCGGCCCCGACTACGAGAAGCTCGCCGAGTGGTCGGCCGAGCTGACGCGCCTCGCCGAGCAGAACCCCGGCCTGGTCGCCGTCGAGAACAGCTACAAGCCGCGCAAGCCGCAGATCCGCGTCGCGATCGACCGCGACCGCGCGGCCGACCTCGGCGTCTCGCTGCAGACCGTGGGCCGCACGCTCGAGACCGTGCTCGGTTCGCGCATCGTCACCACCTTCATCGACCGTGGCCGCGAGTACAACGTGATCCTCCAGGGCAAGGAGGACGAGCGCGCCACGGTCACCGACCTCACCAACCTGCAGGTGCGCTCGGACCGCACCGGCGAGCTGATCCCGCTCGCGAGCATCGTCGAGCTCAAGGAGACCGCCGCCGCGACCCAGCTGAGCCGCTTCAACCGGCTGCGCGCGGTCGAGATCAAGGCGGGCCTCGCCGAGGGCTACACGATGGGCGAGGCCGTGAAGTGGTTCGAGGACACGGTCCGCAAGGAACTGCCGCCCGGCGCCACGCTGATGTGGGACGGCGAGTCCGGCGACTACGTGCGCAGCGGCGGCCAGCTCTACCTCACGTTCCTGTTCGCGGTGCTGATCGTGTTCCTGGTGCTCGCCGCGCAGTTCGAGAGCTTCGTGCACCCGGCGATCATCATGACCACGGTGCCGCTGGCGCTGCTCGGCGCGGTGTTCGGCTCAAGGTGCAGGGGCTCAGCATCAACATCTTCAGCCAGATCGCCGTGATCATGCTGATCGGCATCGCCGCCAAGAACGGGGTGCTGATCGTCGAGTTCGCGAACCAGCTGCGCGACCGCGGCCTGGAGTTCGAGGAGGCGATCGTCAAGGCGGCGGCCACGCGCCTGCGGCCGGTGCTGATGACGAGCCTGTGCACCGCGTTCGGGGCGATCCCGTTCCTGTTCGCGAGCGGCGCCGGGGCCGAGCAGCGGCTGCCGATCGGCGTCGTGGTCTTCTACGGCACCCTGCTCTCGGTGCTGCTGACGCTGCTGGTGGTGCCGGCGGTCTACTCGCTGGTGGCGCGACGCACCAAGTCCACCCAGTACACGACGCGGCTCGTCGACCGCCTCCTGGGCGCTTCGCCGCCGCAGCCGACCGCGCGCGGCTGATACCCCCGCCCGGCCGCATCGCGGCCAGGACTCGCAAGGAATGCCGGGCGCCGCCCGGAGCCGGGCCTGCGGCCGGCGCAACGGGCTGTATAGAATCCCAGGCATGGATATTTCCACAGCCACGATCGCGGTGCCGCCTGCCGTGGACGGCGAATCACCGACACTGGCCGCCGGCGCGCCCTGGGTCAGGCGCGCGCTCGACCTGCGCGGCAAGCTGGCCCTGCTCGCCGACGCCGCGAAGTACGACGCCTCGTGCGCCTCCAGCGGCACGACGCGGCGCGACTCCCGCGGCGGCGGGCTCGGCTCGACCGGCGGCATGGGGATCTGCCACTCGTACGCCCCGGACGGCCGGTGCATCTCGCTGCTGAAGGTGCTGCTGACCAACTACTGCGAGTTCGACTGCCGGTTCTGCATCAACCGTCGCAGCAGCGACGTGCCCCGGGCGCGCTTCACGGAGCGCGAGCTGGTCGACCTGACGCTCGACTTCTACCGGCGCAACTACATCGAGGGGCTGTTCCTGTCGTCGGGCATCGTGCGCAGCCCGGACTACACGATGGCGCGGATGGTCGGCGTGATCCGCGAACTGCGCACGGTGCACGACTTCCGCGGCTACGTGCACCTGAAGACGATCCCGGGGGCCGATGCCGCGCTGGTCGAGGAAGCCGGGCGTTACGCCGATCGCCTGTCGATCAACGTCGAGCTGCCGGAGGCGGCGAGCCTCGCGCGCCTCGCGCCGGAGAAGGACGCTGCCGGCATCGAGCGCGCGATGCAAGGAATCGGCGCCGCGATCGCCGAGAACCGCGAGTCGCGTGCGCGGCACAGGCACGCGCCACGCTTCGCACCCGCCGGCCAGAGCACGCAGATGATCGTCGGCGCGGACGCCGCCACCGACGCCACCGTGCTCGCGCGCAGCAGCGCACTCTACGGCCGCCATGCGCTGAGGCGCGTCTACTACTCGGCCTACAGCCCCGATCCCCGACCCGAGCGACGCCTTGCCGAAGCGGCCGGCGCCGCTGATGCGGGAGCACCGCCTCTACCAGGCGGACTGGCTGCTGCGCTTCTACGGCTTCAGCCTGCCGGAGGTCGTGGACGCCACCCACGACGGCATGCTCGACCTGCGGATCGACCCCAAGCTCGCCTGGGCCCTGCGCCAATCCCGGGCAGTTCCCGGTCGACGTCAACCGCGCGCCGCGCGAAACGCTGCTGCGCGTGCCGGGGCTCGGCACCCGCGCCGTGGCGCAGCTGCTGCGCATGCGGCGGCTGCAGCGCCTGCGCCTCGAGCACCTCGCGCCGATCGTCGCGTCGTTGGCGCGGATCCAGCCGTTCATCGTCGCCGCAGGCTGGCGGCCGCAGCCTGGGGCGCTGAGCGTCGTGGGCGAAGGGCGCGGCGCCGATGGCGTCGAGCAGCTCGCCCTCGCGCTCTGAAGGGACCGCGATGATGAAGGGCCCAAGTGTCGCGTCGAGCACCGTGGCCTTGGAATCGCCCGTCGCGCCGACTGCGACCGGGACACCAGCGGTCGCGGCGCTGCGCGCCGCGCCAGGTCGGACGCACGGCCACGTCCGACGAGGCCCGCAGGTCACGCGCGTCCTGCTGCAGCAGGCCTGGGACTTTCGCGAATGGCGCGCGGCCGCGCTCGGCCTGCTGGCGCGGGAGGTGGAGCCCGCGCTCGTCGAGTGGCACGACGCGCGGGCCGCGCAGGCCGCATTCTCCTGTGCCGACGTCGGCGCATCCGAAGCCGGCGCGGCCGGCGACGACGCGGATGCGATCCAGGGTCGATACGCCGCGGCGGGCGCTGCCGACGAACCGCCGTGGCCGCAGGCCTTCACGGCGGTCGCGCGTCGCGTGCTCTGCCACCGCGACGGCGGCCGTCACGCGCTGCTGTATCGCCTCGCCTGGCGCCTGCGGCGCGAGCCGCGCCTGCTGGACCTCGCGGCCGATGCCGAGGTCGCGCGACTGCATGCGATGGATCGCGAGGTGCGCCGCGCGGCGCACAAGATGAAGGCCTTCGTGCGCTTCCGCAAGCGGCCGGACGCCGAGGTCTACGTCGCCTGGTTCGACCCGGGGCATCCACTGCTGCACGTGCTGGCGCGCTTCTTCGTCGGGCGCTTCTCCAGCATGCGCTGGGTCATCGTCACCCCGGATGCGAGCGCCAGCTGGGACGGCACGCAGCTCGCCTTCGGCCCCGGGTCGCCCCGACCCACGCGACCGCACGCCGATCCGTGCGAGGATCTCTGGCGCACCTACTACGCGAGCATCTTCAACCCGGCGCGGCTGAAGCTGCGCGCCATGCAGCGCGAGATGCCGCGTCGCTACTGGCGCGATCTGCCGGAAGCCGTGCTGATCCCGGTGCTGGCCGCCGGCGCGGCGCGCCGGACCGCGGCGATGCTCGAGGCCGACGCGAGCGCGGGCGTGCGCGACGCGGCAGCCCGCTGCGATTCGCTGGATTCGCTGGCCGCGATGCTGCGGTCGTGTCGCGCCTGCCCGCTCGGCTGCCACGGCACGCCGGCGGTCCCTGGCGCGGGGCCGAGCGGTGCGCGGCTCATGATCGTGGGCGGACAACCCGACGAGGCCGATGAGCGTGCGGGCCAGCCATTCGCCGGACCCGCCGGCGGCGTGCTGCAGCAGGCCCTGGCTGCGGCCGGCATCCGGCCCGACGACGTCTACGCCACGCATGCCGTCAAGCATCGCGCGTGGCAGGAGCGGCGTGGACAGCGGCTGCCGTCCAGCGCCGACCGGCGCAGCGTGGAGCACTGCCGGGGCTGGTTGCAGCGCGAGCGTGAGCTGGTGGAGCCGGCAATGGTGGTCGCGCTCGGCGCGACGGCGGCCGCGGCGGTCGCCGGGCACGACGCGCCGACGGGCACGGTGATCGCGACGCTGGACCCGGCGCAGGTGCTGCGGACGACAGATGCCGTCGAGCGCAGCGCCGCGTTGCAGACGCTGGTGGCGGCCCTGCGCCGCGCCGGCGGCGCGCACTGACGCGCACCGCGCGGCGCAGCGGCAGGCCTAGCCGCCGACCGCGGCCGCAGGCGTCGCGGCGGGCGGGTCGCGCAGGATGGCGCCGATCAACTCCTCCGGATCCACGGGCTTGGTCAGGTGCTCGTCGAAACCCGCATCGCGACTGCGCGCGCGGTCGCCCTTCCTGCCCCCAGCCGGTGACCGCGATCAGCCGCATGTCGTGGCCCCAGGCCTCGGCGCGCAGGCGACGGGCGACGTCGTGGCCACTCATCAGCGGCAGGCCGAGGTCGAGCAGGGCGACGTCGGGGCGCATCAACTCGGCGATCTCGACGGCCGTGCGGCCGTCGTAGGCGACGCGCGTGTCGAAGCCAGCGAGGCGCAGCATCTGCGCCAGCGAATCGGCGGCATCGACGTTGTCGTCGACCACCAGCAGTCGCTTGGCATGCGCACCGAAGGACGCGACGCGATCCGGCCCGGCGAGCGGGGCGACGCTCGTCGCCGCCGGCGCGACGGCGCGCGGCAGGGCGCAGCGTGAACTCGCTGCCCTGGCCCGGTCCGGCGCTGGCGGCGACCAGCGTGCCACCGTGCAGCACCGCCAGCTGTCGCGCCAGCGACAGGCCGATGCCGAGCCCGCCGGTCGGACCATTGCTGCGCTCACCCTGCACGAAGGGCTCGAAGATCCGCGGCAACAGGTCGGACGCGATGCCGATGCCGTCGTCGCGCACCTGCACCACGATCGCCTCGCCACCCTCGGTCGCCTCGAGCGAGGCGCGCACGGTGATGCGGCCGCCGGCCGGCGTGAAGCGCACCGCGTTGCTGAGCAGGTTGCCGATCACCTGGAAGAGGCGCGTCGAGTCGCCGTCGACCGGCAAGGGCACGGCCGGCAGGTGCACGTCGATGCCGTGGCCGGCGGCCTGCGCGAGCGGCTGCGCGGACTCGACCGCGGATTCGACCAGCGTGCGCAGGTCGAGCACGCCGCGCCGCAGCTCCAGCGCGCCGCGCGTCACGCGCGACACGTCGAGCAGGTCGTCGAGCAGCCGCGACATGTGGGCGAGCTGCCGGTCGATCATGCGTCGGGCGTCGGCGAGCACCGGCGCCGGCGTGCCGGGACGGAACACGTGCGTCGCGTAGCGGATCGGCGCGAGCGGATTGCGCAGCTCGTGGGCGAGGGTCGCGATGAACTCGTCCTTGCGACGGCTGGACTGGCGCAGCTCCTCCTCGAGGTCGCGGCGGTGGGTCACGTCGTTGACGACCGCGACCCAGCCCTCGACCACGCCGTCGCGACCGACCACGGGCGTGTAGGCGGCGTGGATCCAGCGCCGCCCCAGCCGCTTGAAGGTCACCTGCTCCTCGAACTCCAGCGACTCGCCGGCGAGGGCGCGCTCGAAGTACGGCAGCAGGCGCGCGAAGCCGGCCTGCCCGACCACCTCGGCGATCGGCGCGCCGCGCAGCTGGTCGATGCTGCGGTTGATCCATCCGAGGTAGGCGCGGTTCGCCCACACGAACCGGTGCTCGCGGTTGCCCTGCACGACGCCGGTGGTCATCAGGCCGGTGACGAGCTCGAGCTCCTCGCGCGCGCGCGCGTGGGCACGCTCGGCGGCGCGGCGCTGGCTGACGTCGAGGTTGAAGCCGGCCCAGGACTCGATCGAGCCATCGGCCGCGCGCAACGCGACCCCCCGGCTCCAGATGGTGCGCACCGAGCCGTCGGCGCCGACGATGTCGAACTCCCACTCGAAGTCCTCGCCGGTGCGCCGGCAGCGTTCCCAGCGCGCCTTGGCCTCGGCAACCACCTCGGGGCGCTCGACCAGGTTGGCGTTCCAGTCTCCTTCCGTCCATTCCTCGAGCGTCCGGCCGAGGAACTGCAGCAATCGCGGGCTCGCGAAGGTCACGCGACCGCTCGCATCACCGCTCCACATGCGAAGTCGAAGGCCTCGCTCACAGTGCGATAGCGTCGCTCGCTGATCTCGAGCCGCTCCTGGGCGGAGCGGGCCTCGTGCACATCGGTGACCGTTCCGACCCAGCCGGTGATCGTGCCGGCGGCGTCGCGGATCGGCACGGTGCGCGAGACGAACCAGCGCGGCAGCCCGTCGCGGCCGCGCATCCGGAACTCGACCCGCGACGGCCCGCCGCTCGCCAGCGCCGGCGCGCGAGCGACGTACCGCCTCGAGATCCTCGGCGCAACCATCGCCTCGAAGTCGCGTGCGTCGGCGTCGGGCTTGCCGGCGAACTCGCCCCCAGCGCGGGTTCACGTACTCGGCCGAGCCGTCGGGACGCAGCGTGAACACGATGTCGGTCATCGAGTCGAGCACGTCGCGGAAGCGGCGCTGGCTGCTGGCGAGCGCCTCGCGGGTGTGGCCCTGCTCGGCCAGCGCGCGCCGCAGCGAGTCCTCGCGCTGGTGCACGCGCCGCACCAGCAGGATGCCGCCGGCACAGATCGCGAGGAAGAACGCGAACTCGACGAAGTCCTTGTCGCCGCCGCCGAGCAGCGTGCCGCGCGGGTCGACGAACAGCCAGTTGCCGGCCACGAAGCCGAGCGCGGCGACGGCCACCGCAGGACCCGACGCCGAGGAACCAGCCGACGACCCCGACGACGAGATAGATGGTGCCGAACGGATACCGCTCGCCGAGCAGCGGATCGAGCACCAGGCGCAGGCCTAGGCCAGCGGCGAGCAGCGTGCCGGCGAGCACCCACGTGCACCGGGCGTCCCGGCTGGGTCGAGAGCTTCAAGGTTGCATCCCCCGTCGACGCGCGGCGGCGTTCCCTGCGGCCTGCGCGGCTGGACCGCCGGATCATCGCAGACGGGTGGCGCGATCTCTGTAGGCATCGGCCTACGGCGCGGGGCAGAATTCGGCAGCAAGAAGCGGATGGCGTGCGGTGCGACGTGCGCCCACGATGCACGCATATCCTTCAGCGCGAGCGAGCACGATGAACCGCCAGGAACGCAAGACCGCCGAACCTTCGCCGGCCAACGGGGCTGGTGCCACGACCGCCGATCCGCGCTGGGCAGCCGTACTGGCACGCGACGCCGCGGCGGACGGTCGCTTCGTGTATTCGGTGCGCACCACCGGCATCTACTGCCGGCCGTCGTGTGGCTCGCGGCGGGCGCGTCCGGAGAACGTGCGCTTCCACGCGGACGCCGCGGCGGCGGAGCGTGCGGGCTTCCGCGCCTGCCTGCGCTGCCGGCCCGACCGGCACTCGCCTTCGCAGGAGCAGGCGGAACGCATCGCGCGCGCCTGTCGCGCGATCGAGGCCGCGGAGACGCCGCCGTCGCTCGACGCGCTGGCGCGGATCGCGGGCCTCAGCGCCTTCCACTTCCATCGCACGTTCAAGGCCGTCACCGGCCTGACGCCGCGCGCATACGCGGCAGCGCAGCGCGGGCGCCGGCTGCGCGAGCGGCTCGACCCGGCGCGGGGCGCGCGCACGGTGACCGAGGCGATCTTCGATGCCGGCTTCAACTCGAGCGCGCGTGCCTACGCCCACGCACCGGCGGAGCTCGGCATGACCCCGTCCGCTTACCGCGCGGGCGGCATCGCGTCGCGGATCCGCTTCGCCGTCGGCCAGTGCTCGCTCGGCGCGATCCTGGTCGCGCAGAGCGCACGCGGCCTGTGCGCGATCCTGCTCGGCGACGATCCGGATACGCTGGTGCGCGACCTGCAGGACCGGTTCCCGAAGCCGAGCTCAGCGGCGGCGATGCGGACTTCGAGCGCATCGTCGCGACCGTCGTCGGCTTCGTCGAGTCACCGCGCCTCGGGCTCGCACTGCCGCTCGACATACGCGGCACGGCCTTCCAGCAACGCGTCTGGCAGGCGCTGCGCGGCCTGCCGCCCGGCGAGACCGTCACCTACGCGGAGCTCGCGCGTCGCATCGGCACGCCGAACGCGACGCGCGCGGTCGCCGGCGCATGCGCCGCCAATGCCCTCGCCGTCGCTATCCCCTGCCATCGCGTGATCCGCACCGATGGCAGCCTTTCCGGCTACCGCTGGGGCGTGGAGCGCAAGCAGCTCCTGCTGGAACGAGAAGAGGGAAAAGGGAAAAAGGAAAAGGGGACAGATTTATTTCCGTTCCGGGAAATAAATCTGTCCCCTTTTCCTTTTTCCTTTTTCCCGCCTACTGGGTCAGGTCGGGGTTCGGGAGGGCGTGGAAGGCGTGCCGCAGGCTGTCGCTCCAGCCCGAGCGGATCATCCGGAAGTATTCGTCGTCGGCGGTGATGTTCCGGTGCAGCAGCACCTTCAGCGCATCGCGGCGGACGCAGACGAGGTCGAGCGGCGGCCGACGGATAGGTTGGAGCGGATCGTCGAGTCCATCGATATCAGCGCGCACTTCGCCGCCTCGGAGAGGCTGGAGGAGCGCGTGATGACGCGGTCGAGGATCGGCTTGCCGTACTTCGATTCGCCGATCTGGAAGTACGGCGTGTCGAGCGTCGCCTCGATGAAGTTGCCGGCGGCATAGATGTTGAAGAGGCGCGGCGGCTCGCCGGCGATCTGGCCACCGAGGATGAACGCGGCGTTGAAGTCGATGCCGTGCTCGCGGAAGGCCGGCGCGTCGCGCCGATGGACGGTGCGCAGCGCCTCGCCGACCAGGCCCGCGGCCTCGAACAGGTTGTGCGCGGTGAACAGGCTCGGCCGCGTGTCTGAGTGGGTGATCTGCTCGTGCAGGATGTGCAGCGTGGACTGGGCGACCGCGAGGTTGCCGGAGGTCATGACCACGAGCACCCGGTCGCCCGGCTTCTCGAACACGTGCATCTTGCGGAACGTGTTGATGTGGTCGACCCCGGCGTTTGGTGCGGGAGTCGGACAGGAACACGAGGCCCGTGTCGAGCAGGGTCGCGACGCAGTAGGTCATGGCCGATTCTACTGCTGCGCCTGCCGCTGCTGCATCTGCCGCGACTTCGGCTGCTCCCGCGGCGCGCGGTCCGGGCTCGACGAGACGAGCACCACCGCCGTCATCGCCTCGGCGCCGCCGCCGCGGCGCACGCCGCGCACAGGACACGCATCGAGGTAGTCGCGGCCGATCGCGAGCCGGCAGTGGCGCTGGCCGGCGAGCGTGCGGTTGGTCACGTCGACGCTGAACCAGCCGTTCTCCGACTCCAGCCAGACGTCGACCCAGGCGTGGCTCGCGACGTGCCCCTGGTCGTCGGTAAGCACGTAGCCGCTGACGTAGCGCGCCGGCACCGCGCAGCGCGCGGCAGCAGGCGAGCATCACGTGCGCGTGGTCCTGGCAGACGCCACGGCGCAGCGCGAAGGTGTGCGCCCGCGGTGTCGGCAACGCTGGTGGAGCCGGGCACGTACTCCATCGCGTCGCGCACCGCGCCGGCGAGCACCAGCACCTGGCCGCGCGTCGGCTGGGCGCTGCCGTGGACGAAGCGAAGCGGCGCAGGGCCGGGTCGACCTGGGTCAGCGCTGTCTCGGTGACGTAGGCGAGCGGCGAGAGCCGGCCGTCGTCGCCGAGCAGGCCGTTCGGCGCGTCGCTGGTCTCGACCGTGCCGCCCACCACGATGCGGATCTCGTCGTGCGGCTCGTCCATCGTCAGCAGGTGCATCACGTTGCCGTGTGCGTCGACCTGCTGCGCCTGGCGGCCCGGCGCCGAGATGTTCCAGGTGAGCACGCGCTGGCAGGGCTCGGTGCGCGGCGTCAGCCGCAGGTTCTGGATGCTGTGCTTGACCGGGTGGTCGTAGCGGTACACGGTCTCGTGGCGGATGTGCAGCTGCATCGGGTCCCTCCGTGCTTCAGCTCGTGGTCGCCGGCACGAGGAAGTCCTGCGCGATCCGCTGGGCCGAGGTCGGCGATGCGGTCGAGGAACTGCAGCAGCCAGGCGTGCGTCCCGACCGCGAGCACGTCGTCGATCCGCCCGTACAGGAGCTCGCGTGGATCTCGCCGGCACGGCGCACGGTCTCGCCGGAGCGGTCGTTCGACACCACGACGAGCGTCTCCTGCACCTGGGTCAGGCAGCGCAGCAGCGAGCGCGGCATCGCGTCGCGCAGGATCAGCAGCTCCGCGACCCGGCGCGGCGTGATCAGGTCGCGGTAGACCTTGCGGTAGATCTCGAAGGCCGAGACCGAGCGCAGCAGCGCGCTCCACTCGTAGTAGTCGGCGGTCGCGTCCCAGTCGGTCGAGGGCGCCATCGGCTCGAACTTGGAGTCGAGGATGCGCGCGGTGTTGTCGGCGCGCTCGAGGTAGGTGCCGAGCCAGGTGAACTTCAGCGCCTCGTCGCGCAGCATCGTGCCCTGGATCACGCCGCGCGCGAGGTGCGAGCGGAACTTGACCCACTCGAAGAAGTCGCTCGGGTCGAGGTCGGGACGGCGGCGCGTGGCCGAAGCGGCGCACCTCGAGCCAGGTGGAGTTCAGCGTCTCCCAGGTCTCGGAGGTCAGCGTGCCGCGCACCGCGTGCGCGTTCTCGCGCGCGAGGCGCAGGCACTCGTGGATGCTTCCGGGGTTGTCGCGCGACCAGGAGATCCACTCGATCGCCGCGTCCTGGGTGACCGCGCCGCGCGCAGCGTGTAGGGCCCGATCTGCCCGACGATCGCCAGCGTGCTCGTCCAGCGCTGGCGCACGCCCGCCTCGTCCTGGCGCAGCAGCGACATGCGGTAGTTGACGTCGAGCATGCGCGCGAGGTTCTCGGCGCGCTCGGTGTAGCGAGCCATCCAGTAGAGGTGGTCGGCGGTGCGGCTCAGCATGGCGGCCTCAGCGCTCCAGCACCCAGGTGTCCTTGGTGCCGCCGCCCTGCGACGAGTTCACCACCAGCGAGCCCTCGCGCAGCGCCACGCGGGTGAGGCCGCCGGGCACCATCGTGACGTCGCGCCCGGAGAGCACGAACGGCCGCAGGTCGATGTGGCGCGGCGCGAGGCCGCCCTCGACGAAGGTCGGGCAGCCGACAGCGACAGCGTCGGCTGCGCGATGTAGCGCGCCGGGTCCGCCTGGATGCGCGCGCGGAACTGCTCGATCTCGTCGCGACTCGCGCGCGGGCCGATCAGCATGCCGTAGCCGCCGGCGCCGTGGACTTCCTTCACGACCAGCTCGTCGAGGTGCGCGAGCACGTACTCGCAGTCCTCGGGCCGGCGCAGGATCCAGGTCGGCACGTTGGCGAGGATCGGCTCCTCGCCGAGGTAGAAGCGGATCATGTCCGGCACGTAGGGATAGGTCGACTTGTCGTCGGCGATGCCGGTGCCGATGGCGTTGGCGATCGCGACGCGGCCGGCGCGGTAGGCCGCGAGCAGGCCGGGCACGCCGAGCAGCGAGTCGGGGCGGAACGCCAGCGGGTCGAGGAAGTCGTCGTCGATGCGCCGGGAGATCACGTCGACGCGGCGCGGTCCCTGCGTGGTGCGCATGTAGACGTATTCGTCGTCGACGTACAGGTCGGCGCCCTCGACCAGCTCGATGCCCATCTGCTGCGCGAGGAAGGCGTGCTCGAAGTAGGCGCTGTTGTACGCGCCCGCGGTCAGCAGCACGACCGTGGGGTCGCGCACGCCGGCGGGCGAGACGCTGCGCAGCGTCTCGAGCAGCAGGTCGGGGTAGTGCTCGACCGGCGCGACCGGGTAGCGCGCGAACAGCTCGGGGAACAGGCGCATCATCGCCTTGCGGTCCTCGAGCATGTACGAGACGCCCGAGGGCACGCGCAGGTTGTCCTCGAGCACGTAGTACTCGCCGGCGCCGGCGCGCACCAGGTCGATGCCGGCGATGTGCGCGTAGACGTCCATCGGCACGCCGATGCCCTGCATCTCGGGGCGGTACTGGCCGTTGCAGAACACCTGGTCGGCGGGATCCGGCCGGCGCGCAGGATCTCCTGGCCGTGGTAGACGTCGTGGATGAAGGCATTGAGCGCGCTGACGCGCTGCCGCAGGCCGTTCTGCAGCATCGTCCATTCGTCGCCGGGATGATGCGCGGCACGATGTCGAACGGATCAGCCGCTCGGTGCCCTCCTCGGCGCCGGCGACGGCGAAGGTGATGCCGGCGCGATGGAACAGCGCGTCGGCCTCGGCGCGCTTCTCGGCGATGCGCTCGACGGGCGTGGAGTCGAGCCAGCGGGCGTAAGGGGCGTAGTGCGGCCGGACGCGCGCGTCGTCCGCGTACATCTCGTTCAGCGTGCGCGCCGTCATCCCCTCGACACTCCCTGCCCCTCGTCCCGGGGGTTTGCGAAAAGCATGCCACGCCCAAGGCGCTGATACGGAGGCCGGTGCGGTCACGACCGGGGCCGCCTTGCACCACGAGCGTGCAGCGGTCGGCCCAGCGTGGTGCAGCCTCGTCAGCCGCGCGGCGCGACCGCCGCCGGCGCCGCCGCCAGCCGTCCTGGGCCCATTCCGACCACCGGCAGCACCCGGGGCGAGACCAGGTCGAGCGCCTGCTCGTAGTCGACCCAGCGCCACTCGTGGTGCTCAGGCTTGCCGAGCTCCGGACGACCGGCAGCGTGACGCGCGCTGTGCGCGTCACGCCGAGGTAGTAGCGCGCCACCTTGTTGCGACCATAGGGACCGGTCTCGACGAAGTCCCTGCCGAACGGGAACTCGAGGTCGGCGATCGTGCCTCTCCTCGCGGACCTCGCGGACCGCGGCAGCGAACGGATCCTCGTCGCGCTCGACCATGCCCTTGGGGAAGTCCAGCTGCGATAGACGCGAAGCAGCAGGTAGAGCCAGCCCGACGCGTCGCGGCGCGCGACGGCCACCCCCCGCCGAGAGATGCGTCGCGGGGGTGCGGGGGCCAGCGGCATCGCGGCGGCGGCGCCGCTACCAGATCTTGCCGCCGATGTACTTCCCGGCGGGCCGGCAGGTGCGGGAAGTACTCGACCGACGCGAACGCGCCGGCCTTGTAGAACGGGTCGTTTCTCGATGATCTCGCGGCGCGCGCCAGGCTGCGGGTGTGCAGCAGGTAGAGGCTGCCGACCGTGTGCTTGCCACTGTCGTCGAACAGCGGCCCGGCGACGTTCAAGTCGCCGAGCACGGTCTCGATGTAGGCGAGGTGCGCCCGTGGCCGAGGCGCGCGCGGCCGCGCCGTTCGGGCCATCGCGACAGACGACGACGTAGGCGGTGCCTTCGTACGGCTGGCGGGAGGTCTTGGCGGGCTGGTCGGCGGAATCATGGGCGCTCATGCGGCCGATCCTAACAGGCCCGTGCGCCGCCCGCGCCGCCGTGGCCCGACGTCACCCGGCGGTTGGCGCGTGTGCCGATTGATGCGATGATTTCGATAGACAACGCAAATGAGATCGCGGACCCGACGATGGCCGACATCAAGCTCAAGGACCTGCGCTACCTGGTCGCGCTGGCCGACACCCGGCACTTCGGCAAGGCGGCCGAGCGCTGCTTCGTCAGCCAGCCGACGCTCTCGGCACAGCTGAAGAAGCTCGAGGACTACCCGGCGTGACGCTGGTCGAGCGCCAGCCCAAGCACGCCATGCTCACGCCCGCCGGCGAGGCGATCGTGGCGCGCGCGCGGCGCATCATCGAGTCGAGCGACGAAGTGGTCGAGATCGCGCGCTCGCACCGCGATCCGCTCGCCGGCCGCCTGCGCCCTCGCGCTGCTGCCGACCATCGGGCCCTACCTGCTCCGGGCGTCGCCGCCGCGCATCCGCAAGGCCCTGCCGCGGCTCGAGCTGATGCTCTACGAGTACCAGACCGGCCGATGCTCGAGCGGTTGCGCGCCGGCGACATCGACGTGGGCGTGCTCGCGCTGCCGGTCGACGTCGATGGCCTGGAGTCGCAACCGCTCTACGACGAACCGTTCGTGCTCGCCACGCCGGCGAGCCATCCGCTCGCGCAGAAGTCGCAGGTCAAGACCGACGACCTGAAGGGCGCCACGCTGCTGCTGCTCGAGGACGGGCATTGCCTGCGCGACCAGGCGCTCGACGTCTGCAGCCGCATCGACGTGCACGAGAAGCAGGACTTCCGCGCCACCAGCCTCGAGACCCTGCGGCAGATGGTGGCCTCCGGCGCCGGCGTCACGCTGCTGCCCGAGCTCGCAACGCTCGGACCCTATGCCACGGCGCGCGGCATGGTGGTGCGGCCGTTCGCCAAGCCGACGCCGACGCGGCAGATCGGCGCTGTGTGGCGCCGCACGCACCCGCGGCAGCAGGCCATCGAGGCGGTGGCGAAGGTCATCGCCGAGCACGCGCTGCAGCAGCCGCGCGGGCGCGGCTGAGCGATGCCGGCCCCGGTCACGCCCTACGACCGGGCCGCGGCGCTCGGGCCCGCGCAGCTCGAGGCGCTGTTCGCGTCGGGCGGGCAGCGCGAACTGCTGCACGAGCTGTTCGGCGCCGAGGCCTGCGCCGAGCTGCACGACCTCGCCCGCGCGGCGCAGGCCTCGCGCCGCCATCACCCGCACGGGCGCCATCGGGTCTGGCTGCTGCCGGGCATCATGGGCACGCGGCTCGGCTTCGGGCGCGGTGCGTCACGGCGGCCGATGCGGTGTGGCTCGATCCGCCGGACCTGGTCCGCGGGCCGGGTGCTGCGGCTGCGGCGTCGGCCACGGGACCGCGTGCGCACCCTCGGCGTGATCGACCAGGGCTTACCTCAAGCTGCGGCTGCGGCTCACCGCGGCCGGCTTCGACCCGGAATACTTCGGCTACGACTGGCGACGCGGAGTGGTGTCGCTCGGCGCAGCGTTCGCCGCGCGGCTGCGGGCCGATGGCCGGCCGGCGTCGATCGTCGCGCACAGCCTCGGTGGACTGGTGGCGCGGGCCGCGCTGCGGCGCGCGCGGCTGCCGCCGGTCGCTCGCGTGGTGCTGCTCGGCACGCCGAACCTCGGCTCGTACGCGGCGGTGCAGGCGATGCGCGGCAGCTACGCGGTCGTGCGCCGCATCGCGATGCTCGACCGGCTGCACGATGCCGACGCGCTGACCCGCGAAGTGTTCACGACGCTCGAGAGCCTCTACGACCTGCTGCCGGCCGGCGCCGCCGCGCCGGGCATCGACTACCACGACGGCGCGAGCTGGCCGGGCGAGGGCCCGCGACCCGACCCGGCGCGGCTCGCAGCCGCGGCGGGCGTCGCCGCGCGGCTGGCGATGGGCGATGCGCGCTTCGCGGTGATCGCGGGCAGCGGCGCGCCGACCGTCACGGCCGCGCGCCCGGGGCGACGCGAGTTCACCTACACGTACCGGCGCGACGGCGACGGCACGGTGCCGCTCGACTCCGCGCTGCTGCCCGGCGCATCGTTGTACTCGGCGCCGGTCGCGCACGGCCTGCTGCCGCGCGACGACCGGGTGCTCGAGGCCGTGGTCGACCTGCTGCGCGGCACGCACACTGCCCGCCTGCGCGAGGGCCGCCCGCGCGCGCCGGCGTTCGCGATCGAGGTCACCGACCGGGACCTGCACGCCGCGCTCGGCGCAAGCTCGACTGGGACGCGCTCACTCCCGAGGCACGACGCAGCTTCATCGAGAACCTCAACGATCCTGGGCCGCTGCGCCATGCGGGCCGGGAACCGCGACGGACGTCGCGTTCCGGCGCCCGGCGTTTGACCTAAGCTGCCGCGCGCCGCGTCCCGGTCGACGCCGGGTCAACCGGCGCCCGCCCGGACGTTGTCGGTCCCGAGGGAGGTTCCCACCGATGCGCAATTTCGCTGCACCGGCCGCGCTGCTCGCGGCCCTGTCCATGCCGGCCGCGCCGTCCGCCAGCGCCGCGCCGGGCTTCGAGGTCCAGGTCGCCGGCTACGTCGACGATGCCGACGGCACCAGCTTCGACGTCGCCGCGCAGCTGCGCCCGGCGGACTGGCTGTCGCTGTCGATCGGCGGCGGCCAGAGCAGCGTCGCGCTGGTGGCCTCGGACTTCGAGGGCCGTTCGGTGCACGGCGGCATCGACCTGCGCCGCGGCCGCTTCGGCGCCGCGCTGCACGCCAGTTCCTGGGACGACTCGGACAGTTCAGCTCGGAGATCATCGACGCGGAGCTGTCGTGGGTGTTCGCCGATTCGCTGGAGCTCGCGCTGCAGTTCGAGGATCGCGCGCTCGAGATCGACTACGTGACCGTGGGCCTCTCGCCGCCAGTTGCCGCAGAACGGCCGGGTTCGACCGGCACCGGCGTCGGCGCGCGCCTCGCCTGGTACGGGCGCGAGTGGAGCGGCCTGGTCGACGGCATGAGCTACGACTACGACGAGCGCCTGGAGCGGCTGGTCGCCGCATCGCGTGCACCGTCCACCCGCGCCTTCCCGCGCTCGCCGCGCTGGTCAACTCGGTGCTGACGCGCACCGCGGGGCGCGATCGACTACCAGGCCAGCATCGGCGTCGAGCGTGCGTTTCGCGCGCGCCGGCCTGGGCGCCGACCTGCTGGTCTCGAGCGACGTGATCAGCGGCGCGGACAGCACCAGCGCCAGCCTGACCTTCCGCTACGACCTGAGCACGCGCTGGGGCGTCAACGGCCAGATCGGCACCATCGACACCGACGGGATCGACCGGACGGCATTCGCGGGAGTCGGCTTCTCGTTCCGCAACTGACGGCGCCCCTGCCCGCGACGCCCGGCGGCGATCGCGCGCTCCTTGCTGGTTGCCCGGTCATTCGTACAGCAGCACGGTGTCCACGAAGCCCGTGGCATTCTGGCCGCCCCACGATCAGGACGCGTCCGTCGGGCAGCATCGACGCGGTCATCCCGAGTCGCGGCTGCGGCAGGCTCGCGATCGAAGCGGCGCCGTTCGAGACCGAGTACGACTCCGCGGTCGCGGATACCTCGCCGTTCACGCCCACTTCGCCGCCGAATATCAGCACGCGGCCGCCACGTGTCACGGCGGCATCGGCGAACGTCCTGGGCGCCAACAGGTTGCCGAGCGCCTGCTCGCCATCCGTGTCGCCGACGAAGCGCCGCACCGACGACGTCGGATCGGCCGTCTCGGATTCACCGCCCGCGATTAGCACCGACCGGTCCGGCAGCGTCGCGGCGACGTGCAGGCCGCGGATTCGGTTGTCACTGGTGCGCAGGACGCTGAACGTCTCGTTCGCCGGGTCGAACAACTCCGCGAGCACGTAGCCCGGATCCACGCTGAACCCGCCGACGATCAGCACCTTGCCGTTCGGCAGCAGCGACGCGGTGTGCGACGCGCGGCCGACCGCGAGCCGGGACGCGAGCAGCCGGAACTCACGTGTCGCCGGATCCCAGATCTCGGCACTGCGACTGACGCCCCGACGGCGCCCTCGCCGACGGTGATTCCTCCGACGACGAGGACGCGACCGTCCGGCAAGCCGCGTGGCGCTGTGGTCGAGGCGCCGGACCGCGGGGCTGCCGGCGTCGACGACCGTGCCCGTCCGCGGATCGACCAGTTCCGACACGTTGGTCGCGAGCCCGATGAAGCCGCCCGTCACGAGTATGCGACCGTCTGCCAGCAGCACCGCCCGATGCCGCTCGCGCCCGAACCGCAGCGCACCGATGCGCACGAGCTCGCCGGTGCGGAAGTCGTAGCGGTCCGATCTGGGGGGAAAGCGTGCCCTCGGCCCGCGCGCCGCCGATCAGGATCGCGTTGCCGTCGAGGTCCACGGTGGCCGAATGATTCAGTGCCCTGTACCCCGAGGCGATGGTCCGGTACCGGTCGCGATGGCTCACCGCCAGCCGCAGGCTGCCGGGTGACGCGACCGGCGGACGACTCCCACCGTCAGCGTGAACTCCTGCGAGTCCGCCAGCCGCGCGACCCGGAACGGCACACCGCTCTGCACGACCCCTATGCCAGGATCGACGCGGCCGGCGCCGTTGGCGAACCGCGCCACCAGCGTGGCGTCTTCCCCGACGAAGTAGCTGGGCCCGATCGGCGGCGAACTCCTCGATCGCGGGTGTCGGCGGCGCCTGGACGGGGGCGCGGGATCCGGGCCGGCGCCACCGCCCCCGCCGCCCCCGCAAGCACTCAGCCATCCGATCATTCCGGTTGCCCACACGCGCTTGATCAGCTCGACCCTCATGTCCGTCTCCAGGTTTGCCCGCTTGCCGCCGCAGTAGCGGCGAGCGTCGGGCACCATGGTGTCGGCGGGGCGACTCGCCTGAATCGCCATCGAGAGCCATTGCGTCGGCCCGCGGGAGCCACGCCGGCTCGCAGACGACCCTAGCGGGCGTGGGCGCGGTAGATCTCGGTCGCCTGGCGGCGCGAGACGCAGTCCAGCTTGTCGAGAATGTTCGCCAGGTGGCGCTTGACCGTGTGCGGCGACAGTTCCAGCCGGCGAGCGATTTCCTTGTTGCCAGCGCCGTCCGCGACGCAGGCGAGCACTTCCCGCTCCCGGTCGCTGAGCGAGGCCAGCGGCCCGCTCGCCCGTACCCGGAACTCGCCCCGGCGCCAGGCCCGGCAGCCGGGCTTCGATGGCCTGCCAGCGCGCTTCGCCACGCACTTCGGCCGGCAGCGCGGCGAGCACGGCTCCGACGACCTCCGGGGGCTCGCACACGAATGCGCCGGCGGCGTCCTCCGCGAGGCATTCCTCCACCACCGGTTGCAGGGACCGCCAGGCGCGTGCCGACTCTCCGCGCGCGGCATGCACGAACGCGAGGCAGACTCGCGGATCGCCGTGCCCTTGTGGAAAGCGCAGCCTTCGATGCAGTTCCGCGGCCTGCTCGAGCAGCACGACCGCGTCGTCCCAGCGGCGCGCCAGCGCGCGAGCTGCCCGCGGACCACGACCCGCACGAGGTCGATGAAGTCCCACTCCTGCGGAGCGCGTGGCGGCGCCAGGCGGCGCGAAACTTCCTCGAGCGTTCTCGACGTCCGCGCACATCCAGGCAACCTTGCCGACACCGCACCAATAGGCGCGCTCGAAAACGACCCGGATCGACGCGGCCTCCGGTCGGGCGAACCGCGCGACCAGCGAGCGCGCGAGATCGAGCGCCCGGAGTGCGTCCCCGGTCGCCGCCAGGAAGACCGCCTCGAGACGTACCAGCGCGTCCTCGGTGGGCGTGGCCTGCTCACGGCGCGCCTGCAGCGAGCGCGCCTCCAGGACCGCCGCCTCGGCCGCCGCACGATCGCCGCGCCACAGCTGGCTCCAGCCGAGCAAGGTGAGGTACTCGACGCGCCAGAACGTGCGGCCTGCCGCGGGCAGCGCGCCCGCCAGCAGCAGGTATCGATCGTACTGCCGCAGCATCCCGGGCAACCCGATGTATGCGCTGTGCACGCGGTCGGCGACCTGTGGGCAGATGCGTTCCGGCGCCTGGCTCGCGAGCTCGTTGAACTCCGTGAACGCGGCGACGACGTCGGCGATGCGTCCCTCGCCCATCGCCCACCACGCCCGCTGCAGCGCCAGCCCGGCGCGCTCCTCCAGGTCCAGCGTGCGGGTCGCAATCGCCCGGTCCGAGGCCGCCGCCGCGGCCCTGTCCCCGAGCGCGATCTCGAGGCCCATGCGGACCAGCAGTTGCATCGTCGCCGGCTCGTCACCGCGTCGCTGCTGCAACTCGATCGAGCGGACCAGGTCGGCGCGCGCACCCAGATAGTTCCAGCCGAGCCACGCCACGAGAGCGCGCACGTAGAGGGCCTCGCTGCTGGACTCGACGAACCCGGCCGGCATCGCGTCCAGCCAGCGCGGCAGCGATCCACGATGACCCATCGCGAGCAGGCCGACGAGGTTGCGGGCGATCAGCACGGCCGCATCGCGCCAGGCCGCCGCGGCCAGCAGATGCGGTATCGCCCGCGCCGGATCGGTCTCGGCCGTCGCGGCGCGCGCATGCAGCTCGCGGATCCGCTCCGGGGATCGAAGCTCGAGGCGCGACCGCAGGAACCCGCGGAAGAGGTCGTGGAACCGCAGAACCGGCTCCGTGGAATCGAGGGTCGCCACGAACAGGTCGCGCCTCGCGAGGGACCGCAGTTGCAGTCGCGCATCCTGCCTGCCCGTCACCGCGTTGCAGAGCAACGGCGTCAACACCGGGAGAATCGCGACGTCCTCGGCGAAGCGCTGCAGCTCGTCCGGCAGCGCCGCGAAAACTTCGCTGGCCAGGTACTCGAACAGCAGCTCCTCCGACCTGAGCTTCTCCGGCGAATGCGCGACGTCCGGCGACGAGCGCAGCATCAACATCGTGCCGACCGGCCAGCCGTGCGCGAGCTCCAGGATGTCGCGTACGCGACGCGGATCGGCTGCCGCTGCGTCATCGAGCGCGGCGATCGAGTCGGCGTCCGCTGCGCAGAACGCAAGGTCGCCGGCATCGAACTCGACCGCATCGCCGTCGACGACCCAGCGCGCGAACGGCAGTGCCGGGCGCGTCCGCCCGGAGAGGACGACGCAGACGTGCTCCGGCAGCCGCTCGACGAGCGTCTCGAGCATCATCGAAACTTCGGCGCTTGCCATCAGGTGCACGTCATCGATGGCGATGACGATCCGTCCGCGCTGGTAACCGCCGAGCGCGCTGCACAACGCGCCGACGGCCGTGCGGGACTGTGGACCAGCGCCCTGGACCCGCGTCACGAGCTGGCGCGGATCCTCGGGCCACTCGAGGCTGAATCCCGCGGTCGCCTCGACGAGGCTCGCGAAGAACGTGGCGGCCTGGTCGTCCTCAGGCTCGAGTGAGATCCAGGCGACCTGCACGCCAGCGGCGAGACTGGCTGCGACCTGCGTCAGCAGCGTGGTCTTGCCGTAGCCTGCGGGCGCGATGACCCCGACCACCGGGTGCGACAGCGCAGCCTCAGCCACCCGCCGGACGAGCGCCTCGCGGGCGATGCGGCGTCCTCGCTGGCGCGGGACGCGGTACTTCGTCGTGGGCTGCGAAGAGGAGATCGAGGGGGGCGCTGCGGTCACGGCGAAAGTCTAGCCGGCGCATCGCGGAACGCACGCGCCACGCCCCGCGCATCACTGTGGCCGGCAAGCCGGCAGTCGCGACGGGACCGGCCAGGCAGTGGCCCGCTGCGAACGACGAGGCGACGTACGCAGGGCGGTCGTCGCTGCTGCGGGGCGCTACGGCGGCCGCCACGAAGCGCATGTCCGCGACTGGCCAACGGCTACACTTGGGCGCGAACGAGCTCGACCCCTGCGATCCTGACGATCGCACCAACCGCCCGCCCCGCAGCCGCGACTCCCGTCGCGGGCGTGGCTGCCAGGCTTTCTCCCGGTTGGCCGAATTCCAGCGAGAACGCCGTCAACACATGGAACGTGCGATGCCCTCACCCACCCTGCTCTGGATCCGGCAGGACCTCAGGCTTTCCGACCATCCCGCCCTCGTGGCCGCGATCGAGCGCGGCGGCCCCGTGTTGCCCGTGTTCGTCTGGGCGCCCGAGGAGGAAGAACCATGGTCGCCCGGCGCGGCTTCGCGCTGGTGGCTGCATCACTCGCTGGCGCGCTTCGCCGGCGGGCTCGAGGCACGCGGTTCGCGGTTGATCCTGCGGCGGGCGACGACCTCGGGTCCCGAGGCGGGCTCGCTCGGCGCGCTGCGCGCCTTGCTGCGCGAGACGGGCGCCGGCGCCGTCTACTGGAGCCGGCGCTACGAGCCTGCAGTGATCGCGCGCGACAAGGCGATCAAGCAATCGCTGCGCGACGCCGGCGTCGAGGCCGAGAGCTTCAACGCGGCGCTGCTCGCCGAACCGTGGGACGTGCGCAACCAGTCCGGGCGGCCGTTCCAGGTGTTCACGCCCTTCTGGAAGCACGTCAAGGCGTCGATCGAGCCGCCGGCACCGCTGCCGGCGCCCGATCGCATCCCCGCGCCGCAAGCCTGGCCGGCGTCGCTCGCGCTCGACGAGCTGGCGCTGCTGCCGACGATCCGGTGGGACGCCGGGCTCGCCGCGGCCTGGGAGCCGGGCGAGCACGGTGCCGGGCGCCTGCTCGAAGGCTTCCTCGACGGACCGGTCGCGCAGTACGCGGAGCAGCGCAACCTCCCCGGGACGCCGGGCACCTCGCGACTCTCGCCGCACCTGCACTTCGGCGAGATCTCGCCGCGCCAGATCTGGCACGCCGCGGCGGCCTGGCGCGACGGGCAGTTCGTGACCGAGGTCGGCTGGCGCGAGTTCGCGCACCACCTGCTGTTCCACTTCCCGCACACGCCCGACGAGCCGCTGCGTCCCGAGTTCCGCAACTTCCCGTGGAACGGCGATCCCGCGCACCTGCCGGCCTGGCAGCGTGGCCGCACCGGCGTGCCGCTGGTCGATGCCGCCATGCGCGAGCTCTGGACGACCGGCTGGATGCACAACCGGGTGCGCATGGTGGTCGCGTCCTTCCTGGTGAAGAACCTGCGGCTGCCGTGGCAGCACGGTGCGCGCTGGTTCTGGGACACGCTGGTCGACGCGGACCTCGCCAGCAACACGCTCGGCTGGCAGTGGACCGCAGGCTGCGGCGCGGACGCGGCGCCCTACTTCCGGGTCTTCAACCCGGTCTCGCAGGGCACGAAGTTCGACACCGACGGCACCTATGTGCGCCGCTGGCTGCCCGAACTCGCATCGCTGCCGGCGACCGCGATCCACGCGCCGTGGGAAGCCGAGGCCTCGACCCTGCAGGCTGCGGGCATCACGCCCGGCAAGTCCTATCCGCTGCCGCTGGTCGACCTGAAGGCGTCGCGCGACGCGGCCCTCGAGGCCTACCAGCGGATGCGCGGAAGCTGAGTTCCGCGTCCGGCCGGGCGTCGGCGGCGCAGCGGAATCCCGGCGAGGGCGTTGCGCCGCGTCGGCGATGCCGCCAAGATTGCCGCGGATGATCAAGCACATCGTCGCGTGGCGCCTGCGCAAGGAGCCGTCGGTGCGCGCCAACGCCGAGCGGGTCAAGTCGCTGCTCGAGGGCATGGCGGGCCGGATCCCGGGACTGCTGAAGATCGAGGTCGGCATCAACTACCTCGAGGACGCCAACGCCTCCGACGTCGTGCTGTACAGCGAATTCACCGATCGCGCCGCGCTGCTCGGCTACCAGGCCCACCCGGTCCACGAAGCCGTGAAGCCCGCGATCCGCGAACTGACGGTCGAGCGTCGCGTCGTCGATTACGAAACCTGAACGAAGGTCCGCGGTCGTAGAGGGGGACGATCACGGGCTGTCGGAAGGCTCCGACACGGCCGCCCCCGATCGTCCGACATTGGATTGCCATGCGAGCCCATTAGGCTGCCGGCCCCGACAAGGAGGACGACGATGAACGAGACCCGCCCCTTCGATCCGCAGGACCGCGAGGCGATTGCGCAACGCGCCTACGAACTCTGGCAGCGTCGCGGCTGCCCGCAAGGTTCCGCCGAAAGTGACTGGTACGAGGCCGAGGCGCAGCTGCACGCCGAGCGGCTCTCGCGCCTCGAGGCCACCCGCCTGTTCGAGCCCCCCGCTCCCGTCGAACTCGAGCCGCCCCAGCCGGCGGGCGAGACGCTCGAGGCAGCGGCGGCACCCAAGCGTCGCCGCCGGACCCCCGCAGCGTCGGCGTCGTCCCAGCCCTCGACCGGCACCCGGGTCACCCGGCGCCGGCCGGCGCGACCCGACGCCTGAGCCGCCCCCCTCACCACTGGCCCGGCCGCGCGTAACCTCGGGCGCGCGGCCCGCTTTCGGTCGCGCGTCGCGGTCAGGCGGCGCCGACGGCCTCGACGATCGCCCGGCGCAACTTCGCGTCGGGCAGGCGGCCACGACCGCCGGCAAGGTTGTCGCGGAGGTTGCGAAGCTTGCCGGTCGCCGGGATCACGCAGGTCACGGCGGGGTGCGAGACCACGAACTTCAGCAGCAGCTGGGCCCAGCTGGTGCAGTCGATCTCGGCGGCCCAGGGCGGCAGCGGGCGATCCTTGAGCTTCGCGAACACCTTGCCGTCGTCGAACGCGCGGTTGACGAGCGTGGCGACGCCGCGGTCTGCGCACAGCGGCAGCAGCCTTCCTTCCGCCTCGGGCGAGGTCGCCGAATAGTTGAACTGCACGAAGTCGAGCTTCTCGCGCTCGACGATCGCCGCGAGTTCCGCCTGCGCCGCGACGGTGTAGTGCGTGATGCCGACGTAGCGGACCCGGCCTTCTTCCTTCAGGCGCCGCAGCGTCTTCAGGTGCACGTCGAGGTCGAGCAGGTTGTGGACCTGCACCAGGTCGAGCACCTTGCGCTTCATCAGCTGCGCGGAGCGCGTGACCTGGCGAGGCCCTCGCGTTCGCCACGGGTCCAGACCTTGGTCGCCACGAAGGCGCGCTGCTGCATGGCCGGGGTCAGCAGGTCGCCGAGCACCGCCTCGGCGGTGGAGTACATCGGCGAGGTGTCGATCAACGTCGCGCCGCCGGCGAAGAAGGCCTCGAGCACCTGCGACAGCGGCTCGCGCGCGGCCGGGTCGGGCCCGACCTCGAACGGCCCCGAGGTCCCGAGGCCGATCACGGGGATCGACTCGCCGCTGGAGGGGATGCGGCGCGTGATCGGCGCGCCGCCCTGCGCATCGGCGCCCGGCGCCATGGCCAGGCACGCGGTCGCGGTAGCCGCCGACGCCAGGCCCGTACCGAGGAAATCGCGTCGTCGCATGCCTGACTCCGTGTTCGTTGCCGGACACCCGCCGCCGTGCTGGCGGTGCGCGCGCTCAGATCAGCGCGGCATCGACCTCGAGCACGCTGGCGGCGCCGCCGGTGACGACGCGCGCCAGCGCACCCGCCTGCGGCAGCACCTGCTCGGCGTAGAAGCGCGCGCTCGCGAGCTTGCCGGCGAGGAACTCGCGGTCGGCGTCGCCGGCCGCGAGCCTGCGCGCCGCGACGTCCGCGGACTTCGCGAGCAGCCAGCCGCCCATCACGAAGCCGCAGAGCTTCAGGAACGGCACCGACACGGCGAACGCGCGGTCCGGCGAGTTCGCCATCGCGTCGAGGATCGTGCCGACCGCGCCGCGCAGCGCGGCGACGCCCTCGAGCGCCGCGGCCTTCGCGACCTTCACCGCGGCCTCGGGCGAGTCGATCGCGCCGAGCTCGCGCTCCATGTCGGCGAGCAGCGCACCGAGCGCGGCGCCGCGGTCGCGGCCGACCTTGCGGCCGACGAGGTCGTTCGACTGGATGCCGGTCGTGCCCTCGTAGATCGTCGTGATGCGCACGTCGCGCAGCGGCTGCGCGGCGCCGGTCTCCTCGATGAAGCCCATGCCGCCGTGCACCTGGATGCCGGTGGAGGCGATCTCGATGCCGGTCTCGGTGCTCCAGCCCTTGACGATCGGGATCAGCAGGTCGCCGCGCGCCTGCGCCGCGGCGCGCACCTTGCCATCCGGGTGCGCGGCGCCGAGGTCGAGCTGGAACGCCGCGTACAGGCCGAGCGCACGCATCGCCTCGACCTGCGACTTCATCGTCAGCAGCATCCGCTTGACGTCGGGGTGGTGGATGATCGGCTGCGGGCCGCTCGCCGCCGCGACCGGCGGCTTGCCCTGCACGCGGGTGCGCGCCACTCCGCCGCCTGCTGGAACGCGCGCTCGGCGACCGCGTAGCCCTCGAGGCCGACCGAGAGGCGCGCCGCGTTCATCATCACGAACATGTACTCGAGGCCGCGGTTCGGCTCGCCGACGAGGTAGCCGACGGCGCCGTCCTTCTGGCCGAAGGCCATCACGCAGGTCGGGCTCGCGTGGATGCCGAGCTTGTGCTCGATCGAGATGCACTGCACGTCGTTGCGTGCGCCCGGCTCGCCGTTCGCGTCCGGGATGAACTTCGGCACGATGAACAGCGAGATGCCCTTGACGCCCGGCCGGCGCGCCGTCGATGCGCGCCAGCACCATGTGGACGATGTTCGACGCGAAGTCGTGCTCGCCGTAGGTGATGAAGATCTTCTGGCCGAAGAGCCGGTAGTTCGCGCCATCCGGCACCGCGCGGGTACGCACCTGCGCCAGGTCCGAGCCGGCCTGCGGCTCGGTGAGGTTCATCGTGCCGGTCCACTCGCCGCTGACCATCTTCGGCAGGAACAGGTCCTTCTGCGCGTCGGAGCCCTTCAGCTCGAGTGCCTCGATCGCGCCCTGGGTCAGCATCGGGCAGAGCTTGAAGCCGAGATTGGAGCCGCCCCAGAACTCCTCGACCGCGGTGCCGAGCACGACCGGCGCCGCCTGGCCGCCGTAGTGCGCCGACGCGCGCAGGGACGGCCAGCCACCCTCGACGTACTGCTGGTAGGCGGCCTTGAAGCCCGCCGGCGTGACGACGCCGTCCGGCGTCCATTTCGCGCCCTCGCGATCGCCCGACTTGTAGAGCGGGTCGAGCACGTTCTCGGCGAACTTGCCGGCTTCCTCGAGCACGGCGTCGGCGAGGTCGGGCGAGTAGTCGGCGAACGCGCCGCAGGCCTGCAGCGCCGACTCGTCGATCAGCTCGCGCAATACGAAACGGACGTCCTTGACCGGTGCGCGGTACATCCCAGCCCCTCTTTGCCTTCCTGGATCTTGGCTGTCGATTCTACCCCGGCGCGGCGCGGCGCTGGTCGCGCGGCGGCGGCCCAGCTACGTCGCGGTGAGCGCGGGGTGACATAGCGCGGGCAGCGAGGCCCGCCTACGCCTAGCGCGCCAGCGCGGGGACGATGTTCGCCGCGAGGAAATCGACCAGTGCGTTGACCCTCGCGTCCTGGGCGAGGCGCGCCGGGTGGATGGCGCACAGCGGTGCCTGCTCCGGCAGCTCCCAGTCGGGCAGCACCAAGCGCAGCTTCTGCGTCGCGAGCCCCTGGCGGCAGAGGAACTCCGGCAGCAGCGCGATGCCGAGGCCGGCCGCGGCCGCCGCGTGCAGCAGCGCCGGGTCGTTGACGGCGAGCTTAGGCCGCACGGACACCTCGGCGCGCCGCAGGCCCTGGGAGAGGCGCAGGGTGAACAGCGGTCCGGCCCCACTGTCGGGGGTCAGCAGCTCGTGGGTCTCGAGCTCCTCGGGGCGCAGCGGCAGCGGGAAGCGCTGCAGGTAACCGGGCGTCGCCACCAGCACCGACGGCGGCGCGCCGAGCACCCGGGAGATGCGCTCGGGATCGGCGCTCGCGCCAGCCCTGACCACGACATCGAACTCGGCCGCCCGGGCGGTATCGGCGCCCTCGCCGAGTTCCACCTCGAGCGGGATCGCCGGAAAGCGCTCGAGGAAGCGTGGCACCAGCGGCGACAGCAAGACGCGGCCATAGGTCGCATCGGCCAGCACCTTCAGCGGGCCGCCGCGCGGCTGGGTCAGCTCCGCGGCCCGCTGGCGCGCCTGTTCGGCGGCCTCGAGGATCGTCCGGCAGTGGGGCAGCAGCTGCTCACCCGCCGGCGTCAGGTGGATGCGGCGGGTGGTGCGCGTCAGGACCTTAACGCCGAGCTCGCGCTCCAGGTCGGCGATCGCCCGGCTGACCGCCGCCTTCGGCACCTTCAGGGCCTTGGCCGCGGCGGTGAAGCCGTTCAGGTCGACGACCTTGGCGAAGGTGGCCATGTGGGCCGGAGACCAGATTAGCGGCATGTTCGAGACCAGAAACTACCCAATACGGGTGATTGTCGCATAAGAGTATCAAAGGATGCGAGCCCGTTGCCGCGGCACCGTATTGCGCTCGATGGCAGTTCTGTTACATCGTCCAGCCAACGGTGCGGTCGTCCGAGGGGAACGATGAGCCGGGGAAGCGCGCCATGGGTGGCTCGCACCCGGACGGGCACGGGCGGGGCACGATGAACACATCGGCGACGGCTCGGGGCGCTTCCCCCATCCAGGCGTACCTGGAGCGGCTGCATGGCCAGTACGCGGGGGTCACCGACGGCGACGTCGCCCGCTACATCCCCGAGCTCGCCAAGGCCGATCCGCGCGACTTCGCGATCGTGATCGCCACGGTCGACGGCCAGGTCTACGAGGTCGGGACCTCGCGGCGCGAGTTCACGATCCAGTCGATCTCCAAGCCCTCGTCTACGGCGTCGCGCTCGAGGACCAGGGGCGGGAGCGCGTGCAGCGCGCGATCGGCGTCGAACCGAGCGGCGACGCGTTCAACTCCATCAGCCTCGAGCCCGGGACCGGCCGGCCGATGAACCCGATGATCAACGCCGGGGCGATCGCCGCGGCATCGCTGGTCGCGGGCGAAACGCCGGCGGCGCGGCTCGGGCGCGTGGTCGGCGCGCTGTCCGCCTACGCCGGCCGGCCGCTGCAGGTCGACGCGGCGGTGTTCGAGTCCGAGCGTGCCACCGGGCATCGCAACCGCGCGATCGGCCACATGCTGCGCAACTACGGCATCCTCCAGGAGGATCCGGAGGCGGCGCTCGAACTCTACTTCCGGCAGTGCTCGCTGCTGGTCGACTGCCGCGACCTGGCGCTGGTCGGCGCGACGCTCGCCAACGGCGGCGTCAACCCGGTGACAGGCGCGCGCGCGGTCCGCCCGGAGTTCGTCGGCCCGATCCTCAGCGTGATGACGACCTGCGGCATGTACGACTACGCCGGCGAGTGGGTCTACCGGGTCGGCATGCCGGCCAAGAGCGGGGTCGGCGGCGGGATCGTCGCGGTGCTGCCGGGCCAGCTCGGCATCGGCGTCTATTCACCGGCGCTCGACGAGCGCGGCAACAGCGTGCGCGGCGTGCGCGTCTGCGAGTCGATGTCGGACGACCTCGGCCTGCACTTCCTGCAGCCGCCGCGCGCCTCGGCGGCGACGGTGCGCGCCCGCTACGACCTCGCGAGCGTGCGCTCCAAGCGGCGGCGTCAGGCGGCGGAGAACCGCGTGCTCGACGAACACGGCGCGCGCGCCGTCGTCTACGAGCTGCAGGGCGACCTGCGGTTCGCGACCATCGAGCGCGTGCTGCGAGAGGTGGTCGAGGCGGACGCGAAGCTCGCGTACGTGGTGCTCGACCTTCAAGCGCGTGGCGCAGGCCGACCAGGCCGCGACGCAGATGCTGGCGCGGCTGGTCAACGCCTGTGCCGCGCGCGGCCAGCACGTGGTGCTGACGCGGGTGCGGCGCGGCGGCCTGCTGGAGAATTTCGGCGCCGAGATCGCGCCGCACGCGACGCGCGCGTTCAGCTTCCAGCCACAGCTCGACCTCGGCCTAGAGTGGTGCGAGAAGGCGCTGATCGAGCGCCACGGCGCGACGCGGCCCGCGACCGGTGCGGCGGTCGAGCTCGAGGCACATCGGCTGTGCGCGGGCGCCAGCGCCGAGGACCTCGCATGGCTGCGCACGCGCGTCGGCCACTGCCAGTTCGAGGCGGGCACGACGATCGTCAGCCGCGGCGACCCCGCCGATGCGCTGTACTTCCTGGTGCGGGGCGAGGTCAGCGTCATCGTCGACCTGCCGCGCGGCGGCCAGAAGCGGCTCTCGACGCTGTCGGCCGGCATGGGCTTCAGAGGCCGCCCTGACGCACGGCGGGGTGCGCTCGGCGACGGTGCGCGCCGACGCGCTGGTCGAGTGCTACACGCTCGGTGCGGACCACTTCGACGCGATGGCGCGCGAGCGCCCGAGCCTGATGATCGTGCTGCTGCGCAACCTGCTGCAGGCGGGCAACCACATCGTGACCCTGCTGACCGCCGAGGTCGCGGCGCTCGAAGGCTGAGCCGGGGCCGGCGGTGCGTTGCGCCGCCGGCGTCGATCTGTGATTCTGCCGCTCCCCTTTTTCCGGCGCGCCAGGCGCGCGGCCCACAGGAGAGCGACATGCCCGTGACGATGCACGCGATGACCGTCGGCCAGTTCGTGCCGATGCTGAAGAACCTCGGCAAGATCCTCGAGAAGGCCGAGGCGTTCGCCGCCGCGAAGAAGGTCGAGGCCGGCGTCATCGAGGCCTGCGGCTCGCGCCCGACATGCTGTCCTTCACGCGCCAGGTGCAGCTCGCCAGCGACTTTGCCAAGAACAGCACCGCGCGGCTCGCCGGCATCGATGCACCGAAGTTCGAGGACGGCGAGAAGACGCTCGAGGAGCTGAAGGCACGCGTCGCGAAGACCGTCGACTGGCTGCAGGGCATCCAGGCGGCGCAGCTCGAGGGCGCCGAGACGCGGCACATCGTCGTGCCGCTGCGCACGCGCACGCTGGAGATGGACGGCCTGCCGTTCCTGCAGAAGTGGGCGCTGCCGAACTTCTACTTCCACGTGACCACGGCCTATGCGCTGCTGCGCCACGTCGGTGTCGAGGTCGGCAAGCAGGACTACCTGGGCGGTATCTGACACGGCCCCGCTCCGGGCGGATGCACATGGCCCAGGATCCCAGGCCGTTCACGCTCGGGAAGCGCTACGTCAAGCTCGACGCGGACGACCGCGGTCGGGAGGTGCAGGTCGACGCGGAATTCTGGGCGCAGATCGAACAGAGCCCGGAGTTCGCGCACGGCCGGCTGGTGATGGAGGCCGAGTTCACCGGCGACTGGCAGACCTGGGAGGTCCACCCGGCGGGCGAGGAACTGGTCTGCGTGCTGGAGGGCGGGATGGAACTGATCCTGCGGCTGCCCGGGGGCGAACGGGCGATGCCGGTCCAGGCCGGCCAGACCGTGCTGATACCGCGCGGCACCTGGCACACGGCGCGCGTTCCGGGGCGCTGCCGGGCGCTGTTCGTCACGCCGTGCGCAGGCACGCGCACGGCGTCCTCACCGGATTGATCGAGGAGATCGTCATGAAGCAGCGCGCACTCGGCCGGCAGGGGCTCGTGGTCCCGGCGATCGGCCTCGGCACCATGGGCATGACCGGCGTGGCCGGCATGCCCGACATGTACGGGCAAGGCGGACGAGGCGGAGGGGATCGCGACGATCCACCGCGCGCTCGAGCTTGGCGTGAACTTCTTCGACACCGCCGAGGTGTACGGGCCGTATTCGAACGAGGGAACTGCTCGGACGCGCGCTGGCCGGCCGGCGGCACGAGGCGATCATCGCGACCAAGTTCGGGTTCAGGATCGTCGACGGGCGCATCGCGGGCCAGGACAGCCGGCCGGAGAACGTGAGGTCGGCGCTCGAGGGCTGCCTCGAGCGCCTCGGCACCGACCACATCGATCTCTGGTACCAGCATCGGCTCGACCGGAGCGTGCCGATCGAGGAGACCGTCGGCGTGATGGCCGAGCAGGTCAAGGCGGGCAAGGTCCGCTACCTCGGCCTCTCCGAGGTCGGAGTCGAGACGATACGGCGCGCGCACGCGGTGCATCCGATCAGCGCACTGCAGAGCGAATACTCGCTGTGGGAGCGCAAACCTCGAGGCGCCCTCGCCGGGCGGTCGACCCGGGGTGCTGCAGGTGTGCCGCGAGCTCGGCATCGGCATCGTGCCCTACAGCCCGCTCGGCCGCGGCTTCCTCACCGGCACGGTGGCCAGGGCGGAGGAACTGCCGGAGCGTGACTATCGCCGGCACGACCCGCGCTACGTCGGCGAGAACTACGACCGCAACCAGCGCCTGCTCGCGGCCGTGCGCGCGATCGCGGTGCACCACGGCGTGGAGCCGGCGCAGGTGGCGCTCGCCTGGCTGCTGCACCGGGGCGACGACGTCGTGCCGATCCCCGGCACCAAGCGTCGTCGCTACCTCGAGATTAACGCCGCTGCCGCCGACCTGGTGCTCGACGCCGCGGACCTTGCCTCCATCGAGGCCGCGGGCCCGGTCTCGGGCGCGGCGCTACACTGAGCGCTCGCTGGCGACCATCGATCGCTGAGGAGTTCCCCATGCACCGTCCGCGCCGCGCGATTGCCGCCCTCGGCCTGCTGGCGCTGGCTTCGGTCCTGCCGGCGCCGGCGCCAGCGCAGGCGGTGCCCGAGACACGTGGCAGCGCGCCGGGTGGGGCGCCGCGGAGGTCGCGGCGCTGATCGAGAGCTACGGGCTGCGCGAATCCGCGGAGCCGGCCGCGTCGCGAGCGGGCTGGCGCCGGCCGCAGCGCATCGTCGTCGACGGTGGCGTGCCGGGACTCGAGGAGGCGGTGCGCCGCGCCGCGCCGGGCATCGCGGTCGAGGCGGCGGCGACGCCGGCGGAGCTCGCCGTCAAGGTCGCCACCGCCGACGCAGTGGTGGGACGCACCGGTATCGTCTGTGCCGACCCGGTGCTCGCGGCGGCGCGGTCGCTGCGCTGGATCCAGGTAGTGTCGGCCGGCGTCGAGGTCTGCGTCGGCAAGCCCGCGATCGCCTCTGGCCGCTTCCTGTTCACCAACATGCGTGCGATCTCGGCGCCGGTGATCGCCGAGCACACGATCGGCATGCTGCTCGCGCTGACGCGCGGCTTCACGGTGTCGATCCCGCGCCAGGCCGCCGGCCTCTGGACCACCGACTACGGGCCGCAGCAGCTGGTTACGCTGCAGGGCAAGACGATGCTGGTCGTCGGCCTCGGCGGGATCGGGGGCGAGATCGCGAAGCGCGCCAAGGCACTCGGCATGCGCGTGATCGCCACGCGCGGTTCGTCGCGCGAACGTCCGCCCTACGTCGACTACGTCGGCCTGTCCGACGAGCTGCCACGACTGCTCGGCGAGGCCGACGTGGTCGCGAACGCGCTGCCGCTGACGGCGGCGACGCGCAACCTGTTCGATGCCAGGGCGTTCGCCCGGATGCGGCCGACCGCCTATTTCCTCAACGTCGGCCGGGGCGGCACCGTGGTCACGGCCGACCTGGCGGCGGCGCTCGAGGCGCGGCGGCTGGCCGGTGCGGGGCTCGACGTCACCGAGCCCGAGCCGCTGCCGAAGGACCACCCGCTGTGGCGCGCGCCGAACGTCGTGATCACGCCGCACAACTCGAACGAGTCGGACCTCGGCGTCGAGGCGCAGCGCCGCGTGATCGCCGAGAACGTCCGCCGCTACGTCGCCGGGGAGCGGATGCTCTCCGTGGTCGACGTGTCGCGCGGCTACTGAGCTTCGCGGATTTCTCCCGCGGCGCACACTGCGCCGCGGCCATCGCCGGGGGTCGCGCAGATGGATCGACGACGCAGGGGCCTGCTCGGTGCATCCCTGGGCTTGACCGCCCTCGCCTCCGCCCAGTCGTCCCGGCCCCGCGGCAGCCGCTACGGTCGGCAACCTGCCGGCGCCCGACCCGCGCGGTGGCGGCCCGCGACGCTGGCGCCACTACGTGCCGTCGCGCTACGGGCAGCTGCACGTGTTCTCCGCGGCACCCGCCGGCGCGACGACCCGACCGACCCCTCGTCTGCCTGCACCCGAGCCCGACATCGGGCGAGATGTACGCCGACCTGCAGGCCGAACTGTCGCGCGACCGCATCGTGCATTGCCCGGACACGCCGGGTTACGGCGCATCGGATCCGCCACCGCGCAAGCCGACGATGCAGGACTACGGTGGCGGCCTCGCGGATGCGGTCGCGGCCCTGGTCGCGCAGGATCGTCCCGCGGGCGGCCGCATCGACCTGTTCGGGTTCCACACTGGCTCGCTGTGCGCGATCGAGGTCGCGCTGCAGCGGCCCGACCTGGTGCCGGCGCCTGGTGTTGTCGGGCGTGCCGCACTATGGCGACGCGGCGCGGCGGGAGCGCGAGCGGCGCGCGCACGTCGCCGGCTATCCGTACTTCGAGGACCGCGAATACGTAGGCCGCCTGTACCAGCGGCTGGTGCTCGATGCGCGCGATTCCGGCGATCCGGGGACGCGGTTGCGGCGCTTCGGCGACCGGCTGCGCGCCGGGCCGAACGGCTGGTGGGGACCGGACGCGGTGTTCACTTACGACAGCACGTCGGCGCTGCCGCGGCTGCGCCTGCCGACCATGCTGCTCGCCTTCGACGAGGAGATGACCGAGCCGACCCGCGAAGCCGCGCGCCTGGTGCCGGGCGCGCGCCTGGTCGAGATGCTCGACCTGCCGATCTTCGGCTTCATCGTCGCACCGGCGCGCGTGGCCGGGACGCTGCGCACGTTCCTCGACGCACCCGCGGCCTGACGCGCGGCTCTGCGCCGGCCCGGCGTCGCGGGCGCTTCAGGCCAGCGGCTGCCGTTCCCGTTCCGCCCAGGCGTCTTCCAGGCGTCGCGCCGAGACGGGCACGCGCGTGCGCAGCGCCTGCGCGAACAGCGACACGCGGAACTCCTCCAGCAGCCAGCGGAACTCGTCCTCGCCGGCGGCCGCAGGCCGCGCTCGGCCTTGACGCGCTCGCGCCAGCGGGCCTCGAGCGGCGCGATCTGCGCGGCGAGCTGGGCGTCGCGGCGCGGATCGCGATCGAGCTTCTCGAGGCGCTGCTCGAGGGCCTGCAGGTAGCGCGGGAGCTCGCGCAGTCGCAGGAGCGGAGTGGTGCGCAGGAAGCCCGCCGGCACCAGCCAGGCGAGCTGGCCGCGGATGTCGGTGGCCGCCGGCTCGCGCAGTTTCGGCAGCGCCGCGACGATCCGTCCGAGGCGCTCGAGGATGCCCTGCACCAGCCGCGAGATCTCCTGCGCGGGCAGGCCGATGCGGCGCGCAGCGACTCGACGCGCGCCTCGAACGCGGCCGCGGTACGCAGCGGCTCGCGGTCCTCGAGGAACACGGTGGCGACGATCCGGTCGAGCAGGTCGTCGCGCAGGTCGCGGCCGGCCGCAAGCTCCGGGTTCAGCACCGGGTTCGCCGGCAGGCCGCGGTAGACGAGTTCGGCCTGCACGTTGACCGGCAGGTCGCGGCGCAGCGGCTTCAGCTCGCGCGCCAGCACCAGCCGGACGAGCCGCGTGCAGCCCTGCACGTGGCTGAGCCGCGCCTCGGGCGGCGTCGCGAACGCGCGCAGTCCGACGCTGTCGCCCTCGTCGACCAGCGCCGGATAGCCGACCTGCCGGCGGCCCGTCGGGCCGGTCTCCTGCCGCTCCGGCAGGTCGCCGAACACCCAGCTGCGCGCGCCGGTGGTCAGGCGCGACTGGCGCGCATAGTCCTGCTCCGAGGCGGCCGCGTGCCGCCCCTGCAGCGGCGCGAGGCTGCGCGAGCGCGCGAGCACCTGCCCGGCGTCGTCGAGCAGCAGGAAGTTCATCCGCAGGTGCGGCGGCAGCAGGTCCTCGCGGAAAATCCGCCGGCGACACGGTAACGCCGCCGGTCACCGACAGCGCCGCGGCGAGCTGGGCGTGCAGCGAGCCGCGGCCGTGCTCGAGCCGCGGCAGCGCCCGGGCGACGGCCTCAGGCACCGGCACGAAGTGCACGCGCAGCGCCTTCGGCAGCGAGCGCACCAGCGCGGTCACCTTCTCCTCGAACAGGCCCGGCACCAGCCACTCGAACGGCTCCTCCGGCAGCTGGTTCAGCACGTGCAGCGGCACGAGCGCGGGACGCCATCGTCCTCGTGGCCGGGATCGAAGCGGTAGCGCAGCTGCACCACCAGCGGCCCGCAGTGAGGTAATCCGGGAAGCGCGCGGCCTCCAGCTCGGCATCGCCGGGCGAGATGTCGCGCTCGGTCAGCCACAGCCGCTTCGGGTCCTTCGCCTCCGCATCGCGGCGCCAGCGCTCGAAGGCCGCGCCAGTCGAGATGCCTTCGGGCAACCGCGCGTCGAAGAAGTCGTAGAGCCGCCCTCGTCGACCAGCAGGTCGACGCGACGGCCCTTCTGCTGCAGGTACTCGGTGTCCTCGAGCAGCTTGCGGTGTGCTCGAGGAAGGGTGCTCGGGCATCGTACTCCATCCGCACCAGGGCATGGCGGATGAAGAGCTCGCGCGCCGCCTTCGGGTCGACGTGCTCGTAGGGCACGCGCCGCCCGGACGAGAGCGTCAGGCCGAACAGCGTGACGCGCTCGTAGACTGCGGCGCGTGCCGCGCGCCGCTCCCCAGTGCGGGTCGTAGTGCTGGCGCCGCACGAGGTGCGCGCCCACCTGCTCGACCCAGGCCGGATCGATGCGCGCCACGGTGCGCGCGTAGACCTTGCTGGTCTCGACCTGCTCGGCGCAGACGATCCAGGCCGGGCGGGCCTTGAACTGGCCCGAGCCCGGATGGATGAAGAGCTTGTTGCCGCGCGCACCGAGGTACTCGCCCTGCTCGCGGCGCTGCGCCACCTGCGACAGCAGGCCAGCGAGCAGCGCGCGGTGGATCGGCGCGTACTGGCCGGGCTGCGTGTTCGACTGCAGGCCGAGCTCGCCCTTGACCACCTCCATCACCTGGCCGTGCACGTCCTGCCACTCGGTGAGCCGCAGGTAGGAGAGGGAAGTTGTCCTTGCACCAGGCGCGCAGCCTGGCGCGTGACAGCTCGCCGCGCTGCGCGGTCCAGGCCTGCCAGAGCTTGAGCAGCGAAAGGAAGTCCGACTGCTCGTCGCGCAGCGGCGCGTGCTTCTGGTCGGCCTGGGTCTGCTTGTCGGCCGGACGGTCGCGCGGGGTCGGGCACCGACAGCGCCGCGGCGATGATCGCGACCTCCTCGAGGCAGTGTTCCTCGGCGCCGGCGAGCAGCATGCGCCCGAGCTTCGGGTCGAGCGGCAGCCGCGCGAGACGCCGGCCGACCTCGGTCAGGCGGCCGTCCTCGGCGAGCGCGCCGAGCTCGCGCAGCGTGCGCTGGCCGTCGCGGACGAGGCGCCCGTCCGGCGGCTCGACGAACGGGAAGGCCTCGATGTCGCCGAGCTTCAGTGCGTGCATCTGCAGGATCACCGCGGCGAGGTTGGTGCGCTGGATCTCGGCTCGGTGAACTCGGGGCGCGCGAGGAAGTCCTCCTCCGAGTAGAGCCGGATCGCGATGCCCGGACCGACGCGGCCGCACCGACCGGCGCGCTGGTTGGCCGAGGCCTGCGAGATCTTCTCGATCGGCAGTCGCTGCAGCTGGCTGCGGTGGCTGTAGCGGCTGATGCGCGCGACGCCGGTGTCGATCACCGCGCGGATGCCGGGCACGGTCAGCGAGGTCTCGGCGACGTTGGTCGCGAGCACGACGCGGCGCCGGCCCGACGGCCGGAACACGCGCTGCTGTTCGTCCTGCGACAGGCGCGAGTAGAGAGGCAGCACCTCGCAGCCCTGCGGATGGTGCTTGCGCAGCGACTCGGCGGTCTCGCGGATCTCGCGCTCGCCGCTCAGGAACACGAGGATGTCGCCGGCCTGCTCGCGCCACAGCTCGTCGACCGCGGCGAGGATCGCGGCCTGCTCGTCCGCCGCGGTCTCGTCGTCCTCCTCGTCGAGCGCCACCGGCCGCCAGCGGATCTCGACGGGGTAGCTGCGGCCCGACACGTTGATGATCGGTGCGTCGCCGAAGTGCCGCGAGAAACGCTCCGGGTCGATCGTCGCCGAGGTGATCACGAGCTTCAGGTCCGGGCGCCGCGGCAGCAGCCACTTCAGGTAGCCGAGCAGGAAGTCGATGTTCAGCGAGCGCTCGTGCGCCTCGTCGACGATGATGGTGTCGTAGGCGTCGAGGAAGCGGTCGCCCTGGGTCTCGGCGAGCAGGATGCCGTCGGTCATCAGCTTGACCAGGCCCTCGGGGCGGCTGCGGTCCTGGAAGCGCAGCTTGTAGCCGACCAGCTGGCCTAGCGGCGTGCCGAGTTCCTCGGCGATGCGCGCCGCGAACCGCGCGCGCCGCGATGCGTCGCGGCTGGGTGTGGCCGATGATGCCGGCGACGCCGCGGCCCGCCTCGAGGCAGATCTTCGGCAGCTGCGTGGTCTTGCCCGAGCCGGTCTCGCCGCAGACGATCACGACCGGGTGCTGCGCGATCGCGCGGCGGATCTCGTCGCGATGCGCCGCGACCGGCAGGTCTTCAGGGTAGGTGATCGGCGGGACGCTCGCCGCCCGCGCGGCGCGCGCCGCCACCGAGGCGGCGATCCGCGCCTCGAGCGCCGCCTCGGCGTGCGCCACGTCGGTGCCGCGCGCGCGCGCGGCGCGCAGGCGCTCGCGCTCGCGGCGCAGCCGGAACTGGTCGCGACGCAGGCCATCCTCGATGGCCGGTGCGGTAGCGGCGGGGGACGGCCCGTTCATGGCCGACGCGGGCGCGGACGCGCCCGCTGCAGGGGCTGCAGGACTAGCGCGCGGCCTTCTTGGCGCGCTTGGCGGCACGCTTCTCCGCGGGCGTCTTCGCCGCCTTCTTGCGGGTCTCCTTCTTGCGATCCATTCCCTTGCTCATGTGCGTCGCTCCGGTGGTGGGGGTTTCGACGGCGGCATCATGTCCGGCGCGCGGCCGATTGGCCACTGCGGACTGCGTCAGCCGGGTCCGACGTGGCGGGCGGCGGGCGCAGGCTCAGCCGAAGGCGCGGCCTATGATCGGACGGCTGGCGCGGACGATGCGCTCGTGGGTGGACTGGATGCGTGGCGTCGGGCCACCGACCACCAGCGCGGAAATGCCCGCCCGCGGCGGCCACCGGCAGTGGGAACGCCACCGCCGCGACGCCGGGGATCATCAGGTCGAAGGTCGCGAGATGGCCGCGCTTGCGGGCCGACTGGACGTCGCGCAGCGCCGCCGCGGGCTCGAACGGGTGCTTCGGCTCGCGGCGCCGCACCGCTTCGAGGATGCAGCGCACCTCGGCATCATCGTCGAAGGTGGCGAGCACCGCTCGCCCGGCGCCGCTGCAGGGCAGCGGACCGCCGCGGCCGACGTGCATCAGGATGCTGCCGGCGAGCGTGCCGGGCACGAAGTGCTCGATCTGCAGGAAGTGGCCGTTGCGGCCGCAGACGCTGGTGGTCTCGCCGGTCGCGCGCGAGACTTCCTCGGCCAGGGACTGGAGCCGGCGCATCGGCAGGTCGAGCTCCGTGAGCCAGCCGGCGAGGTCGGCGAGGCGGCCGCTCGGGAAATAGGTGCGGCCGCGCGGGTCGTAGGCGAGGTAACCGAGCGCGGCCAGCTCGCGCGCCAGCACCAGGGCGCTGGCCTGCGGCAGCGACAAGGCCGTCTCGATCTCGGTGGCGGTGAGCGGGCGGCGCTCGCGGCGGAACAGCTCGAGCAGGGCGAAGGCCCGACCGACCGACTTGCTGATGACCGTGGACACCGCGCCTCCCGATGCGAGGGCGGTGCGCTTGCAAGCGCCTGCCGCCCGCGTAAGATTATCCATGGTTTA
>JAZKJV010008349.1:0-250636 GCA_037367405.1 Ottelia alismoides | reverse complement strand
TTTTAGAAAATAATAACATCTCATCACATGTGACTTGCACTGTTTTGGCTTCTTCTTCTTGGGTATTTTGCATCCACTAACTTTGTGAGAATTTGTATTCCCAAACTCAGATGTTAAAACATAAATTTGTGTCATTTAGTAGCATGGAGTAATGTAGCATTTGGTTTGGCATTCATAGGATATGATGCAATGACCTTATGAAACAATGAAGTAACTAATTTTTTTGGTTGTGAAAGGGCTTCATTTTTAATGTAGTAAATAAACCTCTTCTGATTACAGAATGCATAGCTTTTGCTAGTGGAATTTCCATTGCACAAGCTGGGAAAATGCAATGTCAACAAAATATATAGTACACGCACTTTCATTTGGGATAACGTTATTAAACAATAAATACAGAAAGTTTATAATGTAGTAAAATAAGAATTTATGTAATTATTTTTAAAAATATTGTAGCGACGATATGTGATATTTGATTATGTATATAGTTGTGACAACAAAAATTTTGACTTGCGATAATTTGACAATTATATAAAATCCCTTACCAAAAATAAAATAGCCAAATAATCCTAACAACAATGTATTAGTTTCCAATACTATAGCAAGGAAAAAATTTGTTGCACAAAATGTCTCACGATTCTGTAACTAAAATATGTCTTATTTTGTGGTAACCAAAAATTTTCCTTGTCGGAATTTATAGCTACAATGGTAATTTGTTGGTGTTAGGGCAATCGCATATCGACAAACTAAAAATGGGTTGGACGTCGATTAAGAAGCCGCTGCCAATTCCTTCAACATTTGTACACAATTTCTTCGAAAATGAGACCCCCTCAAGGAAGTACATCATCTCACTATTTCTTACTATTCAAGGATTTGGGGATATTTTGAAATCGAGAAATCTTGATCGAAAAAGATGCTATTTAGCCGAAAATTTTTGGGAAAAATCCGAATTAATTTGAAGGGAACACATTACAAATAAAAGTCAACTTCTTTTAGTCATCTTGCATTATAGAATTCAACAAATTTCGAAGAATAACAAATTCAAGATTCTCATTCAAACTTTTTGAATTGTATGAGATAAAATATGCAAAAAGTCCTTTTCAGTTTTCCCGGCCACAGGGAAGCTCCGAGGAAGGAACGCTTTAATCTTAACCTAATCCAGCAGATTCCATCCAATGATAGATTTGGACATTGACCATTTCCCATTGAATGAAATGGAACCCTGCGTTGCAATGCCACTAACTTTCTGCGCTATTCCCAGTATGGGAGAAGAAAAGGAAAAGGAGGACGAGAACAAAACAAAGGACATGGGACTGAGCACAGAACTGTAGCAACATCCTTTTGTAATCCTTCCCATAGACACCATTTGAACAACTTTCCAGTCTCTTTTTCTTAGAAAATCACACTTTGGGTCTTTCTGACCCACGTAGGAAAAGAAGAAGATTTTATATAAGGGGGTGTTTGGATAGTGGGTTTAGGTGGGTTAAACTGGTTGCAGGTAATTCATTTTTTGGGTTTTGGTGTTTGGATAGAGGGTTAAACTGGGGTTGAGTTAGAAGTGGGTTTATTGTGATGTGATTGTATTGGAGTTTGAAAAAGTGAGAAGTTATTGTGATGTGATTGTATTAGAGCTTGAAAAAGTGAGTAGAAGTGGAGTAGTTTATAATTTTTATATGATATGATGATATAATATATTATTTTTTGATGGAATTGATGATGGAGAATTGATTTATTTAATTTTTTAAAAAGATAAAAAGTGGGACCCACATGGAGGAAGAAAAATCTGGGGTAGGGGAGTTAACCCGATACAAGAACGCACCCTAAGAGATGGCGTACTAAGCTCTCTGTCCATTTTTCTTTAAGACTGCTTAATTCCAGAACTTGCTTACGTATTTGCTTTCCGTCTTTCTACTAGAGTATTCCAAAAAAGTGCTCTGTTTTGAAATGTGGGGATGATTAAGTGCAATGAAGAGGTGGTTGGTCTTTGATAGTGGTTTGGTACTATGGAAGAGAGTTAGCCCCTGTAGACTTCCCCCCACCCTCCTAACAGATGATGAGATAATGATGCAGCACAGCCTCGATAACAAATGCTTCATACCAACCTACTGTTGGCAGCTCTTTCCCCCATCAGAGAGAGAGAGAGAGAGAGGAAGTTAAGGAACGGGTTACTTTTTTGTCGTAGATAGAGAGAGAGGAACAGGAAACGAGAAAAGAGTGAAGGGGGGTGTGTTAACCTTTTTTTTGGGTTTAGGGGCTTCTCCCCACCTTTATTTCCTGCTTCCATGATTAGTGATTACAGCTCTTTGGCAAGATTTGAAGGAAAAACCAACCGACCCTCTTTGGATTTTGCTCGCACCCCACTGCCCCTGGCCCTCCATAGACTGGCGGGCTTCCCAAAGGTATAATCTTTGTTGGTATTTTCCTTCCCGTCTCTCCCTTCAAAGCAGGGTGGAAGAAGGAAGTTGTGGTAATGGTAGTACACTTCTTGTAGCATAGAGGGCACCAGAGTGGGAAAAGCCCGCGTCTTTTGTATTCTCAACGGATTCCAGCTTGTGGGTTCTCCAAAAGATGCGGTCTTTGGTGTTTTCTTGAGCTCGGCGGAGGAGATAAGAGGCAGAGAAGAGCACGTTCGACACGAAAAAGGAGCAGATTTTTCTGCTACCAATCTGATGAAAACCGACTGCAAGGGCTCTAAATGGGTTCTGCAGATTCCCACTTTTAGCTGGAGTTGGGTTCTTGATGAGTTATTTGCCCGTTGCTGTAGTCCTCCACATGGTGACAAGGCTCTTCCTGAGGGTCCGGCACTGGGGTGCGGTTAATATGGCGGGGAGTAGGGGCAAGAACAAGGTCTCTGGTTCTAAGGGAGGGGACTGTGGTTCTTGTGGTGGGTGGAGGATGCTGGTGGTGTGGGTCCTGAGTGGCGTTCTGGGGTCCGTGTGGTTTTCTTGTGGCTTGGAGGAGATTGGGCTGCTGAGGATCCTGGTTTGGGGGTGATCAGGCTTGGGGTAATGCGAGTTCTCTCCCTACATGGAAGCCATTGCTGCGGGCTTTTGATCAGGTATGAAGTTGAGTTTCTGTAGCTTTAATTGCTTTTTTGGCTGTGATTGTTATACTCCGGATTGTGGTTGTGCTGGAAAATCTTTGCTGTTCCCTGCTGTTCTAGCAATTTCGCCCCTATCTACTTGAGACAGGCGGAGGCTACTTGGTACTAGTCAAAGAATCTGAAATTATTCGGCTTGTGATATTTGCTAGGATCAGTTAGAACGTGATATGGAAGACGGGGATTTGGGCTCTACCTTAATGTGTTCACACACACTCAAGTACCCTCACTCAGCCTGAATACAAGGTTGGGGATTAATCTCCCGCAAACAATTTTCAAATTTTATTCCCTTTTTTGGTCAATACTGTTTAGCAGTCCCGATTTTAAAGTCAAGTTATCACTTATTAAGTCCACCACAAAGCACGCCTACCGGACAGTCCCAATTTCCTGTTTAATTTAAATGAGAAAAATCAGAGGGGGAAATCGAGAAAAGCCCGATGCAAGTTGAAATCGATGATGCGTATGCTGAGTGAAGAATACTTACAGTGATCCCTTCGCTTTTTATGCAGGATGCAATACAGAATTGAAAGCTTTTTACTCTACATGCAAATGCAGCGATGAAAGCCGCTCCTAGACAGACAGTTCTATTAGCGTGAAGATCAGGTTAATTTGACTAAGTACTGCGGTCTAGGTGCGTCTTTTAAGTGTATTGTGTGGTTCTATTGATTACGAGCACAAGCAATTCCTAGATTGGCTCGGGGAGCCGCTAGTGCAAGCTAAGTTACAATTCACCCACACAGCACACGGGACACAGTTCCACTATCATTACAGACGCGAGCACCCAAACGGGAACCGCTGGAAATGATGCGAAAAAAGGAATAAACTAAAAAAAATACAATGCCTCTCTTTCACTCAATAAAGTTCAAATGCTAGATCCTCGAAGCATCGTCGACTCCTCGCGTTCCTCGCACAGAAACAAATTAAGGTCAGAGAGTGACACACAAAAAAAAAATAATTCAACGAAATAAAGGAGAGAGAAAAATAATTACAAGAAAACCGGGGGTCAGACTACCCGGGGAAGGAAAATCAAACACTCAAAAATTTGCTAAAATTTAACCTAAACCGTGCCTCCCCGGCAACGACGCCATTTTGATGAGCGCCCCGCACCCTTAGTTAATTAGGTCAAATTAATGTCCAAATTAATGTTGTTCGTTCGTTGCAGTCGGATACGAGAGGCTAGTCAAAAACCACTTTAATTTGATGTCAAGCGGTGAATTTTTTTACTTGGTGGAGTCCAAGGTCGATCTCAGGGAGGCATCTGTCTCCTTAGGTGAATTTTAGCAAGTATCCAAGTGTTGGATTTTCGATGGAATTATTTTTTTTGTTCTTTTTAATTTCTATGCAGACTTATGCAAACATGCAGACCAATTTATCGTTTAATTTAATTAATATACCAAATGAAGTCCAAAAATTCTAAAATTGGCCAGATGATTAATGATGATGAAAATGACCTACATTAATTTTTTTGGATTTTTCAGACACTAAATGGATTTTCTGGAAATTAAATATGCAGACAGGGTGATTTTCAATTTTTAATTTTTAATAAATAACAAACCATAAATTCTTCAAGAACTAAAATTATCCTAGATAGCACTAATAATAAGGGATCCAGGAAAATTGAAAGATCTAAGTTTCAATGTGAAATGAATTTATTAAAATTAAATTAAGAAAATCACTTAACAATTTATTAAGGCTACGATAGGTGTGCAAATGACATGAAATTTTTATGGTATGTTAAGAATATTGTCCTTAAGCTACTGTGAATTTTTGATGATTTTTAGAAGCACAGAGAATTAACTACAAATTAAAAGGTGTCACTGGGCAAAATATTTCAAAAATGCACCAATTAATTCATTAATAATTCTACTGAAATTACAAAAATGTGACACGTGGACCAATAAACAGAGGACAAATTTCTCAACAAAATGCAATTTTTAGATTTGCAAAATGATGTAGAATGCAACCTAGGGATGCGTGCAAACACAAGGGTATAAATGCAATACAGAACAAATAAAAATACAATAAGCAAATATGCGGACAGGGACTAAAATGCAATTACCTATAATGCTGGGGACTCGAGTGCAATTTCTCCAAAAAAGCACGTGCTCCTCATGTGGGCTCAGCTTCACAGGGACCTTTTTGCAAATATGGAAAGTCCCGGGGTCCTCTGTGTAAATTACCCAGGCCGCACGTGCTCCTCACGTGGGCGGCCTAGGCTCGGATGGGGACGGCGACGTGGCTGAAGATCAACCGCTGGATCAGAGGGGCGATCGACGGCTGACAGCTGCTGCGGTGGGAAGACACGTGGCTCGCTAGGCGCTGTTGGATCTAATGAGGATCCAATGCCTCCTGTGAAATCCGGTGAAGAGTCGACGTGGCGCTCTGGGGGCCGTTCGATCAACGTGATCGGACGGCAACTGGACGTCTCCTTCGATGGTCCTCCGCCGCCTGCGGAGGAGATGGCGGGGCTCCGGCGAAGTCGCCTTTGCTCCACCCTTCCTTCCTCGTGTCGCTGAAGCTCTCCGACTCGTCGGAGATATCCCAGAAGACTCGTGGTGTGGCGGCGAAGATCCTGGTGGTCCCAGGAGCGGCGCAGGGTGGATGGTTGGCGATGGCGATGAAGCTCCGAGTTGGCTCCGGCGAAGTTCCGTTCAATGATCAGAGGAGCATCTGCAAGTGTTAAAGATAGAGCCGAAGCTCGTGCGTGCGGTTGTGGAGACTCGACGGTGATCGGAGAGGCCTAAGGGTAAAGGAGGGCGTCTGGAGATGGAGCTCCGGCCAAATGGCGGAGCTGGAGATCGGGGTATTGCGAGGTGCGTCGTCGGAGGTCGTAGATGTGGCCGCGAAGATGAGAGCTTCGAAGCGAAGCTCGTCGGGATGGAATGGGAGCGAGAAGGTGACCGTAGGCGGCGAATAAAATCAGAGAAGATAAAGGAAAAATAAGAAAAAGATCGGAGGGGAAATGGAGGGTTCACCTGGGGATTGGACCTCCTTCTTGGGGTCCAGGTCGTCGCTCGAGGGACCGGTGGTGTCCCGAGCTCGTGCAGCGTCGCGGAGGAGCGACTGCGACACGGCGGAGGTGCCGTGGATCTCGCAGGAGAAGAAGCCCTTCGTCTCTCACGGAATCGTCGAATTGCTATCACCAATCGAAAGCTCGGAGCTCAGGGAAGCTCTCTGGAGTGGCGGATGCGGCTAAAGTTGGCCGGTGGTGGTGTATTTATAGGATGGAGGTGGCAGCAGTGTTGGCGACGAGGCGATGTTCATGGGTGTCATGGCGCGACTCTGGTGGTCGTAGTGGGGAGTGAGGTAGCCGGCGAGGATGAGGGACGAGTGGGTGACATCGTGGAGGTGGTGGTGCTCATCTGTGGTGGCCGAGGCGCTGCCACGAATAGGAAGGGGCGCCCCTCCCGCAAGGCAGGGAACGTGGGAGAGAGGGGGTACCCGGAGGTAGGAGACGAGGTCTCCACCGTTGGATCTTGTGATCCAACGGTGGTGATCGAACGGCAGCTGCTCGGGTAGGATTTGATCGGGACTCGGTGATGATGGGCCGTGATCGCGCCACGTGGAGGGCGCTGGGCGAAGCGCGAGCGAGCGGCTTGGATGAAGTGATGGAGATGATCGAAGGGACGAGGGGCGCCAATGGAAGAGCGGCTGTGATGGAGGGATCAGGGGCTTGATCAGATGGTTCAGATGCTGCCACGTGGCGAGCTCTGGAGGAGGCACGGACGGATGGCGCGGATTGAAGACAGGAGATGATCTGATGGTGGGGATTTGAGGCGTACGTGGAGAAGACTGAGCCGTTGGATCAAAGAGGAGGATCCAACAGTTGAGGATGCAGGCGGATGAGGCAAGGGGGAGCGGGCCGCGTGGCGCAACCAGAGGGCGCCACATGGCCTGCTGTGAGTAGTTGGAAGAAGATACATGTGTAGAGAGAAGAGGGGACCGAATTTGGAAAAACTCAAAACATGAAAGTTGTAGATCTCGATGAGATCTACAAGTTTCATGTTGACCAAAGACGGAGATGAGGTCAAATATGATACATAAATACAAATATACAAATATACATATATGTAGTATACAAAGTGGCCCAAAAACCCAACTTTCTCATACGAGCTTCAAATGGGATGAAATTAGTCTCATTTTAAAGGTCTTTTAATGTGTAGTATTCTAAGAGTAAGTAGACCTAGTTCGGAGTTTGCATGAGGGCTTTATTGGCTAAATTACAAGGGAGAATTTTTGGCCTCTTATTTAGATGCAAATGAGCTGCTAAAATGCATGAATTATGAATGTATGCCTGAATGCTATTTATGCAATATAAAGGGAAATATGCATCTACTTTCTCGGGAACAAGGCTCTATTTTTGACTTTTGCAGTGATGAATCACAGATTCATCACACCACCGTCACAAAAATCCGTGTCGCGGTCAAGAACCTGCTCTGCTGCCACTATGGTATCCTGAACCAGGGCTATGCTCTCCAGGCTCTCCTCTGCTATCATCTCTGCATCAGCGGTCTGAGAATGAGAGGATGGCTTGTGCTGCTGGGTCTGCCCATACTGCCTCATCGTCTGTGATCACAAAGTCACAGTCCTGGTGGATGTCTAGCCCGGCATCTGTCAGCTGCTCTACATCTGAACTGGTCTCTGAGCATGATCTGTCTCTGGCTCTGTAGTCCTCGACCATCTCTATTTGTACACTTTCGCCCTCGACGCGAAATTATACCTTCCCGCTATCATGGTCAGTCACCACCTTGGATGTGGCCAAGAACGGACGACCGAGGATGATGGGGGTATCGGCCACTGAATCAGGGATCTCCATGTCCGACACTACGAAGTCCACGGGGAATTGCAGGCCCTGAATAGTGACGACAACGTCTCGTAACAACCCCTTCGGCCTCTTGACAGATCGATCAACAAACTGAAGGATTGTCCTGCTCTGTCTAAGAGTGCCCAACTCGAAGCGGTCGAGAAGGGCTACCGGAAGGAGGTTGATAGACGATCCGCTATCCAATAGAGTCCGGTCGAACCTCTGCTCTCTAATGTGACATCTGACATATGGGGCTCCTGAATCTGGCCTCTTGGCCGGCAGACGTTTCTGGATCGCGAAACACGTGGCTTTCGTCAGCACATGGATCTCTGAGTGGTGGTTCCTCCTCCTCCTCCTGACTGTAGTCCTGTCTCTCAAAGAACGCTGAAGAAGGGGGATGTGCTGCAAAGCCTCCTGAAGGGTTAGCTGTATGTGGAATCTATCAATCATGCTCTGGCTGAACTCCTCCTGCTCTCTCTTTTTTGGATCTTTTTCTTTTTTCTTCCCCTTCCCCATCTGAAGGGCTCTAGGTAAGGGGATCACTGGGTCCTTCTCAGATGGACTAGGAATAGGTCTAGATGGCTCAACGGCCGGATCCGCACATACATCAAGCACCACAGTGGGACCAGAATAAACTAAACCTTTTCCTTTATTCACAACATGGTTCCGAAGTACATCAGAATGAGGAAAAACAACAACTCTCTCAGAATGGGCACCGGTGGCCTCAGTACCACCACGGGCTGGCTCTGCTGGACATCTCGCGACCTCAGTACCGCGCTCTGGCTCGGCATCTCGGGTGGCATCAGTACCACCTCCTCGAACTGGTGAAATGGCGGCCTCAGCACTGCCGGTGGAATCAGCATCCTTGGTGGCATCAGTACCACCGTCATAATCTCGAGCGGCCTCAGTACCGCTCTCCTCCTCCTCATCTGGCGCTCTAGGTGTATCCTCCGTACGTCGCTCAGACGAGCGCCGCCTGCTGGTGCCCTACCGCTCCTAAGCGTGACAAAATCAGCATCAAATAGGTCTGAAGACATATCATCAAATGGATCACTAGGAATGGCATGCTCAGTGTAAGCTACCTGCTCAGACTTCCGCTTCAGGCTGTTGGGGTTCGGCTCGATCTGGGTAGGAATAGCGGCCTTCCCTCTCACGATGTCCTGCATCTCCTAGCGGAACTCGTCCATCTCCCGTCTGAAGGTAGCCTGCTGGTCCGTGAGGAGGCGGGCTATGTCGTCCAAGGCGGGGCTCTCATAAGGTGGACCATGGGAGCCCGACGGGTAGCCTCTCTGGTAATGAGGCTGCTGGAACTGGTGCTGCTGCTGGTGAGAGGGGTAAGTGGGAGGATGCTGCTGCTGGTGTGGCTGGTGAGGCTGCTCTCACCTCCAAGATTGTCCCTGCTGATAGGGACGAGGAACGAAGGATGACTGATGCTGCTGCTGTGAAGGGTAGAATGGGGGCTACTGCTGCGGTTGGTGATCTCTCTGCTGGCTATATTGGCCTCCCTGACCAGATGGCTGCTGCTGGGGCTGGGCACCTCTGTTCCCCCACCTAAATCCGGGATGGTCTCGTCAGATCCCAGGCTGAGGACGGTCATACCAAATCCCGTTGACATCCATCAACGGCTCTGCATCGTACTGGGTTGGCGGGAGTACTGCCAGAGGCTGATCCGGCTGGTATACCACCATCTGCAAGTCTGGAGATGGTGGTGACTGGTAAGAGGGCTGCTGCTGCTGGTACGACTCCGCCTGTACAAGGTGAACCTGTCTAGGCTGCTGGTAAGAGTTGGAGCGCTGGGACGAGCTGCTGCTGCCGCCGGTATCGCCTCGCGACTGAAGACGGGGTTGTGGAGCCGTCTGTGCCTCCTGGAGACACATGAGCTGGGTCTTCATGTCGCTCAGAGTCTGTGCCATCTTCTCCATCTGAGTGATGCCCTGGCACTGCTTCTTCTCGATCAGCTCCATCTGATCCAACTTCTCGCTAATGATACCCATATCCGCAGCGGATGACTCTGCCTGTGCTGCTGCTACTGCGGATGAACTGGATGGACCGGCATCGACCCGTGCTATCCTCTGGTACTGCACGGGTCCTGGCTGCTGCTGGGGTCTGCCCTGAGTGTACAACCTGGTCTGGGACATCACCATGTAGTTCTCGGCCATCTCCTCGTAGATGGCCCAGACCTGGTCGTGATCCTTGGCGATGTAAGACCCGCCACAAGAAGCGTTCACCAAGCCCTAGATCTCTGGTGTCAGCCCGCTGAAGAAGCTCTGCACAAGGTTGGGCTTCGAAATATCATGGTGCGGGCATCGATCAGTCAGCTCACGGAACCTCTCCCATGCCTCATGGAATTGCTCGTTGGGGAGCATGGAGAAGTTGCTGATGAGAGCTCTCGCTGCATTGGTCTGCCCGAGTGGATAGTACTTATGCAAGTAGTCGGTGCGGAGCTGCTCCCAAGTGTAAACAAACTTCCCCAAGTGCTTCAGCCAGGTGGCTGATCTTTCTGCTAAGGAAAAGGGGAAGGCGATCATCCGAATCGTATCCTGGTCCACCTGACGATCGTGGACAGTACTGCAGATCATGAGGAACTCCTGGAGGTGGAGATGGGGCTTCTCAGTGGCGAGGCCGTGGAAGCGGGGGAGTAACTGCAAGGTGTTCGGGGGGAACTTGAAGTCCCCCACGATAGCTGGAAGTACGACCCAGTGGTGCATCAGCGTCGATCCGAGGTTGTGCAACTCCCGCATCGGTCTCGGTGGTCCTCCTGCCGCGGCTGCGACGGCTGTTGCCGCTGCGGTGGCTGCTGCATCTGCATCATCTGGGATCCTCGGCCCGTCTCTCCTCTGCTCTCATCTGCTCCATCTCTCTCCTCATAACAAGAATGAATGCCCCCTGATCCCTCAACTGCTGTTGAACGGTCTTGAGGGAGGCGATCAGGGTGGAGTTGATCGCGCCCTGGTCCAGCACAAAGTGCTCAGGCTGTGGACCTCGAGAGCGATCCTCGGAACTGCCGGCCATGGCGTCTGCAAAATCAAATGAGCCAAACTCAGGTGCTGACAAATCTGCTAATCTCTCCTCTGGCTCATGTCTCTCGGAACCGAAAGAAAGGGGGTCGAGGGGGAACATGGCGGAGTCAAACTCGGGCTCGGAGAGCTGGTCTCGGCTCTCGTGGGCCAACCTAGATGATTGGGTAGACGTGCCCGAAAGCGGTGCAACCAGAGGCTGCCTAAGAGATCGTCTACCCATTGATGAATCTCGTATTCATCATGCTAAAAACTCTCTATTAAAACCCATGTCTTAAATAAACCATTAAAATCTCCTTTAATAATCTATTTTTATCATGTACCATATTATGTATAATTAACCTATAATTATTTGTATTTAATTCTCCTTATTTTTCTGTATCTTTCTTATCACTCAAAAACCCTAAAAAATAGGTAGATAACTTTTCTATAAATCACTGACCCTTAAAAAGATAAAAAAATACAAAAAATCTCAAAACTGCAAACTTGGTGTTTTTATCCCCTTAAAAATACCCCCCAAAATAGCTTTTGTACAGATGACCTCTTTTGGCTTTTTGACCAACATGAAAGTTGTAGATCTCATCGAGACGAGCAACTTTCATGTTTTGACTTTTTCGGCCTCTAAATATTTCTTTTATATTTTTCTTTGTTTTTATTTTTGAATTAATCTGATTGGGCCACGTGATGCCCACGTGGCCCGCTCCTCTTCACGCCACCCGGCGACCTCCTGGGCTGTTGGATCACTCCATCCCCGCCTTCATCTGAGCCGTTCACCCCGCTCCACTCCTCGGCCGTTGATCTAACTCCCAGATCAGATCTCATCCATCTATTAGCGCTTTAATCTCATCCGTTCGATCTCCTTGTGATCTGACGATTGCGAAGCCTCCACGTCACTCACTCACTATAGCCGCCCGATCCCATGCTCATCCAACGGTCTATAGCGATCCATGTACCCCAGTCTCCTTAGGCCATTGGATCTATCCAAGTCCGCATCCTACCCCTCCATTAGCATCTAAGACTACACCGTGGGATCAGACCTTTGGATCTGATCCTATCCCTCCACCCATGCTCATATCCTGGCCGTTGGATCGCAAGATCCAACGGCTCCCCATCGTCTCCTACCTCTGAAGCCTCTCCTCTCCTAACGTTACACCTCTCCGACTCGCCGCCCCCTTCCTTTTTTAGCCACCGTCCCAACTACCCACCTTCGCTCGTAACGCCTCCCTCTCGCAGCCCGTACTTCTGCCATCCTCGCACCACCATTAACCACCCTCGCCATCACTCCATCACCATTAAATCCCCGTCCAAAAACGGGCCTCCATCACCGTAACCCCCCGACCACCCTCGTCTATTTAAGCCATCCTCCGCTACCGGCAGCCGTTGTCCACCATTTTGGCTTAAACCCAGCTTCCTCCGCCCCTCCGGTGACAGCGGAGGGGCGGAGCGTCGAGGCAATCATGGCTTTTTGCTGGTGTAGACCCACGGTGGTGCTCCGTCGTGTCCTGGTGACTTCCGGTCACCAAATGAGCCCCGTGGCCTTGCTGACCTCGCCGGGCGACGACCCGAGGTTCTCTTGAGCCTCAGCCCAAGCTATCCCCGCCGCCATTCGCCTTGCTCCGGCAAGGCAATTTTCCCACTTATTTTCCTAATTTTCCCTTCATACCCATTGCCATTCACCTTCCTCCGACTACTCCAGCATCTCCGCCCAATCACTTAGACCTTCGCCAACCCATTCTTCCTTCTCCAGAACCATTCCCGCTCCACCCCACCTCCTTCTCCACATCGCCGGAGATGGAGCTCAGGGCCACCGCTTCCGTCACCTTCATGGCCTCCACTCCATTCATGTCACTTCCACATGCACGCTCCGACTTTTCTAACCTCTGCAGGTACCTAGTGCTTCAATGGACGGAGCTTGCAGATCGTCTCTGACCATCAGCTCTGCCACCGGTGGCTCTGCATCGACTGACCGATCGAATCGCCTCCGGAGGTCCGCAACATCCCCAACTTTTTCGCGAGGGCCTCAGCTTCCTTCTCCGATCTTCGGAGGACCTCGCGGAGACTGGCGGAGCTCTAGGGAGCTCACCGGAGCCCAGCCTCCTCCGGTGGGCCGCGACGGAGGAAGACGTACAGATGCCGTTCGATCTCCATGATCGAACGGGTATAATGAAGACACGTGGAACCCGAGCCTACTGTCCACGCCTACAGGCTCGGGCGGACCAGACCTCACCACGAACCTCCAGTTGATGCCACGTGGTCGCGAAGCTGTGCCTCCTCCCGAGCCTGGCCCTCGCGTGCGTAGCACATGAGGTTCTGGGCAAATTGCAAGAAAGACCCTACTTTTTATAGTAATTGCATAAAGGTCCCCAGGCACGTGCCTCACGTGTGTGCCTGGGTAAATTACAGGGAGGCCCTCAATGTTTGTTGGAATTACAAAAAGGCCCTTGCGCGCATGGAAAAATTACTCACATGCCCAGGCGGTTTTTAGTATTTACATTTAGGTCCTTCCAGGAACCTAAATGTAATATTTATCCTTTATTTTATTGCATTTTTATTACCATTATGCCCTTGCACTGTTTTTAGCATAACTTGAGCATCGTAGGTCCAAATTGCGTGATTTTAGTGTCATTTTGATCCTTGTTTTGTCCTCTACATTTTAGCATGCTTACTTGTTCCATTTAACACTGTTTTAATTTAAGTGATTTTTTATGTGGAAAATGGGACCATGCTTTACTTGTCTTGATTGATTTGATGACCGATTTTTAATGATGTGTTCAAATAGGCTCTAATTTCATTCTATATTACGTTGCTCTCATTTTAGGGTATAATTGTAGGTATTTCTGACATTTTATTCATCATGCATATTCTCTTGCATTGTTTGCCCATGCATCATTTTAACTTGCATAAAACAAAATAAAAATGCATGAATCATGGCATCGCCTTGTAAATAGCATAGTGCATCACAATTTGCATATGGACCTGAAATTGAGATTAAATCACTCTGTGCTTCATGAATCAAAATTCAATATTCAGATTAGGCTGTCGTATCCCTGTGTTCGACCTTGGTACACTTGCCAAGCATAAATACTCCACAGCATTCAAAGTCTGTGGTTTTTGCTGAACAAAATTTGCCTCCTGTACTACAGCATAATTCCACACTATTTCTGAGGCAAATTTTACGTTCATCAAATGGCGTCGTTGCCGGAGATACGGCTTTCCTTAATTTTTGGATTTTGATTTTTTTATTTATTTCAAAAATTTTTAGGTCCTCATTTCATGCATCATTTCTTTGCATATTATTTGCTGATTTAATTTCTCTGAGTTTCTAACTTTTCTCTTTTGTGGCAGGGCCCATGAAAATCGGGGACGCCTGATCATCATGGAGGCACGAAGTCGGGAGCTTCCGCTGAAGAGGCCGCAAAGGAAACCGTAAAGAAATTCTAGGATTTTTTATCAGTAAAATTGCACTGCATTTTGTAAAAAAAAAGAAAAAAAAAAGAAAAAAATCTTGCATCTGCATATTTATTTTCAGTCTTGCATATTGTACAAAAAAAATCCCCCCCATCACACACACATACACCTACACTGCACATGCACACTCACCCCCACCCTTCCCCTGTATATTTCTCTCTCTCTCTATCTCTTTCTCTCTATGTGTGTATCTATTCTCCACGAACTCCCTCCCCCTCACCCTTGTATCATAGAACCCCCCCTAACGCAGACCTTACTTAGGCTATTTGTAGCCTAAGTATAGGGGGGACCTGCCTGCTCTTCCATCCCTCGTCCCGTCTTCTTGTACTTAGGCCAATTTTGGCCTAAGTATAGGGGGACCCTCCTCCTCAGTTCCGCTATATCACCCTGTACTTGAAACGAGCCTTGGCTTCATGGCACTTGTGCTATGAGGACATAGCAAATTTTAAGTATAGGGGGTATACCGTATATTATTGTATATTACTTTAGCCTTAGCTCGTGTTTTAAAAACTTTTTAAATTTTTATTTTTTGGGCTGGGTTTTGGTAAACTAGTGAACTGAGTAAAAACCTGTAAAAATTAAAAATTGAGGGATTAATTTTTGTAAATATTCCTGTATTAAAAAAATTGTTCTAAAAAACTTTCTTGGAGGTTGACTCTGACTACTAGGTTTAGTAGACATTTTCAGTGAGGGAACCTCGGTCTCCCTTAGCAGAGTGGGTGGTTTAGAGGACATCGCATACGGCCCCGTCCTCAAGTAACACGGGCCTCGGCCCGTACTTACACCCATACTGGCTGAAAGTGTATACTTTTATTTGAGCCTGGGCCAGTCATTGTCTCTCCGAGGAATTAAAAAAATTGAAAATTAAAAAAAAATAAAAATTAAAATCCATAAAAATCTGCAAAAGATAAAAATCACACAAAAATTCACTAACCCAAGGAGTTGGTGTATTCCTGACACTTTCACACTCACGCAAGGCTTGAGGATTTTGAGGACACTGGATCTCTGGAATGTTGAGAGTCTGAGTTAACACGCCTTAGTCATTAGGGTTTTCATGACTTAAATATCCATGCTCCTCTGGTTTGAAAGATTTGAGTGCTATATTGCACTCTTCATCTCTACCTTTAAGAAAATATGATCAGCACAGTCACTTCCACAACTGCATGATTGATGAGCTGAGATAAGATATCACTTGAGGAACTAGGACCAGAGATTTGAGTTTAGACCTGATCTTATGATATTCGAGGATGGGATAAAGTTAATGAAGGCTTCAGAAAACCTGAGTGTCAGCAAAACCCTAGCCAGTATGTGAACAAGATTCATATGCTATCTCTTGGATATTTACCTAAAAGTGCCAGGGTGTGATGAAATAAGGAACTTGTTGATCAGTGTGCACCAATCTCTTGGTAAAAGCAGTGGAGCTAGCCAACAAAAGAAATGAAATGTCAAAGAAAAGCTCTAAATCCAAAGTCAAATTCCAAATGGGCTTCCACCAATGGCGAGCGCTCCCAAACATTTTTTTTAAGTGTCCACTTGGACCAAGCGCTAATTAGGACCAAGGAGTCGGGCTGACACCACAAAAAGGGCCCTGCATCGTAAGCGATACAAGTCTGGGTGTCGAAGGTATCTTAAATACTCAGAAAAGACACACCCCGGTGTACTCCCAGAAAAACAAGTGCAGACGACTCCAACTCTCTTGACGGACGCATTGATCAACAAAGTATTAATATACATGTGTTGAGTAAAAGGCACTCGAGAGGCCCCTTGTTCCAATGTGAGGGTGAGAAAATTAGACACAATCCCAGTACCTCCATCATCTGGCCGTCCATCAACATTTCAAAGTCTGACAAACTAATGAGACGGTTGACTGAAGTAAGAATAGACTTATTCCCTAGTATTGAGGATTAGGTCTAGAGGAGAATCTTTGGGACTGGAACTTTGGGTGATGCATCGACTCAGCTCTCATGAAATGCAGTACACTAAATATCATATCCTTATATTATATGTACAAAAAGAGAGTCTGATAATCAGAGAAGTTGGATTCCTTCTGACTAAGGCTTGGATAAACCCAGAATTTTAGGATCACTTAGGTCAAAGGTCTTTGAAAGATCAAGCCTTGAATTTTTCACGCGCACTGTCAGGAATTAATCCGACTCCTTCATTCTTTAGATGCTCGAGGACGAGCATAGTTTAAGTATAGGGGTATGATGAATCTCGTAATCATCATGCTAAAAACTCTCTATTAAAACCCCTGTCTTAAATATACCATTAAAATCTCCTTTAATAATCTATTTTTATCATGTACCATATTGTGTATAATTAACCTATAATTATTTGTATTTAATTTTCCTTATTTTTCTGTATCTTTCTTATCACTCAAAAACCCTAGAAAATAGGTAGATAACTTGTCTATAAATCACTGACCCTTAAAAAGATAAAAAATACAAAAAAATCTCAAAACCGCAAACTTGGTGTTTTTATCCCCTTAAAAATACCCCCCAAAATAGGTTTTGTACATATGACCTCTTTTGGCTTTTTGACCAACATGAATGTTGTAGATCTCATCGAGACAAGCAACTTTCATGTTTTGACTTTTTCAAATTCGGCCTCTAACTATTTATTTTATATTTTTCTTTGTTTTTATTTTTGAATTAATCTAATTGGGCCACGTGGCGCCCTCTGGGGCGCCCACGTGGCCCGCTCCTCTTCACGCCACCCGGCGGCCTCCTGGGCCGTTGGATCACTCCATCCCCGCCTTCATCTGAGTCGTTCACCCCGCTCCACTCCTCGGCCGTTGATCTAACTCCCAGATCAGATCTCATCCATCTATTAGCGCTTTAATCTCATCCGTTCGATCTCCTTGTGATCCGACGACTGCGAAGCCTCCACGTCACTCACTCACTATAGCCGCCCGATCCCACGCTCATCCAACGATCTATAGCGATCCACGTACCCCAGTCTCCTTAGGCCGTTGGATCTATCCCAAGTCCGCATCCTACCCCTCCATTAGCATCTAAGACTACACCGTCGGATCAAATCTTTGGATCTGATCCTATCCCTCCGCCCACGCTCATATCCTGGCCGTTGGATCGCCAGATCCAACGGCTCCCCATCGTCTCCTACCTCCGAAGCCTCTCCTCTCCAGACGTTACACCTCTCCGACTCGCCGCACCCTTCCATTTTTAGCCACCGTCCCAACCACCCACCTTCGCTCGTAACGCCTCCCTCTCGCAGCCCGTACTTCCGCCATCCTCGCACCACCATTAACCACCCTCGCCATCACTCCATCACCATTAAATCCCCGTCCAAAAATGGGCCTCCATCACCGTAACCCCCCGACCACCCTCGTCTATTTAAGCCAACCTCCGCTACCGGCAGCCGTGGTTCACCATTTTGGCTTAAACCCTAGCTTCCTCCGCCCCTCCGGTGACAGCGGAGGGGCGGAACGTCGAGGCAATCATGGCTTTTTGCTAGTGTAGACCCACGGTGGTGCTCCGCCGTGTCCTGGTGACTTCCGGTCACCAAATGAGCCCCGAGGCCTTACTGACCTCGCCGGGCGACAACCCGAGGTTCTCTTGAGCCTCAGCCCAAGCTATCCCCGCCGCCATTCGCCTTGCTCCGACAAGGCAATTTTCCCACTTATTTTCCTAATTTTCCCTTCATACCCATTGCCATTCACCTTCCTCCGACTACTCCAGCATCTCCGCCCAATCACTCCGATCTTCGCCGACCCATCCTTCCTTCTCCAGAACCATTCCCGCTCCACCCCACCTCCTTCTCCACATCGCCGGAGATGGAGCTCAGGGCCACCGCTTCCGTCACCTTCACGGCCTCCACTCCATTCATGTCACTTCCACATGCACGCTCCGACTTTTCTAACCTCTGCAGGTACCTAGTGCTTCAATGGACGGAGCTTGCAGATCGTCTCCGACCATCAGCTCCGCCACCGGTGGCTCTGCATCGACTGACCGATCGAATCGCCTCCGGAGGTCCGCAACATCCCCAACTTTTTCGCGAGGGCCTCAACTTCCTTCTCCGATCTTCGGAGGACCTCGCAGAGACTGGCGGAGCTCTAGGGAGCTCATCGGAGCCCAGCCTCCTCCGGTGGGTCGCGGCGGAGGAAGACGCACGGATGCCGTTCGATCTCCATGATCCAACGGGTATGATGAAGACACGTGGCACCTGAGCCTACTGTCCACGCCTACAGGCTCGGGCGGACCAGACCTCGCCCCGAACCTCCAGTTGATGCCACGTGGTCCCGAAGCTGTGCCTTCTCCCAAGCCTGGCCCTCGCGTGCGTAGCACGTGAGGTGCTGGGCAAATTGCAAGAAAGACCCTGCTTTTTATCGTAATTGCATAAAGGTCCCCAGGCACGTGCCTCACGTGCGTGCCTGGGTAAATTATAGGGAGGCCCTCGATGTTTGCTGGAATTACAAAAAGGCCCTTGCGCACATGGAAAAATTACTCACATGCCCAGGCGGTTTTTAGTATTTACATTTAGGTTCTTCCAGGAACCTATTTATCCTTTATTTTATTGCATTTTTATTACCATTATGCCCTTGCACTATTTTTAGCATAACTTGAGCATCGTAGGTCCAAATTGCATGATTTTAGTGTCATTTTGATCCTTGTTTTGTCCTCTACATTTTAGCATGCTTACTTGTTCCATTTGACACTGTTTTAATTTAAGTGATTTTTTATGTGGAAAATGGGACCATGCTCTACTTGTCTTGATTGATTTGATGACCGATTTTTAATGATGTGTTCAAATAGGCTCTAATTTCATTCTATATTACGTTGCTCTCATTTTAGGGTATAATTGTAGGTATTTCTGACATTTTATTCATCATACATATTCTCTTGCATTGTTTGCCCATGCATCATTTTAACTTGCATAAAAACAAAATAAAAAATGCATGAATCATGGCATCACCTTGTAAATAGCATAGTGCATCATAATTTGCATATGGACCTGAAATTGAGATTAAATCACTCTGTGCTTCATGAATCAAAATTCAATATTCAGATTAGGCTGTCGTATCCATGTGTTCGACCTTGGTACACTTGCCAAGCATAAATATTCCACAGCATTCAAAGTCTGTGGTTTTTGCTGAACAAAATTCGCCTCCTGTACTACAGCATAATTCCACACTATTTCTGAGGCGAATTTTACGTTCATCACCCATCATCGTGATCTGGCGAGTACGGCGGATGGGATCTGGAGAAACTATGATCAGCAACCAAACCCTCTGTTCCCCAACACAACACGAGCTGAAGACCGTGAAAGTTCAGTCAAATTATCTTGTCAAATTTTATTTGGTGAACAAACAATCTATCAGAGCAATTACGTGACCTGTTGGGATACCCGATGCTACCCCAACCGACTGGCCCACACGGAAGAGTCGGTAGTCAGTCGGGAATAACACCGGAGGGCTCTACCTAGTGAACGGGTCACTCTCTCGCACAATCAAACCAAACAATGAGGGGGTTGCTCTCCCCAAGACAAATTTTTAGGTCAAGTGTCTTTTAGGATCAATAGTTTTAGCAGTCCCAATTTTATGGTTTTTCTTTTTAATCTTTTTTAATAAAAACAAAGGCCTAACGAATTTTTCGGTTCTCCTGATTATTAAGTCAAAAACAGGGGGAGAAGACGAAAAAGCTGATGCGCGATGAAATCAATGATGCATGCAGAGATAGAAATGCGTACCTGTCTCCAGCACTCTACATGCAAGTGATCCGCGCAGAAATGTAAAGACTGAAATAAACTACCTAAATGGTGCAGCGGTGAAAACCGAGTCCTAAACAGGTAATTCTACTCGAAGAACCGTCTAACTGGTCACCGATCCTTCAAGCCAAAGGTCCGGTCTCGGTCTACCCCTCCTCCTCCCGACACATCGGGTTCAGGAGCAGTGCTTGGTAGGGCAGGCTACGGCACGTAGGCTACGAAGGGAGTGAGTCAGTTATTTTTATTGATGAATTATTAGTAGGTCCAATTAATCGCACTATAGGAATAGGAAAATAATTAGGTGTGGGGATCCTACTAATTACGCCACAGTCAAGCAGAAAATCCTAAGTCTAGGGGCTCGATAAAAACTGTAGAAAACCATAAAAGACAGCAAGAAAACCAAAAACTACGAGAAAAGCCGCGAAAAACCTAAGGGTCCCCCGAGCACACCGGTGCTCGGCGAAACAGACCCGCTAGTCAAACCAAGTCCACAGTCTGAGTCTGTCCATGTATTATTACAATAATCAACTAAAATGAAAATAAAAGAAACTACGCTAATCCTCGCCCGCTCGTCTAGTCTCTCACGCTCTCCTGCGGCTACGTGCAGAAGGGAGCCGCCTCCAAGTCCCGCGGTTGCGCCGGCTCCTCGAAAGCAGCTGCCTCGGTCCTCGGACCCTCACAAGAAAGAAACAAGTGGTCAGACCAATAAAATAACCAAATATGGACAAGAAATAAAAGACAAGGGTATATGTGCAAAAATGACCAATAAAATAAACAAACAAAAATCAAACAAAAACAAAAATAAAATAAAATAAAATAAAGCAAAAATAAAATAAAAATAAAAAGCCACGAAAAGTCGCAGACTTTGAAAGAGCCGTGGAAAGCCGCGAAAAATAAAACAAAAAGAAAATGAAAATGAAAAATCAAAAACTACTAAGCCGTGCTCCCCGGCAACGGCGCCATTCTGATGACCAAGAAATGACCAAGACTCGGGTGAAATAAAATGGATCAAGGGTCGTTGCGACCCGAATCTCGGAAATAAATCGGTCAATCAAGAAAATGAGGTTCAGACCACCAAAATCAAAGAAAATCAATCAAAACACGATAGCGGTCTTGGTTATTGGATTAGCCTGGTATAGCGACCAGGGTCGGACTCAGGGAGCACGTGATGGCCTTGCGGCCTACGAAGTAGTCAAAAATAAAATAAAAGGAAAGAAAAGGGCATTTTTGGTGGATTTTAGTCTTTTTATATTTTTTTGGATTTTTAGAGAATTAAGAAAATAAGGAAATTAAGAAAACAAGGCAATTCAAAAATTTTTTAATGCACTAAAAATCAACCAAAAATTCAAATAAAAATATTTTTATGTGTTTTATTATTTTTACTGTTTTAGTGAATTTTTGAGATTTTTCTGATTTTTATTTAATTTTCTAAAAATCAAACAATGTAAGAAAGTAAAGGTACTGTCCAGCCGAGATTGAGGGACTTAGATAAAATATCTAAAAGTCCCCAATAAGCCTAGAGGTAATTTTCCTGTAAAGAGAAAGAAACAAGGAAAATTTTGGTACCTTAATTATTATTTTAGAGTTTTTAAATTATTTATTAGAATTTTTAGGAGTTTTTAGGTGTTTTTCAATTTTTATGAGTTTTATATGATGAAAAATAGCCAAAATTGGACAGAAAATCAAACAAGCCAAAACAAACAGTAGCTAATTTTTTTTTGTAATTTTAGATAAATTTTAATATTTTTTGTGAATTTTTAATTTAGACAGTAACAAAAATGGATGTTTTTGATTTTTTTAAAAATATCAAATAAAAGCAAAAATGTCTCCAAAAATTCTAGAAAACTTTACAACATGGCAGGAGCCATGTGTCCAATTTTCATTGGATTTGGAGTTGATTTACTATTTCATTCAAAAATAAAACTTAGGTACTGTGCATAGGGACCTGAGTGCAAATACCCAAAGTTCTGGGGGGTCCGGTGCAAAAATCCCACGAAATCACGCGTGTCGCGCGTGTCTGGGGCACTCAGGGACCTAAATGTAATGAAAACTAAGTTCTGGGGCTATTTGGTAACATGTACCAAAAGTCCGAGGACTAGTTTGTAATTTACCCACAAATAAACATACATGCACAATTAATTCACGCACAGGGGTATAAATGCAATTATATAAAACTACTCATTCATTTTAGAACATCCAGAACTACAGGGTTAACAATGCAAATATCCCGAAGAGGCACGTGTCGATGCACGTGCTACACTACAAACAGGGGTATAAATGCGAATAAAATAAAGCGCATGGTCCAACATGCAAAAGTACCAACGTAAATAAACTTCTAAAAATATTTACAGGACTAAACTGAAATTAAACTAAAGAAAAGGGCCTAAGGGTAAATTACCCTTTATTTAAGTCGACCGACGGATGGGCGCCACGTCAGTGATCGGACGGCTGGGAAGGGGTGGCGCCCAACGAAGGAAGCCCTCAGGTGAATCGGACGGTCGGAGCCTCGCCACGTGTTGAATCTGACGGTGGAAACTCGTCGCGGCTAAGCCTCGGCCATCGGACGGTGTGGATCAGCCCTACTGAAGATCGTGCGGTAGCTGCTGCTCCTGGAATGGATGGACGAGATCTGAACTGGAGCTCTGGAGCTGATCGGGCGGCAGAGAGGGATGGAGGACGAACTGGCCTCCGACGAACTTCGCCGAGGTCGTGACGGCGCTGGCCTCCTCCTGGAAGCCCTCTGATGATCGGAACAGGAAGCTGCGGGCCCTCCGCATCTGCTGGAGGCCTCCGATGACTCAATGGAGCTCCGAGGAGCTCTGGAGAGTCGGGCGGAGGCGGAGCTGCTAGACCTGATGGTCCAAGCCCTCAGATGGGCCTGGATGAACCTGCAAAGTGTGCCAGTGAACTCGCGGGTCGAGGGCAAACTGCCTCGACCCCATTAGGCGTGGTGAAACTGGTCGGGGAGGCGAAGTGGTCGAGCTCCGGCGAGGGGGTGGACGGAGGAGCTCGAAACCCAATCTCCTGTGCGAGCTGGGTTGAATGGAGGGGTGCAGAACGTGCGCGGGAGGAAGGCGGAGGCTATGGTGCAGCCCGATGATCGAGTGGAAGGCGGACGTGACCGGAATCGGAGGTGGTCGGCGACAGGGCGATTTGGGGCTAATCGGAAATTAAAGAACTAGAGAAGAAATCTAGGCTACCTGAGTGGATGGTTCGATTGGGGACGAGCTTGGGAAGCTCTGGGTCCTTGCCTCGAGGAACGCCGACGTCCGAGGCTCTGGCTCCTGCTCTGGGCGGAGCACGGTGGTGGTGGCTCGTCGGATCAGTGGTCCCTTGCTCCCTCCTCGCTGCGACACCTGCTGGAGCAAGCTGTCACTCTCACTCGGCCGGTGGAGGTCCCTGGGTGGTGAACAAGTGAGCCAAAGATAGGGAATGAAGTGGCGGAGCTCGAGGTTTATATGGGTGCAGGTCCGGCAAGATTGGATCGGGTAGGGCAATGTGGAGCGCGGACCCCGAGGCGGAAGTGCCGGCGAGGGTGTCGGCTGTGACGTGATCAAAACGGACCCGGGATTTAGGGGAATGGTGATCGGGTATGTATGGGAAAAATCCGAGAAACCGGGTCGGGCACCTAATACCCGTGGGAAGTGGTCCTGGAGGGGGAGTTCACCGGGCGGTCAACGTCCCCGTGGACCACTAGGAATCAGCCACGTGTAAAATAATTAGAAATTCAATTAAAAATAGCAAATGGCCGAATTATTAAAAAGTCAAAACATGAAATATTTTTTTTAATTTTTTCTATTTTTTAGTGATTTTTAATTGATTTTTCAAAATAAAATAAGGTATTTACATTATATAGCTATATATAGGTATATGTACAATATATGGTTTTGATTTTTGATTTTTAATTTGTTATTTTTTACATTTTTATTCCCATTTTATATTTTATTTATTTATATCATAAAATAAGGAATAAAAAGATATTTTTTTTATTTTTATCATTTATGTACATAGGTGAAATAAATATATATGTACATGTATATACGTGGTATATTTACAATATATTTTTGGGTTTTTAATTTTTGTTCTTTTTATTTTGTTTTTGTTTTAATTGTTTTCATTTTATTTATTTACAACATAAAAATTAGGATATTTACAAAATTTTTTGGAGATTAATCTTATTTATCTACAAAGTGAAACAAATATAGATAAATGAGCTATGTACATGGTGGTTATGCACAAGTGATCTATTTTTGTTTTCTTTTTTGATTTTTCTATTTTTATCTTGAAAATATATACAAGTATTTACAAGCCTATTTTATTTTATTTTTAGAGGAAAATATTTTTATTTTATATACATATATATTTACACACATGAGCCCCTATCTCCCTCTACTTTGGCTTTTATGCGGTCAGGCTCATGCTGAGCCCTCCCTTGGGTTAGGTTGCTCAATATTTATTCTAAATATTTCCCTCTTTTTCTTTTTGATCTTTATTCTTTTATTTTTGCACAAAAACATGCTAATTATAACTATTTACACCATGCATGCTTTTCGTAATTATTTATATTTACAAAAATATACATGCATTTGCAAAGGTTTTTGTAGCTAAAATATAAGAATAAAGAGTGATGAATGAGTATTCATCAATAGAGGTTTTTCTTTTTAGCTCTATAAACCTCCACTGTTCTCCTCAGTAAATGGATGGCTCAATGGTTGAGCGACCTGACATGAATTCGAATTAGTTTTCTTTTACTTTGGAAACTTGTCTCAACCTTCTTTCGATGGCACGTTTCCGAATTTTCATAGTGTGACTCATCAACTTGACACCTTTGTAATTTGAATAATTTCAAATGTCCCCTTTGTTTTTATAATGCGGCACCACGATACTTCTCCTCCAATCTTCAGACATTTTCTTGCTTCTGCAAATAACATTTAATAAATTTGTAAGCCAAGTCAAACCATAGTCACCTAAAACTCTCCATACTTCTATAGGAATGTCATCCGTTCCCACACCTTTCTCAGGTCTCATAACCTTCAAAGCCTCCTCTACTTCCTTTTTTTGTATTCGTCTATAGCTTGTCCGATTCAAGTAATTTTCACTACTAGCTAGATCACCCAAAATGATCGCTCTATTTCCATCCCCAATGAAAAGCTTATGGAAATACTGCTTCCATCTAGTCTCTATATCCTTCTGAATAACAAGCATGTAACCTTCCTCATCCTTAATGCATCTCACTTGAGAAAGGTATTTGATTTTTCCTTCTTTTGCTTTGGCCAACCTGAATATATCCTTCTGGCTCTCCTTAGAGTCAAGTGTATAAAACTTCATAAGCTTTTGACTTAGCTTCTCTTATAGCCTTCTTTGTTTTGTTCTTCACTATTTTGTAGTTTGTATCAGTTTCCTCTGTTCCATCTTTAGACATTAGCTTTAAAGCATGATCTTTTATTTTTGAGCTTCTCTCCCCTTCACTCCATCACTAAGCATCCTTTTGGCATAGAGCTCCTCCCTTTGACTCGCCTAGCATCTCATTGTCTATCCCTTGAATACAAGATGCTACCGCCTCCCACATCTCATTTGTACTTCCGTTACTATCCCTAGATAAGTCTTCTAAAACCTTCTTCCTAAAGCTTGATTGCTTCAGTTGAAGATTCCACCATATAGTTCTAATGGTCTTGGAAACCTTACTTTTCTTTACCAGCCCTTTTATTTGCACAACCATGACTAACAAACAATGTTGGGTTGTCAAACTCTCTCTTGGGGTTACTTTGTAGTCTTTGCAACACAACCGATCTCTTCTCCTCAACGTAAAGTAATCTATCTGTGTTATAGTCGGGTCACTCTTATATGTAATTAAATGCTCCCCCTCTTCTTGAAGAGAGTGTTTCCAAAGAAAAGATCATAAGCCGTTACAAAATCCAGAATGACTTTTCCCTCTTCATTTCTATCTCCGAAGCCATGGCCTCCAAGAACACTAGCGTACCCTGAATCATCCTTCCGTACATGTTCATTAAGGTCTCCACCCAGGCAAGTCATCTCTCTTTGTGGGATTCCTTCAAAATCTTATCCAGATCCTCCTAAAAAGCTTGTTTAATCCTTTCATCTAAATCAATTTGTGGTGCATAAATTGATATGATATTCAGAATTCTTCTTCAAGTATCAATTTTAGCAAAATAATCCAATTATCGAATCATTGCACCTCAACCACACAATCCTTCAAATCCCTATTAATAACCATTCCAACAACATTTCTACCCTTATCTTTACATGAATACCAAAGTTTAAAGCATGTCTTCTCGATCTCCCTTGCTTTCTCTCCAACCCATTTTGTCTTTTGGAGACATAATATCCGAATCTTCCTTCTTTCCATCGTATCTACTATCTCCATCCCTTTACCAGTCAAATTGCCAATATTCCAACCACCTATCTGCATCTTCCTTTACAACCTATTTTGGACTAACTTCTTTACTCGCATGCGTCCATCATGCGAGAACTCTTGTAAATGTTGGATTACATCAGTGTGGCGATGCATCAGAACTAGCTTTTTTACTCGCATGTGTTCCTCATGAGAGAACCCTTGCAAAATTTTAACTACATCCAAGCAGCGGTATAGTGACCCTTGCCAATTTTTCATTGCATTCGGGCGATGCAACACATCACAAGTAGGGAGCGCCCCAACGAAATATGTTGAAAAGATCCGACTGTCATGAGGCAATTTCCTAAATTGTATTTTTTTTAAAATACTATTTAGGAAGTTGTCTCCGACTGTTTTACACTGGTTGTCAGCTACCTAACACAACCCTCCTCAATTTACTCAAGCATGGGATCAGCCATGGCTGGGTTAATTAAGACATTCTTAATATTTAAAAAATTATTTTTTAGCTATTTCTGTGATTTTAACTAAAAATTAAGATATATCCTGACATATGCCTCAAATATCCGATTCCAAATTTACAAATACAATTCGATATGATGTTTCAAACATCATTTTATACATGAAAAATCAATGTTGGTCAACTTCGCATGCCATTTATAATGTTAGAAAATCAACTGGCTAACATTTTCACAAGGACCTTTTTAATGCACAACATGAAGTCAATGTGGGGAATTTGGACATAATTGACATCCATACTAAGCAAATAACTCTATTTTTAGCTTTGGATCTTCCAAATCATTCACGTGCAATGGATCCCAAATATTTTTTTTGGGATCTATCGATAAAAGGATCCACTCTCTTTATAAAAATGAAGGGATAGAACCAATAAAAATATTCTTTTCAATTTATGACGCAAGCATTGGTGAGAATCCAATGCCTCGAAAGGGTTCCTCCGCAAGGTTCATCCACAGAGGGTGAGTTACAGCCTAAGATCAGGCCGAAAGACGTAGCCGATGGACAACAAGTGAATATTCCTGTACTACCTCTTGTTGGTCTCGAGAGACGGAGGAGGGTAGGTTAGCCGAAAGATGGTTATGGGTTCAAGGACGTAAGGTGACCCTGTTTTTTCAGGGTAAGAAGGGGTTTCAAGATTTTTTTGGATCCAATCCATATGAATCAATTGAAAAGATGAATCCCTATGATACACCATACCCGACTCGGTTATTTGTAGAGTGAATAATTTGCTCCTCACATCCCTACTCTGACGGAATTGGATGAATTGAAATGATATTTTGTAAGTACATAATTAAATATATCAATCATCTCCTTACTTTCCGAACGCCAGAATGGGACAAAAGAAACAAGGGGTTTGAGGCAACAATGAATGCGTATCCATGTTCCTTTTGCCTAGTAAATATTTTACAGACCCAACTGATAATGATTAAGATAAATAGAAAGAAAATGTGCATTTGGTCGTCCCCTCTCACCATTTCCCCGTTTTTAACATTAAGCCATGAGTTGTGTGTGTTTTCTTGGTTGATTTTCCCCCCAAACCTATAAATTCCTTACCCCAACTCGAGTTCAAACATCTTTCTTACTCTGCAACTTGATGGGTAGACCACGATCATCCCCTCATGAAGTGACAAAGTAAACTAACCATCAAGATTTCTCATACTTGATAGTAATGAAAACGAGTTTCGCAGAAAACAAGATGAAGAAGATGTAATAAAAGGAATTTGTCATCAACCAGCTAGCAGCCTGTCAGTCTGTATTTTATTAAAAATGCCAAAAAGTTTTATCTTTTACTGGATATTCTTCTTTAGTTTTAAAATATTTCAATAGGTAGCAACCGATTCTATTCATAAGAAACATGTTTACCTGCGACCATCATAATGCATATTTAGGTAGATTTCCAAAATCTCTTTAACCAATCAGGCTGTGATCTATTAACCTTCTGGACAAACAGCTCAGCTCAGCTCAGTCTGGGAAGCTTAGATATGACCTCTTTAACAATATAGTGGTAACTCTGATTTAAATTATTTGAATAAAAGAGGATAGAACAGCTCTTGTAAATTTTCCTGAACATGGCAAGATCAGACAAATAGTATTTGATAATATTTGAACAGCAGCAACCGCTTTATTCACGTATAAATACTGGTTAGGCATCTTTAATGGACCAGCAGAATGCAGGTCTATCGAGAATTCACATCAGATAAAAGATATTGTTTGTAGTTACAGTCCCTTTCTTAAGGCAGATGCTATGATATATTGTAGAATACCATTCAACTAAGCTGCATGTAGGAACTCAAATGAAATCCATGTGAAGACAGATACTTTATTTTCTAATTTTATTGTTAGGAGTAATCCTCATTACAATGTTGAATGGATTTGGGATTTCTCACATATATACCTAGCCCTCCTTAAAGGGAGGACTCTAAGTTACAAATGAAATGGACATATGTATAACATCTCTCGCTTTGCATCGTCCTCCATTAGAACAATGCTTTCAAATTTTATATGATAGCTGTTTTCTTTAAGGTGATTAATCTCACCCTTTGAAAAAAATTAATCAATTATATGAACTTGATTGTAAAGTGCACCACTATAGCTTGGTGTAACTAAATATCACAATGAACTTAGGATATCCCTCACCAAAGAGATCAATGCACTTCGAGAAGAACCAGCCATGCTTTCAAACAAGATACCATCTAACCGAGCTTGAACCCCCTCGGGCTTTGAGCCTAGTTCTTGCACCACTTCTTTGATGGTGGGGTTTAGGCCCAGAAGAGAGACCCCTATGCTAGATATAACTTCAGCTAAGGATGCCCTTGGTTTCGATATCTCCACCAGCTTGACCTGTGATGGACAAAGTGAATATGAAGTAACTCATGACATCGTGCAGAGTTAGCTACATGATGTGCATGCCAACTGTATGCAGAATTCTGCAATAGATATAGACTAAAATAACTTCTTACATGATGGCTAGAAAGCCCATCGCAAATTCTGTCAAAATCGGCATTTTCAGTTAACGTGCTTCAATTAAACATGTTCATGGTAGAATTATAGTGCATTTAGAGCATCTGTAACATACCAATGAACCACCTCAAGTATCAAGGGTATCTCCCAGGTACGCCCTTCTATATGGCTGCGAGAGAACGAGAGAGAGAGAGAGATGGAAAGATAGGGATGGGAGAGGGCTCCCTATGGCGAGGTTGTTCTTTGATGATGTGCTCCTCCCGATGGAGGTAGATCTATATATAGGGGCGTGTTCGTAGGGATGAAAACGGATACGGATATATCCGAATATCCGCTTACCATATTCGAAAAATTACCGAATACGGATATCTGTATCCGAATATTAATCGAATACGGATCGGATATGGATATATGTTGTAAAAATTTTCCGAATACTGATACGGATATGGTAATGGCTTGAATATCCGGATTCGGATTCGGATATCTGAATACAATATTTAATATTATTTTATATATTAGTTAATATAATATAAGCTACAACCTTATACTACTATAATAGTATTCTACATTATATAATACAATATGGGATTGGGGAGCCTACACCCATGTGTAGGTAACTTACCTACACCCACCTCTTGTTTCTTAATTTTTTTGATTTTTTTTGAAATGGATCTTTAGGGGATTTACTTAGAATATTAAATGGAATATGTGTTTCAAATTTCATGTAAAACAGACATTCCTAACAGCTCCATCGGAAGGGGCAGATTTCAGCAAATCTCAGACCGTTAAAATTTGACTGTCATGATGGATAAGTTAGAAGTCTCAAAATCAGTTGAAATTTGAATGACGATATGATGATATATTGTGATCTAAATTCCCCAAGGAATTAATTCAAAAAAATAAAAAATTTTGAGGGAAAAAGAGTTGGGTGTAGGTAAGTTACCTACACATGGGTGTAGGCTCCCTTTTCCCATACAATATTGACGATATTAATAAATTTTTATTTCTTTGGGTATGACCGCAAGCAAAATTTATGAAATCCTATCCCCATTTTGCTTCCTGTCAAGAATACATGTCACCTCGACACTCCCTTTTGTCATGACACAACTTATTTATATTCCGTTGCTATTTTTAAAATCATTATGAACTTTGATAAAAAAAATCAATTCATATTCGTATGTGGTCTTTATTCAATCCGTATTCGGATCCCATGTTTATTGTATCCATATTGAGATTTCACTCTTTATTCGATTCATATTTGGATTAGCTCTTTATTCGATCCGTATTCCGATCCGCTCTTTATCCGATCCGTATTCGGATTCGATAAATATCCGATTCGGATTCGTATCCGTATTTTTACAGATATGGTTTCCATAATGCATATCCGAATCATATCTGTATCCGTATTCGTATTCGATAGAGATGAAGCGAATATGGATATGGAAATAGGCATATCTGATCCGTATCTGAATCCGTTTTCATCCCTACGTGTTCGTCCCCTCGCCAAGTCCGCCCCATCCCCCACGCTCGGCAGTTACGATCTTCTCCAAGACTCGACCACGCCGCAACCGCCGGAGGCGGTTATTTGACCACGCCAGTCACGGACGCGAGCCTTCTACATCTCCCACTTAACCGAAGTGGTCAAAACATATATACTCCCACTATTCGTGTAGTATATACGTGGAGATTTATCATGTGAAGATCATTATCTATGAAACCTCTTCCATGACTCAAACATTTCTGAGTCCCATTAAACCAACATGTTTAATGTATGTTCCCGCAGCTATTCCCTTGGTTAGGGAATCAACCAACATGTCGCTGTTAGGTATATAGGTTACCGTGATTTCTTACTTCTCCACTATATCTTGTATATAGTGATATTGGATCTCAATGTGTTTTCCTTTAGAACTATTAGCCCCATATTAATCAAGCTTATCGCAGCTTGATTATCACAATACATTATAATTGGCCCTTTGACCAATTCGAGGCTTAGATTCTCTAGAAAACGTCTGATCCACATAGCATGAGTGGTGGCCATGCTACAAGCAATGTACTCAGCCTCCTGTATATGTCGAGATACACATCCTTGTTTCTTGCTATCCTAAGAAACGACTGCACCACCAAACATGAACAGATAACCTGATTGGGATTTTCTATCAACATCCCCTCCGAAATCGGCATCGGAGTATCCTACCACTTCAAGTGATTCTGCTTGATACACAAGTTTCAGATGTATTGTTCCTTTCAGATATCGAAGAGTCTTCTTTACAGCTTCCCAATGTGCTGGACCGACATTACTTTGATATCTATTGATTAAGCTTACTGGATAAGCTAAATCAGGTCGAGTACACATCATTGCATACATTAAACTTCCCGCCGCTTGTGCATATGGTATATCTAAAGGTTTCTGCCCCTTTCCGGGACACTGACTCTTACTGAGTCTCTTTCCCATCACAAGTGGTGTTGGAGCTGGAGTGTTCATTGAGCTCACCAAGAGTGTAAAAGTGTTCAGCTCGAGCTCAACATTCGTAGGTGACATATTTTTTTGCAAAAATAGTATAAACCCTAAAATTCGATAGTTATCCACATTTCAAGTCACTACATGGATTGTATGATCTTCCAGACATTACTATCAAGTATATGCATTTGTATCTCATGAGTCCTAATTGGATTAGGACTCATACATATTGATGTCAATATTGTAATAACAATAGTTATTATTGCATTATTTTATAAGGGTAATTTTGTGAATAAGATTTATAAATATAACTCTTTAATTAATACGAGTAGTGATTCACAATAATTAATATTTATACAGATATTATTCATATAAATATTTATGTAAACATGTTTTACATAATATTTCCAAGGTATGAAATGTGTGAATTTGATTCACATTAATTTTGTAGATGTAAATTAGACTTGCAATTAATTTTGGGCTCATGAATATGATTCATATGCTTTGAGGATTAATTACATAACTTTTCTAATTTTCATAACGAGATTATCAAGTTAATTATTAATAGATAAAAAGGCAACAACGTTAACTATTTTTAGTTAAGTTAAGTTATTTCTTATTTATTATTAATCAGTTAATATTAATTGAAGATAATAAGGAGATATTCCTTATTGAATTAGGACTTGATCTAAGCCCTTGATTTAAAATCCAAGGGACTACAATACACATGTTGGACATGTGGTGTAAGTATAAAAGGAGGGTAAGGCCATTTCTATTGCAACACAATTTTGGAGAGAAATAGTCCATAGAAATTACATGCCCCTTGATACATAGAAGAGTCTTGAGAGTCTCCATCTCTCATACACCTCTTCTTGTTGCCCTGGTCGATGTACGGGTTCGTGGGAAGTAATGCAATTCATCTCCACACCTACGAGAGAGACGTCTACAGATCGAACTTAATTCAAGAGGTTTCTTACTTTAGAAACTCACACTTTAAGAGGTAACCCTGATTTATTTTTTATATTCATTATGAATATCAGAAATTATTTTAGAACTTGTTTCCTTAGAATTTACAATTTCTGAATGCACAAATTATTCTGCTACATTTTCTATTTCATACGATGAACTAAAATTATTTTAGCAAAATGTAAATAATTTTTTATTGACTTCCTTTACGATCATCATCACAAGGTTTCTCCACTCCTTCATGTTTCTCTCATGCCTCCAGGGACACCAGTTCCATATCGTTCATGCTTATCTTGACTTGTGAATATATTTAGACATGGAAGACCATGAATATAACTATATATAATTGATTGCAAAGATATGTACTCTGAGATGTCACGTGAGAATTACTGTGAGTACGTAAAGGAGTGTGAGCAACAATAAGCAAGATGAAATTATACATATCCACCACAAAATGCTGGTTTTGATCGTTATTTCAAGTAAAGTTTTACTTTGTTATTAATTTAAATGTGACTCTTTTTGGGGGTAAATTTGTGTTCCTTTATTATTAAGAAAGATGCATTCTAGAACTTAAATGTCATTAATACATGAACTTCATTGTTTTATTTCTGATTTTTTCAGCAATATATTATGGATTAGATATTACGATATATGCGATGTAATGTATATTAATGTTAAGAATCCATATACTTCTTGCATATAGAAATGTATTTGTATTTTACTTATTATTATAAGAATTAAGACATTCTTAATACAACAAAAACAACGCCTTTTCCCACATCAAGTATGGTCGGTTACATGTATTTTTTGCCTCCATTCATATCTATCTTGGGTCATTCTTGGGCTTAGATCCAAAAAACTAAGATCCCTTTATATAGTCTCATTCCAACACTTCTTGGCCTTCCTTGCCCTCTCTTAGCCGGCTCAACATTCCAAAACTCGCATCTCCTAGCCGGTGCATCAACTGACCTCCTTTGTAAATGACCAAACCACCTTAAGCGATTTTCTCGCATCTTATCCTCGATCGGAGCTACACCAACTTTCATTTTGATTGCATCATTCCGAATCCGATCTTTACGTGTGTGTGTGTGTGTGTGTGTGTGTCCATACATCCACCTTAGAATTTTCATTTCTGCTACTGCCATTCTCTGCACATGTCTATGGTTCAGTGGCCAACATTCATATCCATAGAGCATAAAAGGTATAATGGATGATTTATAGAACTTTCCTTTGATTTTTAAAGGAATTTTCTTATCACAGAGAATAACAAAGGCTCCTCTCCACTTTAACCAACCTGCATTGATTCTATTAGTAACATCTTCATCAATTTCCCCATCTTGTTGCAAAATAGATCCTAGGTATATAAAAAAATCTCTCTTCTGAATGTTATCATCACCAATCTTCACCTTGATTCCTTCATCATTGCTTCCATTAAAAGTGCACTCCATATATTCAGCCTTAGCCCTACTTATACAAAATCCCTTAGTCTCCAATGCATGTCTCCAAACCTCAAGCTTTGAATTTACTCCAGTTCTAGTCTCATTAATCAACACAATATCATCAACACATAACATACACCAAGGTATCTCATATTGAATGTGACTTGTCAACTCGTCTATAATCAAAGTAAAATGAAATGGGGCTCAAATTTGAACCTTGATGTAAACTAATGTTGATGTCAAAATAAACAATCTTCCCAGACTGGATCCTTACACAAGATAAGACCTATCATGCATATCCTTTATGAGGTTAATGTATAGGACATGTACTTGTCTCTTCTACAAAACTCTTCACAATATCTCATGTAGGACAGAATCATAAGCCTTTTCCAAATCAATAAGAATCATATGGAGGTTTTTCTTTTTAGCTCTATAAACCTCCACTGTTGTCCTCAGTAAATGGATGGCTCAATGGTTGAGCGACCTGACATGAACTCGAATTAGTTTTCTTTTACTTTGGAAACTTGTCTCAACCTTCTTTCGATGACACGCTACCGAATTTTCATAGTGTGACTCATCAACTTGATACCTCTGTAATTTGAATAATTTCAAATGTCCCCTTTGTTCTTATAATGAGGCACCACGATACTTCTCCTCCAATCTTCAGACATTTTCTTGCTTCGGCAAATAACATATAATAAATTTGTAAGCCAAGTCAAACCATAGTCACCTAAAACTCTCCATACTTCTATAGAAATGCCATCCGTTCCTACACTTTTCTCAGGTCTCATAACCTTCAAAGCCTCCTCTACTTCCTTTCTTTGTATTCATCTATAGCTTGTCCGATTCAAGTAATTTTCACTACTAGCTAGATCACCCAAAATGATCTATCTATTTCCGTCCCAATGAAAAGCTTATGGAAATACTGCTTCCATCTAGTCTCTATATCCTTCTGAATAACAAGCATGCGACCTTCCTCATCCTTAATGCATCTCACTTGAGAAAGGTATTTGGTTTTTCTTTCTCTTGCTTTGGCCAACCTGAATATATCCTTCTGGCTCTCCTTAGAGTCAAGTGTATAAAACTTTATAAGCTTTTGACTTAGCTTCGCTTATAGCCTTCTTTGCTTTGTTCTCCACTATTTTGTAGTTTGTATCAGTTTCCTCTGTTCTATCTTTAGACATTAGCTTTAAAGCTTGATCTTTTATTTTTGAGCTTCTCTTGCACCCCTTCACTCCATCACCAAGCATCCTTTTGGCATAGAGCTCCTCCCTTTGACTCGCCTAGCATCTCATTGTCTACCCCTTGAATACAAGATGCTACTGCCCTCCCACATCTCATTTGCACTTCCGTTACTATCCTTGGATAAGTCTTCTAAAACCTTCTTCCTAAAGATTGATTGCTTCAGTTGAAGATTCCACCATATAGTTCTAGTGGTCTTGGAAACCTTCCTTTTCTTTACCAGCCCTTTTATTTGCACAACCATGACTAACAAACGATGTTGGGTTGTCAAATTCTCTCTTGGGGTTACTTTGTAGTCTTTGCAACACAACCGATCTCTTCTCCTCAACGTAAAGTAATCTATCTGTGTTATGGTCTGGTCACTCATATGTAATTAAATGCTCCTCCCTCTTCTTGAAGAGAGTGTTTGTAAAGAAAAGATCATAAGCTGTTACAAAATCCAGAATGACTTTTTCCTCTTCATTTCTATCTCCGAAGCCATGGCCTCCAAGAACACTAGCGTACCCTGAATCATCCTTTCGTACATGTTCATTAAGATCTCCACCCAGGCAAGTCATCTCTCTTTGTGGGACTCCTTCAAAATCTTATCCAGATCCTCCCAAAAAGCTTGTTTAATCCTTTCATCTAAATCAATTTGTGGTGCATAAATTGATATGATATTCAGAATTTCTTCTTCAAGTACCAATTTTAGCAAAATAATCCAATTATCGAATCGTTGCACCTCGACCACACAATCCTTCAAATCCTTATTAATAACCATTCCAACAACATTTCTACCCTTATCTTTACATGAATACCAAAGTTTAAAGCATGCCTTCTCGATCTCCTTTGCTTTCTCTCCAACCCATTTTGTCTTTTGGAGACATAATAACTGAATCTTTCTTCTTTCCATCGTATCTACTATCTCCGTCCCTTTACCAGTCAAATTGTCAATATTCCAACTACCTATCTGCATCTTCCTTTGCAACCTATTTTGGACTAACTTCTTTACTCGCATGCGTCCATCATGCGAGAACTCTTGTAAATGTTGGATTACATCAGTGGGCGATGCATCAGAACTAGCTAATTTACTCGCATGTGTTCCTCATGCGAGAACCCTTGCAAATTTTAACTACATCCAGGCAGCGATATAATGAACCTTGCTATTTTTTCATTGCATTCGGGCGATGCAACACATCACAAGTAGGGAGCGCCCCAACGAAATAAGTTGAAAAGATCCGACTTTCGTGAGGCAATTTCCTAAATTGTATTTTTTTAAAAAAAAAATACTATTTAGGAAGTTGTCTCCGACTGTTTTACACTGGTTGTCAGCTACCTATCACAACCCTCCTCAATTTACTCAAGCATGGGACCAGCCATGGCTGGGTTAATTAAGACATTCTTAATGTTTAATGTTGACGCATATAAGATAATTGTATCTTTTTGTTATTTTATTTTCTTGTTATTCTCTTTATGTAATTTACCCATAGGCTACTCTCCTATATAAGAGAGCCTAGGGCTATGGACTAGAGCATCTCATTCACGTTTCCCAACATGGTATCAGAGCGACGGTCCTAGACCGGAGTTCTCGAAACCCTAACCCTAACCCACCCCACCCGCCGGCCTCTCTTCTCCCTCTCTCTCTAATCGGTGCCGCCCACCTCAGCCGATCGGTGGTCTTCTCCGATCTCCGCGCCGGCGCATCGCCTCGCGCATCTCGCGCGCCTCGCGCCTGCGCCTGCGGTGCCCCTGCAGCGCGCGTCGCCTTGCGCATCGCGATCTCGAGGCCTCGCGCGCTTTGCTCCTCTGTGCGACTGTGCGCACTTCTACGCGCACTGTTGCACACCCCAGCGTGCGCCAGTGCACGCAATAGCGCACAGTTGCGTGCGCCAGTGCGCGCGTGATCCTCCAGTTGAGTGCGCAAGTGCGCGCGTGATCCTCCAGTTGCGTGCACCAGTGCTCGCGTGATCCTCCAGTTGCGTGCGCGCGTGCTCCCTGCACGTGCCCACGTGCCCTAAGCCCCAAAACCCTAGGGCACACATCTTGATTTACATGGGGTTAGTTGCTTGACGTCTACACACGCAACTAATCCCGTCTATGTCATTGTAGACAAAGATTATCTTCTCTCAGTCGCTCCAGTCTTCCGTCTCCAGTATGTCAGACAGCAAGGCAGATATCCCGTCTATGGGCGCATTTCGTGGTCCAGCGCCCATTGTCAAGATGGATGGTACGAACTATGAACTGTGGGCAATGCAGTTCATGAGTATGATGAAGTCTACAGGTAAGAAGCACATTCTTACCGAGCCCGAGCCTGCAGAGAAGACTGGAGTCCATGCCTCATGGGAGGCTGATGATGCATATGCCAAGGTGTGGCTATCCGGCACATTGGCTATTGAAATCGCCAATGACATTCTACATCAACCCACAGCGAAAGACATGTGGGATATCCTGGCAGCGACATATTCTCAGGCGAAGAACGAGACGAAGATCCTGCAACTACAACATGATATATTCACAATAAAGCAGAACGGCCGTCCTTTACATTCTCTCTATACATCATTGAGAGGGATGTTTGAGAAGCTCTATAGCTTCATGCCTCTTACCGCCACGCCAGAACAGCAGAAGACATACAGGAATGCGACGATGGTGGGTGTGTTTCTCGCTGCACTTGATCCGGAGTATGAGGCAGCACGTTCACAGATCCTGGCGGACTCGACTATTCCTCCCATGGAGGAAGCCTTTCACAGATTGAGTAGGATCACAGTGCCTTCAGCAGCTGCGAGTCAGAATCCCTCAGCCATGGCGGCCAACAGAGGCCGCGGTTTTCATCACCAGGGCCGTGGACGTACTCCTCGTGGAAGGGGTGGCCGCACTAGGCCAACATGCTCATATTGTCACCGAGTCGGACATACTGAAGACACATGCTACTCAAAGCATGGATTTCCTGCATCTGCACGAGCCGCTGAGCAGATAGAGCCCCCGTCTGCTGCTACATTGGATCAACAATTTGATGATCTAGTTGCCCGCCTCAGGGGCATTATCCCACCATCTGGTCCAGCACCGACTACAGAGAGTCATACTGATGCTGCTGCTTCTGCCTCGGCCTCTACTAGTACTTCAGGTAGTACACTTGCACTCCACAGTAGTAAATCTGATACATTGCCATGGATCATGGACTCGGGCGCTACACATCATCTATGTGGCGACCAGAGTCTACTTACGGGATACACTCAGATTCCTCCAGGACGGACAGTAGTTATTGCCAATGGCACGCATTCTCCTATTACGGGTCAGGGGGAGACTAGATTGACGTCTTCTATGCAGCTCAAGAATGTTCTACATGCACTGCATTTTTCTATGAATCTGTTGTCAATTAGTCAGATTACGAAGGATCTCCATTGTCGAGCTATTTTTGATCCATCTTCCTTGATTTTTCAGGACATCCGTACGGGCAACGTGATTGGTCATGGCTATGAGCAAGGAGGCCTTTATCGTCTGAACCAGACCCCGTTTGCCGGAATCACATCTTCTCCCGCTGGACAAGTATCTCCTCTCCTATGGCATCTGCGTTTTGGTCATTTACCGCTTCAGAAGTTGAGTCTAGTTCTACCCTATGGTCTCTCTCACACACCTATCCAGTGTGAGGCGTGTCAGTTGGGAAAGCATCACAGGTCGTCTTTTCCCAGTAGTCAAGGTCGGAGTAGTAACTCCATGTTTGAGTTGTTTCATGTCGATGTCTGGGGTCCGAGTCGTGTTCCCGATCATCAGGGGCACAGGTTTTATATTGTATTTGTGGATGATTTCTCTAGAGCATCATGGGTATTTCTAATGAAAAATAAGTCTGAAGCAGGAAATATTATTATCCACTTTCTAAATGAAATTCAAAATGTTTTTTCCACAACTGTCAAACTTGTTAGAAGTGATAATGCCTTAGAGTTGTGCACCAACATTCTAGCCAATTACTACTCCTCAAAAGGAATTATTCACCAAACATCTTGCGCTCATACGTCTCAACAGAATGGGGTTGCTGAAAGAAAACACCGTCACCTACTTGATGTCACAAGGTCACTTCTTATTCAGAGTCATGTTCCGTACTCCTACTGGGGTGAAGCAGTCCTTACTGCATGTTACCTTATCAATCGTATGCCTTCGTCTGTCTTGAATGAACAAATTCCTATTCACTCATTTATCCTGACAAGGATCTGTTCATTCTTACCCCTCGTGTGTTTGGGTCAGTCGCATTTGTCCACCAGTTGTCGCCTGGTACTGACAAGCTCTCTCCTAGGGATGTCAAGTGTATCTTTGTGGGGTACCCAGAACTCAAAAGGAGTACAAGTGTTTTGATCCTGTGCGTCGGTGGTATATGATCAGTGCAGATGTTACATTTTTTTGAATCTGTTATGTATTTTTCAGAATCCGGAAAATGCAGGCCACCACCTATACATCCTGATGCCGTATTCATGGAACCACCATCACCAGTGCCACAATTAACACCACCGTCACCACCGCCGCAACCGCCACCACCACCACCACCATCACTAGTATCCCCGCTACCATTCCATTACACCCGCAGGCTTCCTCCAACTCATGGTCCTGACTCGTCAACTAGCTCGCCTATGATATGTAATGAAAATATTAATGTTGATGGATCTGACGACATTTCTCAGCAGGATGCATTACAGGAGCATGGTGATAACACAGATGATCTGGATGTTCCAATCGCTCTACGCAAGCCGAAACGAAGCTGTGCCAAATATCCATTGTCAGCAGCTGTGTCTTTTGAGAGGCTATCTGGAGACTTCAGGACGTTTGCTTTGGCACTTTCAGCTACAGACATTCCACGGAACATCAGGATGCTATGCAGGATGCTAGATGGCGGCTAGCAATGGAAGAAGAGATGGCGGCACTTCAGTCTAGAGGAACCTGGAGTTTGGTTCCTATACCTCCAGATGTTAGCCCGGTGAGTTGCAAATGGGTGTTTACAGTTAAGCACAATGCAGATGGTTCCATTGACAGGTACAAGGCACGCCTAGTTGCACGGGGCTTCACACAGACATATGGAGTAGATTACCTTGACACATTCTCCCCTGTGGGCGCTCATTCCACTCTACGGATCCTGTTATCAGTTGCAGTTGCTAGAGATTGGCCACTCTATCAACTGGACGTGAAGAATGCATTTCTGTATGGAGACTTGCAGGAGGAAGTCTATATGCAACAGCCACTTGGTTTTGCTGTTGAGGGGGAGTGTTCCAAGGTTTGCAGATTACATAAGGCCATCTATGGCCTTAAGCAGAGCCCCAGAGCATGGTTTCAGAAGCTTTCAGACCTCTTTGAGAAACAAGGATATAAACGATCCAATGCTGATCATTCCTTGTTTGTACAGAAGACGGCAAGAGGTATCATTGTAATCATGGTTTATGTTGATGATATCTTGATTACAGGTGATGATGACTAGGGCATTAAGCAGGCAAAAGAAAGGCTAGGGACCGAGTTCGTCACCAAGGACTTGGGAGTCCTTAGATATTTTCTGGGGCTGGAGTTTGCTAGAAATCCATATGGATTAGTCATGTCACAGAGGAAGTATGTCACAGATCTACTGAGTGAGACAGGTATGCTAGGGTGTCGACCTGCTACGACACCAATGGATCCTAGCATGAAGCTGTATGATGATGACACAGAAGAGGCGGATAAGAGAAGGTACAGAGAACTGGTAGGTAAACTACTGTATGTCACGATCACTAGACCTGATATATCATTTGCAGTGAGTCGTGTGAGCCTGTTCATGGAACAACCACGTCAGGCCCATATGGATGCGATACACATGATTCTGAGATATTTAAAATCATCTCCAGGTGCAGGCTTGCTATTTAAGAAAGGAAAGGAGATCTCTATCACAGCATGTGCAGATGCAGACTATGCAGGATGCCCCAAGGACAGGAAGTCAACATCAGGATTTGCAGTCTATGTTGGAGATGCTATAGTTTCATGGAAGAGTAAGAAGCAGACAGTAGTAGCTAGATCCAGTGCTGAATCCGAATACAGAGCTATGGCCCAGGCTAGCACAGAAATGATGTGGGTGAAATCCCTACTTGCCGATCTATGTCTTGATATACCTCTTCCTATGATGTTAGAATGTGACAATCAGGCCGCCTTGTTCATTGCAAATAATCCAGCCTTTCATGAGAGGACCAAGCACATTGAGGTCGACTGTCACTACATACGTGACATGATTCAGAAGGGATTCATTGCTACTTCTCATGTCACATCAGAGAATCAGACCGCTGATATTTTCACCAAGGCATTACTTAGAGGCCTATTTCAGAAGTGTGCGTCCAAGCTGAGCATGATTGATATCTATGCTCCATCTTGAGGGGAGTGTTGATGCATATAAGATAATTGTATCTTTTTGTTATTTTATTTTCTTGTTATTCTCTTTATGTAATTTACCCATAGGCTACTCTCCTATATAAGAGAGCCTAGGGCTATGGAATAGAGCATCTCATTCACGTTTCCCAACATTTAAAAATTATTTTTTAGCTATTTCTGTGATTTTAACTAAAAAATTAATTGTGCCTCAAATATCTGATTCCAAATTTACAAATACAATTAGATATGATGTTTCAAACATCACTTTATACATGAAAAATCAATGTTGGTCAACTTCACATGCCACTCATAATGTTAGAAAATCAACTGGCTAACATTTTCACAAGGACCTTTTTAGTGCACAACATGAAGTCAATGTGGGGAATTAGGGCATAATTAACATCCATACTAAGCAAATAACTCTATTTTTAGCTTTGAATCTTCCAAATCATTCACGTGCAGTGGATCCCAAATATTTTTTTGGGATCTATTGATAAAAGGATCCATTCTCTTTATAAAAATGAAGGGATAGAACCATTAAAACTATTCTTTTCAATTTATGGCGCAAGCATTGGTGAGAATCCAATGCCTCGAAAGGGTTCCTCCGCAAGGTTCATCCACAGAGGGTGAGTTACAGCCTAAGATCAGGCCGAAAGGCGTAGCCGATGGACAACAAGTGAATATTCCTGTACTACCCCGTGTTGATCTCGAGAGACGGAGGAGGCTAGGTTAGCCGAAAGATGGTTATGGGTTCAAGGACGTAAGATGACCCTGTTTTTTCAAGGTAAGAAGGGGTTTCAAGATTTTTTTTGGATCCAATCCATATGAATCAATTGAAAAGATGAATCCCTAGGATACACCATACCCGACTCGGTTATTGATAGAGTGAATAATTTGCTCTTCTCACATCCCTACTCTGACGGAATTGGATGAATTGAAATGGTATTTTGTAAATACATAATTAAATATATTAATCATCTCCTTACTTTCCGAACGCCAGAATGGGACAAAAGAAACAAGGGGTTTGAGGCAACAATGAATGCGGATCCATGTCCCTTTTGCCTAGTAAATATTTTACAAACCCAACTGATAATGATTAAGATAAATAGAAGAAAATGTGCATTTAGTCGTCCCCTCTCACCATTTCCCCGTTTTTAACATTAAGCCATGAGTTGTGTGTGTTTCCTTGGTTGATTTTTCCCCCAAACCTATAAATTCCTTACCCCAACTCCGAGTTCAAACATCTTTCTTAGCAACTTGATGGGTAGACCACGATCATCCCTCATGAAGTGACAAAGTAAACTAACCATCAAGATTTCTCATACTTGATAGTAAGAAAACAAGATGAAGAAGATGTAATAGAAGGAATTTGTCATCAACCAGCTAGCAGCCTGTCAGTCTGTATTTTATTAAAAATGCCAAAAAGTTTTATCTTTTACTGGATATTCTTCCTTAGTTTTAAAATGTTTCAATAGGTAGCAACCGATTCTATTCATAAGAAACATGTTTACCTGCGACCATCATAATGCATATTTAGGTAGATTTCCAAAATCTCTTTAACCAATCAGGCTGTGATCTATTAACCTTCTGGACAAACAGCTCAGCTCAGCTCAGTCTGGGAAGCTTAGATATGACCTCTTTAACAATATAGTGGTAACTCTGATTTAAATTATTTGAATAAAAGAGGATAGAACAGCTCTTGTAAATTTTCCTGAACATGGCAAGATCAGACAAATAGTATTTGATAATATTTGAACAGCAGCAACCGCTCTATTCACGTATAAATACTGGTTAGGCATCTTTAATGGACCAGCAGAATGCAGGTCTATCGAGAATTCACATCAGATAAAAGATATTGTTTGTAGTTACAGTCCCTTTCTTAAGGCAGATGCTATGATATATTGTAGAATACCATTCAACTAAGCTGCATGTAGGAACTCAAATGAAATCCATGTGAAGACAGATACTTTATTTTCTAATTTTATTGTTAGGAGTAATCCTCATTACAATGTTGAATGGATTTGGGATTTCTCACATATATACCTAGCCCTCCTTAAAGGGAGGACTCTAAGTTACAAATGAAATGGACATATGTATAACATCTCTCGCTTTGCATCGTCCTCCATTAGAACAATGCTTTCAAATTTTAATATGATAGCTGTTTTCTTTAAGGTGATTAATCTCACCCTTTGAAAAAAATTAATCAATTATATGAACTTGATTGTAAAGTGCACCACTATAGCTTGGTGTAACTAAATATCACAATGAACTTAGGATATCCCTCACCAAAGAGATCAATGCACTTCGAGAAGAACCAGCCATGCTTTCAAACAAGATACCATCTAACCGAGCTTGAACCCCCTCGGGCTTTGAGCCTAGTTCTTGCACCACTTCTTTGATGGTGGGGTTTAGGCCCAGAAGAGAGACCCCTATGCTAGATATAACTTCAGCTAAGGATGCCCTTGGTTTCGATATCTCCACCAGCTTGACCTGTGATGGACAAAGAAGTGAATATGAAGTAACTCATGACATCTTGCAGAGTTAGCTACATGATGTGCATGCCAACTGTATGCAGAATTCTGCAGTAGATATAGACTAAAATAACTTCTTACATGATGGCTAGAAAGCCCATCGCAAATTCTGTCAAAATCGGCATTTTCAGTTAACGTGCTTCAATTAAACATGTTCATGGTAGAATTATAATGCTAGAAAGCTCATCACAAATTCTGTCAAAATCGGCATTTTCAGTTAACGTGCTTCAATTAAACATGTTCATGGTAGAATTATAATGCTAGAAAGCTCATCACAAATTCTGTCAAAATCGGCATTTTCAGTTAACGTGCTTCAATTAAACATGTTCATGGTAGAATTATAATGCATTTTGAGCATCTGTAACATAGCAATGAACCACCTCAAGTATAACTGTGTGCACATGAAAACTTAAATATTCTAAGCAAGAACTTGTAGCTTCATCATATGGACCCATTTGTTCACTAAATATGTGATGAATCTCAAATCCAAGCGCTAAAAAGATTCTTACTTAAGTAACTAAATTAAACTCAAGATAAGTCATTTCATATCGATTGTAATAAGATGTTGCATGGAGGAAATTATAGGCATCATGAAAATAGCATGCAATAATGTCTTAAGATTTCTGAATCGACCATGGAGATGGTATTTGGCCCTGCATAATATTCGTTTTACTTTACATCACAATCTCATGAAACAGACATCTGTTATGTTGCCTCTAAATTAAAAGAAACACTTTCTAACTTTTCCCACCTCCATGCCAAGTCCTTGGGCAAATCGTCAAAGATAACCATTGTCAGTCAATACTACTCGCTACGAGGTGAGGATTAAATTGGTAATAACTTTGGTACATGCATTTTTCTTTATAACATCAAATGACAAAAAGACAGTTTGAGGTTGATTTGGTAAACTCCAGTTCGTGATGTTGACAACAGATATTTATTTTCTTTCATTAATCACATCAACTTTTAGACGGAATACAAGGAGGTGGAATTCCAACATAAAAACTACAGAGAATGTTTAATAAACTATATAATCTAAGAAGATGAATTCAATTTTCAAGTACAAGTAGAATTTGATATGCAAAATATCTTTTTTTAATTAACTATGGTCAAGCTTCAGCCTTACTACTACAACTTATCTGTGTAATTAAAATTAATAACCTGTCTGTCTTGTGGTATGTTTGCCTTCTGCTTTGCGATTGCTATGGCCCGAGAAAGTCCACCCACAGCATCAACTAAGCCTCTTGAAGCTGCATCAGCTCCAGTCCATACCCTTCCTTGTGCAACCACTTCCATCTGATCCACCTGGAGTTGGAACCATGATTTCTATTACAATCCATATAAACAAAAACGCACAGTCAGTTTAAAATGGAACTGAGAAGTACCGTCATTGATCGCGAGATAGCAGCTTTGTCTCGGAACTGTCTATATGCAGCTTGTGCGGATTTGGCAAACAGCTCAGCTTCATCAGGTCTGCATAGTGCCAATGCTACTGTGAGCCATGTGAAAGGATTATAAGAAAAGATGATTCGTTGTTTATTCAAGAGGTCTAGGGGTCCTTATATATGACTAAACCTTAGATGACTCAAAGGAGAATATTCTATAGAATATTCTCTATAAGAATATTCTCTTAAACAAATAGCCACATAGAATATTCTTTTAATATAAAAGCCCTCGTGGGTTACAATATAATATAAAGAACGAAATCTTCTGCAATCTCTAACATTCCCCCTCAAGTTGGAGCATATACATCGATCATGCCCAACTTGGAAGATATCCAGGAAAGGCGCTTCTTTGATAAGGCCTTTGTGAATATGTTTGCAAGCTGAAGATCTGTTGAGATATGTGGTGTAGAAATCTTGCTTTCTCGTACATCACGGACAAAATGACAGTCGATCTCAATGTGTTTGGTTCTCTCATGGAACACAGGATTTGTAGCAATATAAGTGACAGATTTGTTATCACAGTATAGGGGAACAGGAAAATTTGACAATTGTAAAGATTTACACTCGAATAGATGTAGATATTGTACATAAAACTTGGAGCAATCTTCCACTCTTTCTTTCAATTATTTTTCACTAATTCATTTTTTCTTGTGTAGATAAATGCATTTAAATATAAACTATACTAAAAATTATCAGGGGCATATCTGGGTAGAGAACATAAACCGTAATTCATATATTAGGCAACTTCTAAGACGGGTAACTATTCATAGAAAACTTTGACCAAACTCATCTTTAAACTTCATTATATTAGGCACTAATGTGTACAAGTGTAACAAACTTCAATCAATGGTACATGGATTTTTTGAACTTCTTTTATCTCAATTGTTCTTATAACTTGTAAATAAAAATATATAGGAAGACTATAAAGATAACACCGAAAGTCCATCTTTTATAAATATAAAGGATCCAAATCCTAATTAGCAAAATACCGATGCTTAAACCTTCATGTCTTACACATACAAACTCTAAATAAGGTTTACTCATCTTTAAGGTTCCATAGGAAAAATGATCTAAATAATAAAAATAATTTGTGTTTGAGAAGATTCCATTTGCGCATCTCGGGATCTAGGACATTCATTGAATATATTACAACTTCAACTATATTTTAATTTTCTAATAATTATTTAGACTGTAATTTAACTCCCTTTAATCCATCTATAATGTGTAGTTATCTTCGAGATAATGTAGTGTCTTAATAAATACGAAATGAAAAGTAAAACCAAAGAAAATAAATTAAAAAATAAATTTGTTTAAGTTTATATCTTTAGTTACCTATATATTATCTTTCTTAATTTATATAGTATTCATAAAATAATATTAAAATCCAACAAACATATTTAAGTCACAAGCATATAATATACGTATCCAGGTGCAAAAAACAAAATCTAAACTAATAAACTATATTACGAGGTATGATATACCTATAATTAATGTATTTAATTCATAACTATATATATTACATTATGAGAAAAGTTTTTTTTTACAAATATGTAAAAGATAAATTATAAATGTTTTTTGTTTAAAAATATTTACTATTTATTGTATAATTTATAGTATTTATTCAATGCTTGAATTTCTTAATGGCGACACGTATTTCCATTATGTTGAGTTTCGTCCCCCAGTCCGTTAACTTGTTTGCACTCCAGAAGGTCAATCCATCTTCGCCTTCATCTCATTTCCTCTCCTTGTGGTCCTAGGAGCTGTTAACAACCTCAACGAAGAGGTTGTTCTTCCAACAACCTCGTCGGTTCATCCATCAGCCCTAACTGGCTCTCTCGCACCTTATATATAGGTCTACCCACCTTCATCCAACATTATTCACTCATTTACCCACCTTCCTCCTGGACTCCGGTGAGCATGTGCTGTTGACAACAACCTCAATGCCATGACTTGAGGTCATAACAACTTAGTAGATGATACGAAGAGAAGAATGTGATGTCCTTTTACCTAGTAGCATGCCTAAATTGGGAGAGTTGGATTCTTGACCATTGTCACCATTGAGGCTATGATTGGAGTGCCATCACGCTACTTCCCATGTGACAAATCTTCTGCAACTTCTTCATGTCTTGGTTCTTATATGTGTGACCGACACCACTGTTTTTTATTCCCAAATTTTCAAGGACTGCCCTCTTTCATTCACCTTCATTTGTAGGAGAAAACCATCCACATTCATTTCACAGTTGAGAATTAATCGGAGGCCTGGGAATATGCCCGGGAATGTGCTCTAGCAAGATTGAGTAGATCGTGTTTAAATTGAAAAAACCTCAAGTTTTTTACAGTTTAGATTCTAGCGAGGTGCAACTCATTGATTTGATTGATCTTAAGTTCGAATAACATGCCGTATCATCCAAATCAAACCCAATATTTCATGTCGAGTGACGACATTTAATAGCTGTTGTTTGGTTGTCATTGTGCCTTGGTTATGTGTTTGTGTTCCTAATTTGCATGTAAAGTTGATAGCGTGTTTTTCTTGAGGAGATGAGCTACTGAAGCACTTCTGGAACCAATCACCGAATTGTTCATTAGGCCTCTATTCATCTCTACCAACATGGAGCTCAAGTCTTCCTTTTCCAAGTGGTCGTTCGCCAAACATTGACCTTTGAGTGTGAGGAGTCTGCTAGTGTGCTCGGTTCTTAGTTTGGTGTTCCACAACCTTCCATATTGATCAGTGGAGATGGGCATCTATGAGTAGTGTTCCATCTGTACCACAGAGAAGATTACCCTAGGGTTTGACTTCAGTAGAAACTCGGGGAATTTGCATTGAAACCCTCCTTGCTCTACTATTCACAGAAAGAGCCCGCCTAAGGGAAAACTTCAAAGAAGCCATGACGACTTTGTGAGTCACACCAAGGCACTCCACGAACTCGATTTAATATTCCAATAAATCTTTCTTGGGTAGTCCATGGAGGTTGCTTAAATACATTTAACTTAAATTTGCTTTATATTTGAACTCCAAGCATCCTACAGAATTGCATTAACTACCATCCTTCTATTCTGTATTTTACTTTTATTTTTTGTTGCACTTTTATATTTGTTTTAGTTTTCTTAAGTGCTTGTTAGGTTTGCATTTTTATTTCCCCAGTACATAGGTTGCATAATATCAGGACGTAATAGAATTTGAGTAAATAGCTTACACCTCAATCTATTACCTAAAATTTTGAAGGAAATATATCCATAGTCTTCCTTAAATAAAATATTAAAATTACTTAAAAAGTACAAATGCCCCACAAAACTTAAAAATTGATAATAAAGAATAGTTTACCCCATATACTGATAGCATAAATTTTTATTTTTTAAAATATCAAAGTTTACCATTTTTAGTTAAAATACAAACAACAACAAAGCCTTTTCCCACATTAAATAGTGCCGGCTACATGGATTCTTTGCCTCCATTCAGATCTATCTTGGGTCATTCTCGGGCTTAGATCCAAAAATCAATAAAATGTAAACAAAAAATCCTAAAAATAAGAAACCATTTATTAAAATTTTAAAAAATTACAATAGTTTATTATTATATTGTAATTACATACATTATTAGTTTGGGATATTTACACCCATAACCCTGAGTACTCTCGCAATAACATTCATAATCCTGTATAATCGCGAATTACATGAGAAACCCCGAGTAATGCTTAACTCTTACATGACATAACCCTTATGTTAGTGTCCGTTTGATTTAGCCGTTATATTTGACGGTTTCCGTCAAAAAAACCAAAATACCCCACATGCTTATTTTTATTTGCAAAACATGCCCCCCAACCCCTCTCCCCAATTCAACCGACCTCCCAGCCAACCACCGCCCCCCGCCGGGACCTCCCTGACCTCCAGCAACCACCCGGGAAGCCCGCCCAACCTCCGCGACCTGCCCCTGACCTCCAGCCACCACCTGCGAAGCCCCCCCGTCCGCGAGTTGCACCTCCGGCCCCGACCAAAGCGCTCCCCCCCCCGCTGGGACCTCCAGCCACCACCCGCACCTCCGCAACCTCCTCCCCCCTCCCCCGAGACCTCCGCGCCCTGCACCCCCGACCCGCAGGCCCTCCACCCCCGCGCGATGATCTGCAGGTGCGCTCGCCTGCCCCCCTCCCCGGCAACGACCTGCGGATGCCCCCCTTCCCGACGCGACCTGCGGATTGCTCTCCCCCCCCCCGCCGCGATGGCCTGCAGGTCACCCCCCCCCCCCCCCCGCCCCGGCGATGACCTGTGGATGCCCTCTCCCCCCCCCCCCCCCGACCAAAGCCCCCCCCCCCCCCCCCCCCCCCCCCCGGGACTTCCGCGCCCTGCACCCCCGACCCGCAGGCCCTCCACCCCCGACCAAAGGCCACCCCCCCCACCCCCGACCCGCAGGCCCTCCACCCCCGACCAAAGCCCACCCCCCCCCCCCCCCCCCCCCGCGATGATCTGCAGGTGCGCCCGCCTGCCCCCCTCCCCCGGCAACGACCTGCGGATGCCCCCCTCCACGGCGCGACCTGCGGATGCCCCCCCTCCCCCCCCCCCCCGATGGCCTGCAGGTCACCCCACCCCCACGACGACCTGGATGGCCTCCCCCCACCCCCACGCCGGGAAGTCATCGCTGAGCCCCCGTGTCGCGGCATCTGAAGGGAAGGCGGCCGCGAGGAGGAGGGAGCAGACGAGAGTGGGATATTTTTAAAATTTGGGTTAGTCGCAACCGTTAGATTGTTGATCAGTTAGATTAACCCAATCATCGGGTTGAGTTAATGAGATAAAGTAACGGAAGGTTATAGATGTAAGACAGCGCACTTACTCAGGGTCCTGAGCGTAATTCGCGATTATACAGGGTTATGAATGTTATTGCAAGAGTACTCAGGGTTATGGGTGTAAATATCCCTATTAGTTTCACATATAAATTTATATATATTGAACATAAAAATCCACAAACAACATTAAAATAGAAAAATTCATTAATAATTCTGTGAAGTTTAAAAGCTAAATTTCTATTCCTTTTCATTATATATGTTATAATAAAAATAGTGTAAATACATGTTATATATAGCTATATTATATCTATTAAATACATTATTTTTAAAGTTAAACAAATTATTTTCATTAAATAAATCTCTTAAACAACTAAAAAGTTCGCCAACCTAAACAATTGAAAATTGAAAATTGGAAGTCAAATAAAAAAGGGTTTGGGAAGTGTGCATCAAAGATGCATGAGCGTTGCATTATAAAGGGCTCTGAATATTTCTAATCCAAATCCCAAACAGGTTGCTAATGATTTTTATGTTGTCTAGTGGATGCAATCTCTAAATTTGGATCCCTTTGCCTTGTGGATGTATTTCTTACTTGGCATTGCACATGGATGCAGCCTCCTACGTCGCTTCAGGTAGGTGGATTTAGGTGCTGCAATGGATAGGTAATGTACCCTTGCATTTGGATGAGAATCATTAGATATCTAGATGGCCTTGATCCCAGATTACATGTTGAGTGATGCACCACGAACATTCTGATGTGGTATTTTGCTATTTCCCTACGAAATTTTCGTCTATTGTTGTGGTTGATATTTCATTGTTGAGATATTAGTTATCTTTATTGTTGTTTTCTTATTTTCTATTTCTTTTGTCTTATTCTTGTAATTTACTCAATAGGTTCATATCCTATATAAGAGAAACCTAGGGCCTCTCATCAATGCAATGCATTCTTTCCCCTCTACATGGTATCTGTAGAGACTTATATTATGTTTTGTACCGTTTCTTAATTCTTGTTTACTTTCTGGACTCTTATGCATTTTACTCATGAGGTCTCTCTCTATATAAGAGAGACTAGGGTTCCTTGGAATAATACATTGCTCACTTTTTCCAACATGGTATCAGAGCCCAGGGGCTAACCCTAACCCTAGGCCCTTCCACCGCCGCCGCCGAACCCTCTCTCTCTTCCGCCGGATCTCCTCCTCTCCACCACACTTCCGCCACCGCCGTAGGGGCCCCCCCTCTCCCCCCCTCCACACCGCCGGTCCCCCCCCTCCACGCGGGCCGGGCCCCCTCCACGCCGCCGGGCCCCCTCCTTCACGCTGCCGTAGCCCCCCCCCCCCCCCCCCCCCGCCGGGCCCCCTCCTTTACGCCGTCGGGGCCCCCACCTTGCCGTAGGGCACCCTACTCCGTCGATTCAAGCCCTAGGTAGGGGACCCTAACCGTCAGGTTCCCCTTCCTTACACGTCGACCCCACCGCTTTCGTCGGCCATTCTATCTCCATGGATTTGAGTGCGTAACGTCTACAAATGCACTCAAATCCGATCAAGTTTTTATAGACACTGGTTTATGGTCTACAATCCCTAGTTCTTCATCTACGGCGACATATCAGAGAACAAAGTTGATATGCCCTCCATAGGCGCCTTCAAAGGTCCTGCGCCAATAGTTAAGATGGACGGGACAAAGTATGAGCTCTGGGCGATGCAGTTTATGAGTCTCATGAAGTCAAACGGTAAGAAGCATATACTTACCGAAGATGAGCCGGCAGAGAAGACTGGGATATATGCCTCTTGGGAGGCTGATGACTCTTATGCCAAGGTTTGGCTGTCAGGCACATTATCGATGGAGATTGCCAATGATGTCCTCCATCAGCCCAATGCCAAGGCAATGTGGGATATTATGGCTGGTACGTATTCCCAAGTACGGAATGAGACCAAGATGTTACAACTCCAGCATGATATATTCACGATGAAGCAGAATGGCAGGCCACTTCACTCATTGTACACGTCCCTGAGAGGGATGTTCGAGAAGTTATACAGTAACATACCCCTCACGGCGACTCCAGAGCAGCAGCAGACGTTTCGAAATGCTACCATGGTAGGCGTACTACTTGCAGCCCTCGATCCTGAGTACGAAGCAGCCCGCTCTCAGATATTGGCCGATGCAGTCATTCCTCCAATGGAGGACGTTTACAGGAGGCTCAATCGCATATCAGTTTCTTCCAGCACATCTACTCCACCCCCATCGATGGTGGTAGTATCGCGTGGGAGAGGTGGTCAGTCTTCTAGTCGTGGCAGTGGACCCCGTGGACGGGAGGTCGCTTTCGCCAGCCATGTTCGTTCTGCCATCGCACAAGCCACTCGGAGGATACATGCTACTCTAAGCATGGGTTTCCAGCATCAGCGCGTGTAGCCGATCATGTACTGCCCCAGTCAGCATCTATTGTAAATAACCAATTCGAAGAGCTTGTAGCACGTCTATGTGATATTATGCCACAATCGTCTGCTGATTCTCCAGGTGGACCTTCAGATGTTGCTGCTACAGCTTCTGCCAGTTCGTCTGCTGCTGCTAGTACCTCAGGTAGTGCTACTGCCTTTACATCTTGTCATGATATATCTGATTGGATTATAGATTCTGACACCACCCATAATCTCTGCCGCGATAGAGAGAGACTTGAGTCCTACAGGGATATCCCACATGGCCGCTCAGTGCTGATAGCAAATGGTACTCATTTCCCCCTTGTTGGACAGGGGGAGGTTTCCTTGTCACCTGCTATGCATCTACAGAATGTTCTACATGCTCCTGAGTTCTCCATGAATTTGTTATCTATTAGTCAGATTACAAAGGATTTACACTGTCGTGCTATATTTGACCCCTCATCTCTCATTTTTCAGAACATACTAACGGGCAGGGTGATTGGTTGTGGCTCTGAGCAGAATGGCCTCTATCGGCTGGTCCGGAACTCTTATGCCGGCGTCTCTTCTCATTCCGTCGGACCAGTATCTCTGTACATCTGGCATCTTCGCTTTGGCCATCTCCCGCTCCAGAAAATGCGACAGCTCTTGCCTCAGATCTCTCCCAGTTCATCATTTCACTGTGAAGCGTGTCAGTTGGGAAAGCATCAACGGTCTAGCTTTCCTAGTCGTCAGAGTCGAAGCAGTAGCTCCCCGTTTGAGTTAATTCATATTGATATTTGGGGTCCGAGTCGTGTACCTGATCATCAGGGACACAGGTTTTATCTAGTTGTGGTGGATGACGTTTCTCGTGTATCTTGGGTCTTTTTGTTTAAAGAATAAATCTGAAGCAGGGGATGTTATTAAAAATTTGATTAATGAAGTGCAGAATGTTTTTTCATTTACTGTTAAATATGTTCGTACAGATAATGCATTGGAGTTCTGCACCTGGTCTCTCTCTCTCAGTTTCTCTCGTCTAAGGGTATTATTCACCAAATCACCTGTGCGTACACATCTCAGCAGAATGGCATGGCAGAAAGAAAGCATCGTCATCTCCTTGACATCACTAGAATCCTCCTTATTCAGAGTTGTGCTCCTATCACTTTCTGTGGGGATGCTGTCCTTACAGCCTGCTACCTGGTCAATCGAATGCCGTCATCTGTCCTTGGTGAGAAAATTCCTCTTTCTATTATCTTTCCTGATAAGGAATTATTCTCACTTACTCCTCGTGTCTTTGGTATTGTTGCGTTTGTTCATCTCCTGTCCCCTGAATTTGACAAACTCTCTCCTAGAGTTGTCAAGTGTGTCTTTGTAGGTTACTCTCGGACTCAGAAGGGCTATCGCTATTATGACCCCATAAACAAGAAATATTTTGTTAGTGCTGATGTCACGTTTTTTGAGTGTGTTATGTACTTTTCCCCTGCAGGTGACAGGTTGGTCTCGTCCACTACTAACAATGATGTCTATGTTCCTCCTCCTAGTTTGAGTTCACCTGAGTTCACCCCAGCTCCAGTTGCTACGCCACCACAACCTCCTCCACATCCTCCTATTCCACCTTTACCAAAATTCCATACGCGCCGGTCAGGTCCTGCTCAGGCTACACGTCAGGCATCCATCACGCCTCAGGTATGTTCAGATGGCATCACTACTGACGGGTCAGATATGGTACATGTGCAAGATTCTTCATTGCAGGAGGAGACTACACCATCCAATACAATGGACGACGACCTTGATATTCCTATTGCTATCCGGAAGCAGAAACGGACTTGTGTGTCTTATCCTTTTGCTTCCCAGGTGTCCTTTCATCGCCTCACAGGCGATTTTCAGAGATTTGCTGCCCCTTTGTCTTCCGTGGACATACCACGGACCTATCAAGAAGATATGAAGATTGATTGCTGGCGACTGGCTATGGAAGACGAGATACGTATCTTACAGTCTCGTGGCACATGGAGCTTGGTTAATGCTCCCCCTGACGCATCCATTGTTAGCTGCAAGTGGGTATTCACAGTTAATACCATGCTGATGGCAGATTAGATAGATACAAGGCACGGTTGGTCGCGATAGGTTTCACACAAACCTATGGCGTGGATTATATGGATACATTTTCTCCAGTGGCTCGTCACTCTACTCTTCGCATTCTTTTATCAGTTGTTGTGGTACGTGACTGGACTATATCTCAACTTGATGTCAAGAATGCCTTCTTGTATGGAGATTTGCAGGAGGAAGTCTACATGCAGCAGCCACCAGGGTTCACTGCTGAGGGGGAGAAGCATATGGTGTGTAGACTTCACAAGGCGATTTATGGCCTTAAACAGAGCCCAAGGGCGTGGTTCCAGAAGCTTTCCCATCTGATTGAACGACAGAGGTTCAAAAGATCAAATGCAGATCACTCTTTGTTCATTCAGAAGTCTTCTACATGTATGGTTGTCATCATGGTCTATGTTGATGATATTCTGGTTACAGGAGATGATGTTCAGGGAATAGAGAGGGCAAAAGCATTCCTGGGCCGTCAGTTCGTCACGAAGGATCTTGGAACCCTAAGATACTTTTTGGGGTTGGAATTTGCCAGGAATGCAGAGGGTCTGGTGATGACCCAAATGAAGTACATTACAGATTTTATGGTCGAAAAAGGCATGGTTGGATGCAGACCATCGAGTACTCCTATGGATCCAAGCATGAAGTTGTATGACGATGACACTGCAGAAGTAGACAAGAGGAGATATAGAGAGATGGTGGGTAAGCTCCTTTATATTACCATAACTCGACCTGATATTGCTTTTGCACTAAGCCGGGTGAGTCAATGTGTGGAGCAGCCAAGACAAGTTCATATGGATGCCATATACATGATACTGAGGTATCTAAAGTCTTCTCCAGGCTCAGGGTTGCTATTTCGAAAGGGCACAGACTTATCTATTTCAGCAGGTGCAGACGCAGATTATGCAGGGTGCCCTAGGGATCGAAAGTCTACCTCAGGATTTACCGTTTTTGTTGGGAGCTCTCTGGTTTCTTGGAAAAGCAAGAAACAAACTGTTGTGGCAAGGTCCAGTGCTGAATCTGAATATAGGGCCATGGCGCAAGTAAGCACGGAGATGATGTGGGTTCGATCTGTGCTAGAGAATCTACATATAGCTGTACCTTTACCCATGCAGCTTCAGTGTGACAATCAGGCAGCATTGTTTATTGCCAACAATATAGCATTCCATGAAAGAACAAAGCATATCGAAGTTGACTGCCACTACACGAGAGACTTGATCCAGAGAGGCTTAATATCTACATCTCACGGTAGCTCAGGGGATCAGACTGCTGACATATGCACCAAGCCGTTTCTCAGAGGACCCTTCCAGAGATGTTCTTCCAAGCTGAGCATGATAGACATCTATGCTCCAACTTGAGGGGGAGTGTAGAGACTTATATTATTATGTTTTGTACCGTTTCTTAATTCCTGATTATTTTCTAGAATCTTATGTATTTTACCCATGAGGTCTCTCTCTATATAAGAGAGACTAGGGTTCCTTGGAATAATACATTGCTCACTTTTTCCAACAGTATCAGAGCGATGGTCCTATACCGGAGTTCCCGTATCCCACCAAAACCCTAGCCCTACCCCCCTTGCAGGCCGCCACCCCCTCCCCTTCGGCAGCCACCTAGGTCGCAGCCCAGCCCCACACCCCTCCCCCCCATATCCCCTCTAGCCCTCAAGGCCGCCACCCCCAACATCCTAGGCCATTGTCAGTCGCCGCCCAGCCTTCCCGGACCACCATTGGTCGCCGCCCCGACCCTCCCGTGCACCTCTATGTTCTATCTACGGTTTGAATCGGTCTGATTTTGATCGAAAAACATGATTTCAAACATATAAATTGTGTTTTCCGGTCCTAGCGAGGAGTGAAGATTGATGATGATGGTTGTATGAGTCTGCATGTACAACCAATCTTCCGTATGTTCGTGTAGACTCGTTCATATCGGTCTACTCCTCGGTTGAGTTCCATGTTTGGTTGTTTTACCATCATGTCAGAACATGGGTGATATTTTTTCGTCTGGAGCCTTCAAGGGTCCGGCTCCCATTGCTACGATGGATGGGACCAATTATGCGATGCGGTCCATGCAATTTCTAACCCTCATGCAGTGCAACAACAATGAGCACATCCTGACAGATTTAGAGCCAACGGATAAGACTGAGGCAAATGCTTCTTCGAAGCAAGATGACGCGTATGCGCGTGTTTGGCTATGTGGGACCCTCACCACGGAGATAGCCAATGATATTCTGAACCAGCTCACCGCCAAGGCGATGTGGGACACTTTGGCTTCCACTTATGCTCAAGCGAAGTATGAGGACAATATTCCTCAGCTACAGTTTGATATCTGCAGGGCCAAGCAGAATGGTCGTCATTTGCACGTGTATTACTCTTCACTCCGTGGCATGTTTGAGAAGCTTCATTGCTATATGCCGACATCTCTAGAGCAACAGAAGGCTTATAGGAACTCTACAATGGTTGGTGTTTCATGGTCGGCCTTGATACAGAGTATGTTGCAGCACGTACACAAGTAACACAACTTTTCACTGGAGCTACCATACCTCCCATGGAGGAGGCCTATAACCGTCTCATCTGGATTATTATGCCTTCTACGGCCACTCCTTTGCCCTCTTCAGTTATGGTCGCTTCTCATAGTCGAGGAGGGACGACCCAGTCTAGAGGACGCACCCCTCATGGCAGAGGCGGGGGACGTCTGCATGGCCCTTGCACCTTTTGTCATAGGCCGGGACATGCAGAGGATACATGCTACCAGAAGCATGTATATCCGGCTTCTGGTCGCGTGGCAAAGCATATTGAGGCCAGATACACTTGCTTCCCAAGCCGATCCTCATCTGGATGATATTGTATCTCGTATTCGAGAGATCATGACTCATGTTGTAGGAGCCACCACTACATATACCGCAGCCATGGCTAGCTTTTACTAGTAGTACTGGTACATATATGACAGAGTGGATTATGGACTCTGGTGCTTCCCACCATCTGTGTGGAGACAGAGCGCAACTGAGGTCCTACATGACCATACCACCTGGTAGATGGGTTGTCATTGCCAATGGTGACCACTTACCCATTACAGGACAGGGGGAGGTGCAGTTGACGTCGCCCATGCACCTTCAGAATGTTTTATATGCTCCTGTCTTTCAGATGATTTTACTTTCCATTAGTCCGATTACTAAGCATCTACATTATTGTATCATTTCTGACCTTTTGTCTCTTGTGTTTCAGGACATACTCATGGGTAGGGTGATTGGATGCGGTCGTGAGAAGAAGGGGCTTTACAAACTGGTCCAACCTTCTCATGTTGGCATTTCTACTATACCTACTGGACCACTCTCGTCATATCTGTGACATATTCGTTTTGGCCACTTTCCTCTGCAAAAGTTGTGTCGTGTTCTCCCTCAGATCTCTACGAGATCGTCGTTCTAGTGTGAGGCATGTCAGCTTGTGAAGCATTACCATTCCTCCTTTCCATCTCGTTAGAGTCGGAGCAGTTCTTAATTATTTGGGCTCATATATTGACATTTGGGGTCCGAGTCGTGTTCCTGATCAACAGGGACATCATTTTTATCTAGTTGATGTCGATGATTTTTTTAGACTTTCCTGGATCTTTTTATTGAAGAATAAGTATGAGGCCTGGATCTGTGATCAAGTATTTATTAACGAGATAAAGAATATTTTTTTTGTAAAAGTCAAATATCTTCGTTCTGATAATGCCTTAGAGTTTTGCACTTTACAGCTTTCTGAGTTTCTTAGATATCTTGGCATTGTTCACCCAATCTCATGTGCGTATACTTACCAACAGAATAGTGTTGCCGAGCACAAACATCGTCGCTTACTTGACATGACCAGAACCTTGTAGGTATAGAGTCGTGCTCCTTACGCTTACGGGGGTGATGTTGTCCTCACTGCAAGCTATCTAGTGAACCGCATGCCCTCGTCTGTGTTGGGAGAGAAGATTCCTTTCTCGATTGCATTTCCCGAGAAGGATCTTTTCTCCCTTACACCTCGTGTGTTGGGTTTTGTTGCATTTGTTCATGATGTCTTTCCAGGTCGTGACAATATCTCTCCCGGAGCTGTCAAGTGCGTTTTTGTCGGCTACTCTCGTGCTCAGAAGGGGTACCGTTGCTTTGATCTGCTCAGGCCCAAGTACTTTATCAGTGCTGACGTCACCTTCTTTGAGTTTGTCATGTATTTTTTCTCCTACAGGTGACAGACTAGCTCCATCTAACTCTGATGCTGAGATCTGCATGCCTCTACCTGTTATACCACCACCTTCTTCTACTCCCGCGCCACCACCACCACCACCTACATTTACACATGCTCATGTTGCTCCACCTCCTACGGTGACTCAATTTTTGCCACGTGTTTTTACTCGCAGTCACTCGGTCCCCCCTGCTCACATGTCTTGCCCATCATCCAGCACGCCTCAGGTATGTAATGAGCATATTATATCTACTGATGGCACTATTGAGTTGTATGTGCAACAGGTTTTCATACAGGATGAGCATGTGCCCTCTTAAGAGAGGAACTTACAGGTTCCAGACTTGGCAGATGATCTTGATGTGCCAATTGCTCTGTGTAAGCAGAAACGCACGTGTACCACTTATCCTCTTACATCCCAGATTTCCTTGAGCATGTTGTCAGAGGATTTCAGGAGATTTACCTTGGCACTATCATGTGGAGATACCATGGGTATATCAGGAGGCTCTTTAGGACAATCAATGGAGGTTAGCTATGGAGGAGGAGATGGTCGCGCTACAGTCACGTGGTACGTGGAGTCTTGTTTCTACTCCAGTTGGCGCATCCATCGTAGGATGCAAATGGGTGTTCACTGTGTAACACCGTGCGGATGGCAGTGTCGATCGCTTTAAGGCGAGACTTGTGACACTTGGGTTCACCCAGTCATATGGGATAGACTATCATGATACTTTCTCTCCAGTTTCCAGACATTCTACTATGCATATTCTACTTTTGGTTGTTGTGACACGAGATTGGTCCCTTTATCATCTTGATGCGAAGAATGCCTTCCTCTATGATGATCTATAGGAGGAGGTCTATATGCAGCAGCCATCTGGGTTTGCTGTTGAGGGGGAGTGTCAGAAGATTTGCATGCTACACAAGGCTATCTATAGCCTTAAACAGAGTCCAAGAGCATGGCTCTAGAAGCTCTTGGACTTGATAGAGCAGCAGGGGTTTGTGCAATCGACTGTCGATCACTCCTTGTTTGTGCACAAGACCAGAGAGGTACTATTGTCATTCTTGTTTACGTTGATGACATTATTGTTACAAGGGATGACGAGCAGGACATTCAGGGTGCCAAGGACTTCTTAGGTCAGCAGTTTGTGACCAAAGACCTTGGACATTTACATTACTTCCTTGGACTGGAGTTTGCCAGGAACCAACGAGGTCTTGTAATGATTTAGAGGAAGTACATTACAGATCTTTCAGAGACAAGCATGGCAAATTGCAGACCTGCCACTACTCTTATTGACCCGAGCATAAAGCTCTGATGACACTGAGGAGTTCGACAAGAGGAGGTACAAGGATCTTGTTGGCAAGCTACCATATGTGACTGTTACTAGGCTCTCGACATATCCATTGCCGTGAGCAAAGTGAGTCAGTTTATGGAGCAACCACATGCATATATGGCTGCAATCCATATGACTCTGAGGTATCTGAGGACATCACCAGGTACATGACTTATTTTAAATAGAGGCACATTTCTTTGAGTTACAACATGTGCAGATGCAGATTATGCTGGATGTCCAAAGGATAGGAAGTCTACCTCAGGCTTCGTTGTGTTCATAGGAAATTCTCCGGTTTCATGGAAGAGCAAGAAGCAGACCGTGATTGCTAGATTGAGTGCTTAGTCAGAATACAGGGCATGGCGCAGGCTAGCATAGAGATGATGTTGGTCAGATCTGTTCTTACTGATCTGGCTATAGAGGTGCCTCTTCCCATGTACCTCCAATGTGACAATCAGGTTGCTCTTTTCATTGCCAACAACCCAGCATTTCATGAGAGGACGAAGCACATAGAGGTGGGCTGTCACTACACTCGTAATATGATACAGAAGGGTCTTATTGCCACTATGCATGTCAGCTTTGGAGACCAGACAACAGATGTTCTTACTAAAGCCCTAGCTAGAGGGCCTTATCAGAGATGTTGTTCCAAGCTGAGCCTGATCGATATTTATGCTCTAGCTTGAGGGGAGTGTTGAAATACTAGTTATATTTCTTATTGTTTTTTTTATTTTCTATTTCTTTTGTCTTCTTATAATTTGCCCAATAGGTTCCTCTCATATATAAGAGAACCCTAGAGATTCTCACTAACGCAATTCATTCTTTTCCCTCTACATTTATTATGACTTATTTTGGATCTAAGCCAAAATAGGCCCAAATTAGATCTTTGGAAGCAAAGGATCTGCATAGCTGACCCTGCTTAAAGTAAGAAAAAAATCCTGAATCTTTGGTGGAGGGGCATTTCCACTAGTTGCACGCATTGTTTTGCTATCTGTCACTTTGCACTCCGATTTACTGCTTTATGGCTAGTTAGAGATTGCAAAAGATTCCTTTCTTTATATTATATTGTAACCCAACGAGGGCTTTTATGTTAAAAGAATATTCTATGTGGCTATTTGTTAAGAGGATATTCTATAGAGAATTTTCTATAGAATATTCTCCTTTGAGCCCTCTAGGGTTTAGTCCTATATAAGGACCCCTAGACCTCTTGAATAAACAATGAATCATCTTTTCTTATCATCCTTTCACATGGTATCAGAGTAACAGTCCTAGGCCGGTGTTCTGACCTAATCACCCCTCCGCCACTGCCAGCCCTCCAAGTCCCTCTGCAGCCGTGTGCCGCCTCAGGTTTCCGCACCTCTTACCTTAGGCTCGCGTCGCCTTAGGCCCGCGCCATCTCGGGTCCCCAGGCCTTGCCAAGCCTTCTGCACATGCGAGGGGGTCGGGGTGAGCGTCGCCAGGCTGCTCTAGGGCAGCCAGGTACCACCGCCTGGCCGACCAGGCCTGCCTCGCACCGCCAGGCCCCTCCAGGGCCCCGTTGTGCCGCCTTGCGTCGCCCAGCGCCGTCAGGCGCCTCCACTAGGCAGGCCAAGCCTCCCGGGGCCTCCCCTTTACGCCGCCTCGTGCCGCCCAGCACCGCCAGGCGCCTCTGCTAGGAAGGTCAGGCCCTACTCACATGAGGAGGCCGACTCCGCCAGGCCCGTCAGGCCCCCTCTTGTGCCATCAAACGATCATTGCCTCATCCTTCTTACTCCATGATGAGGGTTTAGATATTTGATGATAAATTGAGGCAAGATATACTCTCTAGGTCACTTTTTCATGACCTAAGCCACCACGATGACGTCTGCCGAGATCAAGCCCACGTACCCTACTTCTTCTTTGCCAGTACAGGGCACTTCTATCAAGTTGAAGGGCTCCGAAAATTATATCCTATGGTCTCGGTCTTTCAAAGTGTTTATTGCTGGCCAACGCAAGAGCTACTTTCTTACAAAAGTTCCACCTGCTGAAACAGATAAGGACTATGAAACTTGATTTGTTGAGAATTTCCAGGTTATCACTTGGGTGACGAACAATGTCGATCCAAACATTGTTGCGAATCTTCTTTACAAAGACATCGCTAAGGCAATGTGAGAAAACCTTGAGTGTACATATTCTCAGAAGACGACTAAGTCTCGTCTGTCAGACATATACAAGGATTTGGTCTGCTACTCAGGGAGAATCAAGTCTTATCGAATACTACATGCTTATTACAAGCTTTTTTGAGAAACTCCTTATTTTTCAGTCTGCATGTTGTGATAAACAACTAGGAGAACGTGTTGAATGACAGGTTTACAGATTTCTCTCGGGACTAAATCAAAAATATAAACCTGTGAAAGATCAATTTCTGATGGTTAATATTCTACCTACTCTTGAGACCATCTTCGGATGCTTACAGGAGCTAGAGGCTCCAATTCAACACTCTACCACCACACCTCTACAGAGATGATGGCCCACTATACCTCCTCAGGATACATAGGGCGTCATAACTATCTAAGAGGATGGGCACGCGACTCAGGGCGTGGACGTGGTCGTGAATCTAGACGCAGTCGTGACTCTAGATGCGGACGCGATCGTGGACGTGGTCGTGATTCTTCTGCTCGGTATCCAGCATGTGTACACTGTAGACGTTGGAATCACCCTTCTGATCGTTGTTGGGCAACGTTTGGGATGCAACCTAATACCAACAATGCCTATGATGAAGTATTGTATGATGCAACTGCAGAAACATCTACTCAGCAAACAAGGCACAAACCCCATTCACTGCTTCTGAATATGCTCGCCTACGACAACTACTGCAAGAATCTAGTCCTTCTAATAGTAATGCTTCTGCCTCTATTGCTAGCCTGGCTACTACCTCAGGTACAGTAGCAAACTCTGTCTCTGCCTTTAAACATGCCTGGATTATTGATTCTGGAGCCTCTACCCATCTGACGGGAGAAAGAAGTTTGCTAACCTCCTCCCAGTCGTCTTCCTCTGTGAAGAATGTTCGGGTTGCTAATGGGGATCATTCCCCAGTGACTGTTGTTGGTACTGTCAACTTTTCTTCCAAGTTGCATCTGAGGATGTTCATTGTGCCCATGCTTTTCCTCTTAGCCTTCTATCAGTACAGAAGCTATGTCGTCAGCTTAACTGTCGTGTTATTTTTCATGAAGTTTGTTGTTATTTCCAGGACATCCGGGACGAGAAAGATTTTTGGTGGGGTTCATGAGAGGAACGTCCTCTATTACCTCGACATCCCTTCTGATTCCAACTTTGCTGGTGCGTTCTCCATCTCTGAAGATCCATTTCTACAGCACCTTCGTCTTGGCCACCCTTTTGCTAAAGTTCTCTCAATGATGTTCCCTAAACTTTCAATGCTGAAACGCTTTGAGTGTGAAGCATGTCAGTTCGGGAAACATCATCGAGCATCCTTTCTTGCATGGACTGAGCCTTGCCGTCGTACTCCTTTTGCACTTGATCACTGTGATATATGGGGACCCTGTCCGGTCCAAAGTCTAAATGGTGATAAATATTTTACTGTCTTTGTGGATGACTACAGTCGATCATCTTGGGTTTTCCTTTTAAAGGAACGTTCAGAAATTAACAATATTGTCAAGAATTTCTTTTACTATGTCAAAAACATCTTCTCCACTACTGTTAAAATATTTCATTCTGATAATGCATTGGAATTTACACAAAATGATTTGACATCCTTCTTTGCTTCCCAGGGTGCTATCCATCAAACCTCTTGCCCATATACCTCCCAACAGAATGGGGTAGCCGAAAGGAAACTTCGACATCTCCTCGACATTGCCCGCTCTCTTCTTACCCAAATGAAGGTCCCCAAAACCTATTAGGGAGATGCTATTCTCACTGATGTCCATCTTATCAACAGAGTTCCCTCTGTTTCCCTAAATGGCTCCACATCCTTTGCCTTATTGTATCCAAATGACTCACCATTTCCTCTACCTCTGCGGATTTTTGGATGCACCGCCTTTGTTCACAACTTTCATACTGCAGATAAATTATCGTCACGTGCAATTAAATGCGTTTTTCTGGGTTATTCCCAAATAAAGAAAGGGTATAGATGCTATGATCCTTGTGGTAAACGCTATTATATATCAGATGATGTCACCTTTTTCGAACAAACTCGCTTCTTCAATCAAGATGTGTCTGACATACCATTAGAACTTCCTCCTCCATCAATTGTGTATAAAAGAAAAACGTGTCCCCTCTTGTTCCTGTTCCTCTACATGTTCCTTTGTTGCAGGAAAATATGCCATCTTCAAGTGCCTCCACCAACACTACCCCGGATGATCCTCAGGAGCTTCCCATTGCCCTACGCAGAACAAAGAGGTAATGCACTATTCATCCTATGCCTAATTTCACGTCCGCTGATAGCCTATCATGTTCTGATAAAAGATATGCAGATGCTCTTATGACAATCTCTGTTCCAAGAGACTATCACAGTGCATTACAGGATCACGGGTGGCGACAAGCTATGAATGAAGAAATGGATGCTCTCAATTCCAGAGGAACATGGGATTTAGTTTAGTGTCCCCAAGGTGTCAGGCATGTTGCCTGCAGATGGGTCTTTACTAAGAAACATTCTCCAGATGGTTCTATTAACAGACTGAAAGCAAGACTTGTGGCAAAAGGCTTTACACAGACATATAGAGTTGATTACTTCGAGACTTTTTCACATGTTGCCAGGATGGGGTCTATTCGCACTATTCTCCCTGTAGCCGTGAACAAAGGCTGGCCTATTTTTCAACTGGATGTCAAGAATGCATTTCTATATGGTGATCTTAAGGAAGAGGTTTACATGATGCAATCCCCAGGTTACGAAGTCGAGGGGGAGTATGTTTGCCGATTTCGCAAAGCAATTTATGGCCTAAAGCAAAGTCCGAGGGCATGTTTTGACAGACTTAGTTCAGAGATTAGCACTCTGGGCTTTCAGAGAACTACATCTGACCATTCCTTCTTTGTCAGAAAACGATCAACATGTACTGTCATACTAGCTGTATATGTGGATGACATGGTTGTTACAGGTGACAATGATAAAGGAAAACTAGAAGTGAAGACTTTTCTGCAAAAGGTTTTTGTCACCAAGGATCTGGGGCAACTTCGTTATTTTCTGGGTATAGAAGTCTTACGCACCAAGAAGGGGCTTCATATGTCACAAAGAAAGTACTGCTTAGATATACTGACTGAGGCAGGACTACTTGGGTACAAGCCCTCTAGCATACCTGCAGAACGAAAGAAACATTCTACACCAGATGATCCTGCCTTTGAAGATACTACAAGATACAGAAGCCTGGTTGGCAAACTTCTGTACCTTACTGTTACTAGGCCAGGCATATCATATGTTGTGAACAGAGCTAGCCGATACATGAAGAAACCATCTACAGCCACTGGCAAGATGTTCTTCAGATCCTTCGCTGCCTGAAGGAATCCCCTAGACATGGTCTATTCTATGGGGCAAATGCATACACTGCGTTAGTTCTACGACAGGCTATGCGATGATGGTAGGAGGTAACCTTGTTAGTTGGAGGAGCAAGAAGCAAGCGATGGTTTCCGGATCCAGTGCAGAGGCAGAATATAGGGCAATGGCCCAAGCCACATGCGAAATTATCTGGTTATTGTCTCTTTTGCAAGAACTCAATATTGCTATCTATTTTCTTTTCTTTCTACAATAATTCAAAGAAAGTTGGTGTAGCTCCAATCGATGACAAGATGCAAGAAAACCGCTTAAGATGGTTTGGTCATTTGCAAAGAAGGTTGGCTGATGCACCAGTCAGGAGATATGAGCGTTGGGATGTTGAGTCGTCTAAGAGAGGGTGAGGACAACCCAAGAAGTGTTTCGAAAGAGACTATACGAAGGGATCTTAGTTTTTTGGATATAAGTCCGAGATTGACCCAAGATAGATCTGAATGGAGACGGAGAGTCCATGTAGCCAACCCTACTTAATTGTGGGAAAAGACTTTGTTGTTGTTGTTGTTGTTTTCTTTGCTTTCTACAAATTGATAGTTTGTTAACCAAGTCAAGCTTACATGGTTTCTAGGTTAGGGCCATAAATAAATCTTACAACTATACTCGTCCTGATTTTTTGGAGCAGCCTATACATATGTACATATAGACATCCTTCTGGCTTTCCTTTCTTTTCCTTTCTTTTTTTATTCATTTTATTTTATTTTTATTTGCTAGTCCCTTGTCAAACATTTACTAGAAGAATAAGTGTGAGAAGAAAAAGAAAAGGAAGAATTGTAACATGTTTGTATTCCACAATTATTCTTCACAAAAACAAAGGACAAAGCTCAATTGGACCTTTCCATTAATAATTTAGTGGAACTTAATTAGATTCAGGATTTAAAACTCACTAGCCCTCAACTTCTATAAATTATTATACATGTTCACCTCAATAACCAACTCTGATCAACCTCTTCATTTGGCACTTTCCCATAATATTAAAGCTAACTTGATATGTATGCAAATTTTGTTATGTTTTTCTACTTAAGAATGTGAATCGGCTACATAGTCATGCTTGAAATCATTGGATTCTCTTTATCTAGCAACTCTTTCCTCATTAACTCTGAATATTCCCTTTTAAGGCCAAGTCTGCCAACTAGGGAAACAAGTATGGAGTTGGACCGATGTAGTCAAATATTATTTTGCATGCATTTGTATGGACCATGAGTAGGAGATGCATGGAGGGGATATGGAGATGGAGAGGCAGAAATGCTTCACAACTTTCTAGGGATCATTGCAGTGAGCTGGTAAGGGACTTTAGCCGTTAGGATATACAAGACATTATTTGGTCACTTAATGAGGTTGGTGATCCGGGACCAGATGGTTTCCATGCGGCATTCTACATGAGTTTATGGGATTCGCTAAAAGATGACTTAATGGTGGTTATGTTGGAATTTCAGAAGCAATTTCCGTCGGAATTGCTGAATAAAGTGCTTATTTTTCTGCTCCCAAAGGGAAATATAGACCGGCAGGTGGAAGACTATAGATTGATTTCCCTTTCCAGTGATATCTATCTTATCATTGCGAAAGTACTCAGCAGGCAGGTGGAAGACTAAAGATTGATTACCCTTTCATTGATGGTGTGGCCCGAGAGGCCAGAACCATATCAGCATCCACCGATGTTTTCGATGATGTTACTGATCTCCGGATTAACATAAGAAAATATGCCTTTGTCCTCATTAGTCTAACTCAAAAAGAGGTGGAGTATCACATGATTCTTGGTTCCCTGAGGGCTGCTCTTCCCATATCATATCTCGGGGCCCCTCTTTCATGCGACCAGTCATTGGGCTCCAGTGACGGAGAAGTTTGAAAGAAAAGTTGCTGGTTGGAACCCTTTCTATCTTTTAAAAGGTAGAAGGCTTGTGTTGATCAATTCGATCTTGGCAACCATCATGGTTTATTTCATGTCCACTACTTACATCCTGATCGGAATCCACAATCATTTGGAAGCCATCATGCGATGTTTTCTTTAGTCAGTCTCGAGTTAGACTCGTGCGGTGTTTGATTGGTAGACTGGGATACTGTCACATTGCCAAAGAAGGCTGGTAGTTTGGGTATCAGGAGACTCAAGGACATGAACTAGGTACTTCTAGGAAAATGGGTGACAAAAATATGGGGTGAAGGGGATGATCTATGATCCTTGGTGATTCAATTAAATCATGGAGTCAATTCTTTTTCAATCAGTGATTTGTTCTCATTTATGGTGAGGAATTTGCTCCATCTTACCTTTGGTGATGCCCCTCATGAAGCCCAGATTTGGGAATGGAAATTCTTTTTAGTTTTGGAAGGATGATTGCTCTTGAAATGACACTCTTTCACAGAAGTTTCTGCAGCTTTTGGTGATGGCTACTAATTAGGATGTGGTGGCCTCTCAAATTTGGGAGGGTGGATATTTGAACCCGACATTTCATGCAAGGTTCTCAAATAGGAGTTTGCATGAGTATACTTTGATGAGTAGGGAGATTTTTGATGTTCGGGACCCTTCGGGTGTGATTGCTAGATTTGGGTTGACGGTCGCTTCTCGGTGAAGAGTGCATACAGGAACATTGCATTTACATGTATATTTCTTCTTGATTTTCTTTCTTTTCTTTTTCTTCATTCATTCTTGTCATTGTGGGTTTAGCATTAATTGTTTATTATTTGTCTTTGTGTGTTTTTCCAATAGTTCGCAATTAGTGCATATCTACATGTATTTGCAGAGGATTTTATATAAAATGAAAGAATAAAATAAATAAAAATGGGATTCATCAACCTATTTTACACTAGATTCCATACTTTGGCTATCACGAAACTTCTAATGTTAAAAAATGTGTGGTTTCAAATTAGTGTTCTCATGAGATACCAACATTCCATGTCATAATCCCAAACATATTTTTCTAGACTAGCTTTCTACCACCCACATCCGACAACAAAGATGTGGAAACGTTTTACTTATTTGAGCCACACTTGGAGATCAATGTAACATGCCTAGCTTCTTTACTTACATATGAGAACCCTTTCAGACTTTGCACTACACCAAGATGATGATGTAATGGTCCTTGCAAATGTTACATTGCATTCGAGCAATGCAGTGTGTCTCTATGTTGGGACGCCCTTCACAAGTTCAAAAAAAATTAATGTGAGCAAAACTATTTACATTCCCATAATTCAATGTGACACATTCTATATGCACTGCACATGCCATCTCAGGAAAGTACCTCAGAAGAGTTTTGACATTTGTCCATCAGACAAAATGTCCTAAAAAATTGAGGTAAAATATGGGTGAGCCACACATATAAGTACGCATTCCAGATGCCTTGAAAATGAGTTGCAATCACTTATTTAAAACCATTCTGCAAATTTGATCCGACATATGTACATACATGCATGCAGGATTATATACTAAAGCTGTGAATTGGGAACAGATGCAAAGAATAGTAGGTTAAAACTTCACTTATATTGTTGGATATGACTTAAACTGATAACATAATCAACCCAAAGAAAGATTGTTTGAAATGTTCGGCCCTATTAAACAAATAATGGTTTTCACCTGAAAGGACGCTGGTCAGCAGACACAAGCTCAGCATATTTGCCCCTAGATATAATCTCTTTATTGAAACCAACCCTTTCATATATATTTTTTAAACTGACCTTTCCTGCAACAATATGAAATATCAGTTATTATCGTTTACAAACTGCATTAATCGCAGTGGAGGACATGATGACTCTCTCATTGTAATGCTATGCCCCAACTATTGTGAGAATGCAAAGGTGTTGAGAAAGTACTTCTATATAAAAAGAATTTGAAATAACTTATGTATGATTTATTAACTCCTAATAGTATCTTGAAATATCAAGGGAGAAGCTAAGTCTATTTTCAAAGTAATCTAAATCTTATTATATGGAAAAACATGCAAGAAAGCATGCAATCACAAGAACATAAAGATTTATGTGAAAACTCATCTCAACATAAAAAATCTGTGAGGTGTTATGCCCAAGAGTAAATAGGCTTGCTAGGTTTTCCTCTTCTTTTCCACTTACTAAATAATATAGGGATATATACAACATTAATAAAGGTAAGGATCATAAGGATCCACACCAAGATCCATTTAACCCATACATAATATTTATACTCACCCTTAAGTAAAGCATAGATGTCAATCATGTCCAACTTGCTCACAATCATCGAATTTTACATCGTAGGGATCTTTGGCAAAAATATTATTCAGCTAGTCTTCATATCTAATGAAAGAGAGACAAACTTGTCTAATATAGATCTTCTCTCAAATGAAGTGTACCGATTTCTACATGTTTGGTGTAATAATGTTGCATTTGGTTATTTTCTTGTTAATGGTCGCATTATTGTCAGAATACAGCTTTATATGCATGTTTGCTTGAATCCACATATCTTGAAGCACTATTTAAATTCAAAGCGTCTCAATGGCACCAAAAGCCATGTCATGGAACTCAGTCTCAGTATTGGATCTGGCATACATTGTTTTCTTGTTCCACATCCATATGATGAAAGCTTCATCCAAGTACACGGGGTATCATATAGCGACAATCAACAACCAATCTAGCCTAATATATGTATATATATGTTTTATCACTCACATCATTTTCTATAGTAAAATAAGTTTTTTCATGGGCTTTCATTTATGTAGCACAAGATCTGATGGACAATTGATCAGATGAGTATCCGTAGAAGCATGCATAAATTTGCTCGCATATTCACTATAGTAATATCCATCCTAACGAAGGTAAGATAGATAAGTTTTCCCCCAAGTCTCCAAAGTAATTATTTGAGCATTTCATACGAGTTTTTCCATCTTTAAGAATCAACTCGTGATATGCCTCAGCAAGAGCTTTGGTGAGACCCCAATACAATGGCCTTTGGTTAATCAAGGACATATTTTCTCTAACAAATACTTAGACCCTCTTTGGATTCAGAAATCCAAATTCCTAGAAAATATCATAATTTACTTAGGTCTTTCATCTCAAATTCCTTTGCAGGATTTACCGTGAGCTGATCAATATCCTATGCATCATAAACTAAAAGACAGTGCCATCCACAAACAATCAGTAACACTACTTTTTCTAGATTTTGCTTGTAACGGGCATGTTATCACAATTTCCATGCATGTATCCATGCTTTCCATCACCATCAGGCAGTCAAACTAAGCTCATGGAGATTGATTTAGGCCATACAAAGATTTCTAAAATTCGTAACACTTGCCAAGTGTTGCAAATTCATGCATCATTTTCATGAAGATTTATTACGTAATATCACCACAAGAAAGCATTTTTCACATCAAGTTGGTGAAACCTCTATCTAAATGTGACCGGAAAGGATAAAATAAATCTAACTACATTCATATGCGCATGTCTAGGTTGCTCCATAAATTGGTTGACTCTACTTATTGGAAACACGATATCTGACCTGGTGATGATGACATATAGGAGCTTCCCAACAAGCTCCATGTACCGCCTCTTGTCTTCCTCCTTTGTATCCTCATCATATAACTTCATGCCTAAGCTTGCAACCCGTCATGCATTTCTCAAAGAGAAGATTTGTGACATACTTCCTCTGCATCATAACAAGACTTGTTGGTTCCTCGCAAACTCAAGTCCAAGGAAATAATGCACATCATCTCCTATAGCAGTGATATCATCAACAAAGACTAGTATAACAACTATATCTCTCTGAGTCCTCCGAATATACAGTGAACTATTAAGTCTGAGAGCTTCTGAAATCATGCTCTTGGATTCTGCTTAAGGCCATAGATAACCTTGTGAAGTCTGCAACCCATCTGACACTCCAAATTAACAGCGAACCCAGGTGGTTGCCGCTTATAGACTTCCTCCTACAGGTCACCACAGAGAAATGCATTCTTCACATCAAACTAAGATAAGGACAAGTCCGGTATCGTTGCAACTGAGAGAAGAATCCCCAGTGTAGAATGGCGAGCCAAGGGAGAGAAGATATCCTGATATAGGGTGAATCCATGAGCCACAAGCCTCGCCTTGTAATAATCAGCATTACCACCTGCACGGTGCTTCACTATGAACACCCACTTGCATCCACCACAGATGCTCCAGTAGAAGTTGTAACAAGGTTCTGCATGCCAAGTGATTGTGGAAAGATGTCAATTACTATCTCGCATGGCCTTCCGGTATGTTCATGGTGTCTCTATGGCTGATAGACCCGTGACAAACCACTTGAAATCCTTTGAAAGACACCCAAAGAGACATCGACAGAGAGATGATACGTTGCACTACTAGGCCTCTGCTTCCGTAAAGCAATAGGCACATCCAGTGTTCACTAAATCGGCCGCACGGGCCGCATATGCGGCCGCATATGCCCGTGCGGCGTGCAGACCGCACCGATTACTTGAATCAGTGCATTATGCACCCTCCCCGCATATGCGGCCCGCATATGCCCCGCATATCCCGCATATGCCCCGCATACTGCTCCAGCAGCTCCAACTTTTCAATCTTCTCATTCAGGTCCTTAATTATGTAACTCTGCCTCTTCATTCAATTGTTAGAATATGACATGCATTTCTATACAATTGCGATGCATTATACCATTATATACATGCAATGTTTTATGTTTTTCTCATGTATTATTTTCACGAGTATATGCAATGTATCATTGAATATTTTTTAGATATGCCGATTGAGGTTTTGCTCATGTAGTACATGCATGTGTATTGAAGTTTTGTTATTACGAATCATATAACGTAAAGTTTTTATGGTAAATGTTTTTTTTGTGATTATATATGAGACAATTAAAAGTATTTATGTACACCCATCTAACATGAACCGTTTTTCTTAGATCTTCTTTAACTCCACTTAGATACATAACTTCAATTGTAATGTTATTCATAGATATTTTTTATTTTTAAATTAAAAATTAGAAAACCGCTTAGAACCGCATATACCCCGCATTTCCCCCCGCATACCGCTTAATCAGTATTCGGTGACCAATCCGAACGCATACGCATACCGCTTTCCTGAACCTTGGGCACATCAAGGTCATATGCATCCTCCTTATCCTGTAAACTAGCCTCCTGAGAAGGCAACAGCTTGTCATGTATAGTAATCAACCTGTCGCATAGACAAATCACCAGTACTATCAATAGAAACAATGTGCTGAGTACATACTTGGGATGTACTAGATGATGGGGAAGGTCCAAGAGCAGTGGGAACAATTGGAGGCATCGGAATATAAAATTGTGGAAAAAAACCGAGTCAACGTACTAGATGGTAGGGATGGAGGAGCAACCATAGTAGGAGGTGATGATGGAGGTAATGGAGGAGTAGGAGGGACCACATGAGGAGGTGTTGGCCGAGTAGGAGGAACTACAAGAGGAGGTGGTGGTGGAGTATGAGGGACCACTAGAGTAGGTTGTTGTGGAGAAGGAGGAGGTGGTATGTATACATCCTCTCTTGACTCAAAGGCAGCCATCCTATCACATGTAAGAGTAAAGTACATAACTAACTCGAAAAAGGTGACATCAATACTAACGTAGTACTTCCGTCTAATTGGATCACAAAGGTACTTTTTCTGGGTACGAGAGTATCCACAAAATACACTTGACGGCTCTGGAGAAAGCATGTCACGACCAGGGGTCACATGATAAACAAAGGCCACTTAACCAAAGGCACGAGATGTTAGCGAGAAATGATCTTTATTGGGAAACGCAATCGAAAAAATAATCTTTTCACCTAATACAGAGGAAGGCATCCTGTTAACCAGATAATATGCAGTAAGAACAACATCCCTCTAGAAGGAGTGAGGAGCATGACTCTGAATGTGAAGAGTCGTGGTCGCATCAAGAAAATGATGGTCTTTGTGTTCTGCAACATCTTTCTGATGAGAAGTGCAGAGGCAAGAATTCTAATGTATAATGCCATGAGACTTGAAGAAATCAGATAACTGAGTAGTACAAAACTCTAAGGCATTATCAGAGTGAATACACTTAATTGTAGCAGATAAACTATTCTTTATTTCGTAAATATATGATTGAATTACAGACCTAGCCTTAGATTTGTTTTTCAATAGAAAAACGCATGACAATCTAGAGTAATCATCAAAAGCAACAAGATAAAGCATGTCTACCTGATGATTAGGTACACGACTGGGAACCCAGATATTAAAATTTACCAAATCAAACAAATAACTATTGCTACGACACTGACGACCATGATAACCGGAATGGTAATGCTCCCCAACCTGGCAAGCCTCGCATTGGAAGGTAAATCTGGACGAATCCGAGAGAAGAGTATGTACAGCTTCCATAAAGGAAGATGATTGAACCGAATATGACACATATAAAGGAAAACTGAACCAGTAAAAATGGAAGAGGCACCAACATATGGAGACTGAACCAGACTGTAGAGACCACCCTACTCATGGTCACACCCAATCGCTCTGCCTGTGAGTATATCCTGAAACACAAGAGATGAGTCAAAGATGGCACGACAATGTAAATCCTCAGTGATTTGAAAAGTCGTTGAGAAATCAGGAGCATGAAGAACATTTTGCAGGTGCATAGATTGTATCAATCTGATTTCCCCATGTCCAGTAATAGGGGAAAGTGTGCCATCAGCAATAACTATTGTTCTACCAGGCTGAACAGTTATGTAGGAAGTGAACTGAGCCTTATCTCCACATAGGTAATGAGTAGTACCCGAACCCATGATCCACTGCAAGAGGTTTGCCTAGTGACAAGTAGTAAAGGCATAGATTGTGCCTAAAGTACTAGCAGAAGTAGAGGAAGCAAAATCGGATGAACCATACGGATCACTAGAACATCCGAAGGTGGGAGGCATGATCTCCCTCGGACGGGAGACTAACTCATCAAATATCTAATCACAAGCAGTGGTAGGAGGCACAAGCGTCTCAACCAGCTCAGCAACACATGCAGATGCTGAAAATGCATAATCAGAATAACATGTGTCCTCGAAGTGACTAGAGCAATGATAGAAAATGCACGGGGATAAAGATCGTGAAAGACTCATTCCTTTACCAAGGGGACCTCAATATCTGAACTCTGAAGATCCTCCCCTACCGCGAGATACGTCCATCATAGAGGTCTGAGAGGAGGCAGACGAAGAAAAGTTAGTCCCGCTAAGCATATGGTATGCTTCCTCCATAGGAGGTATGTTAGCATCCACAAGTAACTGTGATCATGTGGCATCATATGCTAGATCAAGAACCACCAAAAGGATACCAACCATGGAAGCATTCTTGTACGCCTTCTGCTTCTCTAGTGTCGCTGCAAGAGGCATGAAGTTATGTAGCTTCTCAAATATGCCCATGAGAGATGTGTTTAATATATAAAAAGGGAGGCCACTCTGCTTGACCATGAAAGTATCATGATGGAGATGCAGAATCTTTGTTTCATTCCTCGCCTGAGAGTATGTGGCTGCGATGCCCCCACGTCACCTCGGTTGTGTGCTAATGAAAGATATCATTGGTTATCTTCAAAACTAGAGAACATATAACCATACATGTGTGTACGCATCATCTGCCTTCCACAAGGCATTAGACCTAGTCTTCCCAGTCGGTTGCTCATATGTCAAAATGTGCTTCCTTCTGTTGCATTACATAAGGTTCATGAACTGCATAGCCCACAACTCATAGTTGGTCCCATCCATCTTGACTATGGGTGTTGGAGATTTGAAGGCGCCTAAGGATGTGATATCAACCTTATTTTCTAATATGATGTTGAGAATAGACGAACGCTAGGGCAGTAGACTGGCGCAAATGTCGAGAATAGACGTAAGACATCGTTGCCTCTCACTTAAAGAAGACCCCATTTCTGGCCAACCAGATAACCCAGATGGTGGCAATGACTCTTTGCCTACCCTCTCTGAACCCCTCCAACCATCACCAATTGAAGCCCAGAAAGTTTCTTCACGCTTGAAAGATACGCCTGATAATCTCAACTCATCATCCTATAGCCATCTTGATCTTGAGCCCGGACACTTGAAAAATGTGTCAGTATACTCTACTTCTTCCTCATACCATAAGCAATGTGCATCCACCCCTGGAAGCCATTGAGGTCTTCTTTTCACATTCATGATGCACCCTCTCCTTAATACCCATACGAAGATCTTTATTCGTGGAAGCACTATCCAAGTCCAGATACGAGCACAATCACAAGCATAAATTCTAGGATCAAAGATCATAGATGAACACACCTCCATATATGCTTTCCTCACTAAAAGCTAGTCGTCCTTCCAAATCCACACATCTCTTCCGTTCGTTGGATACATCGCATCGCAACACTAACACTACTCGACATCTGTAAAAAGTCTTAGTCTCTGATCAGAAAGATTTCCTCTGAATGTAGTCCATGCTCTATTTGTCCGCGTATCCGATAGGTTAACTTCTCTATCCATCACCATAGCAGAATGTTGTGGATATCAATCGCACAAAGCCCCTTCCTCTGACTAGTCATTTGTCCGGACCGAAAACAATGTCCATCCCCTACAACGAGCATCAAAAAATGAGCAATCTCAAGTAATACACTACAAATACCTCTCTAGAAAATGGACGGTGAGTCAACCACTTGGGGTTGTGCTGACAACTCTAGAGTGACTCCACAAATAGATCGAATCAACATAGCCAAGATATCATCCAGCTCCCCCCAAATCCGTAAGATCCACTTGGCAATCAAAGTCTTGTTCATCTCCAACGATCTCAAAACTCGCAAACCACCATTCCTCCTTGGTTTACGTCACAGTGTTCCAATCCACAAGGTTTATACTAGGAGCATCTGTCGAAGAAGCTCAAAAGAAACATCTCACCAAGGTCTCAAGACGCTTTATAACCCCAATAAGCATCTGGCACATAGAAAGAAAGAAGACAAGTATAGCTGACAAGACCAACTTCACCATCACAAGACGCCCTCCCCTACACAGGTATGATGCCTTCTATCCGACCAGATTTTTCTCCATTTTGTCCACTATGGGTGATGCGAGAAAACCGCTTAAGATGGTTTGGTCATTTGCAAAGAAGATCAGCTGATGCACCAGTTAGGAGATGCGAGTGTTGGGATGTTGAGCCGGCTAAGAGAGGGCAGGGACGGCCCAAGAAGTGTTGGAAAGAGACCATACGAAGGGATCTTTGTTTTTTGGATATAAGCCCGGGATTGACCCAAGATAGATCTGAATGGAGGCGAAGAATCCATGTAGCCGACCATACTTAATTGTGGGAAAAGGCTTTGTTGTTGTTGTTGTTGTCCACTATGGGTGCCCAATCAACTTGTCCTAACCTCCCCCTACTGGTGGTATCCCCAAATAAGAAGTGGGAAATGCTCCCCTTGGTGTCTCTAAGATATGCTTGCACTCTACCACCATCTGGCTAGACATGTTAAAAGGGACAAATACGGACTTTCTCCCATTTATATGTAAATCGGACATCTCGCCAAAAAGATCAAGCATTGCTTTGATGCCTCTACACTCCATACGTCCCTTTCAATGAAAAAGATCGTATAGTCAACATACTGTAGAATGGGGAACAAGATGTCTCCCCTGGAAAAGCCTTTACAAAGGTTTCCACCTACTACCAACTTGGTCATGATCATCAAAGCATCAGCCACTACGACGAACAATAGTGAAGCCAATGGGCAACCTTGTTTAACCCCCCTCTATGGTTGAAAGAAACGAACCTCTGGCTTGTCGTTCACCAATACGGACATGAAAGATGTAGTAATGCATCTATTCATCCAATCGATCCAAATTCATGGAAAACCCTACGATAAAGATATGTCAAGATAAACTTCCAATCAACACATTATAAGAATTAGAGAAGTTGACCTTCCCGACCAGCCCTTCAACCTTCCATCACTTCCAATCCGCAATGGTCTTTGATGCCATAACCACATTGTCCATCAAATGCATGATCGGGATGAGTGCAAACTGCTTAGGGGAGATAATGGAATCCAGCACAAGCCTAAGCCCGTTAGCAAAGACCTTCGTCGTGATTAGGTAAAGCACATTTGACAGTACGATGGTCTGTAGTCCTCAATCCTATGTGTCCCTTCCTTCTTTGGTAATAAGAAAATGAAAGAACGATTCACCAACTCAAACCCCACATTCCCAAGTCTAAACTCATTCATCATGCTCATAACCTCATTGTTAACGCATATAGTTGTTTCCGTATCTTTCTGTTATTTTTATTTCCAGTTACATGCTTTATGTAATTTACCCATAGGCTACTCTCCTAAATAAGAGAGCCTAGGGCTTATGGAATAAACAACTAGCTCATTTTTCCCAACATGGTATCAGAGCGACGGTCCTAGACCGGAGTTCTCGAAACCCTAACCCTACCCTACCCCACCTGTCGGCCTCTCTTTCTCTCTCTCTCTCTTCGATCGGCGCCGCCCCCTCTTCAGCCGCACGCACGGCGGCGCCCCGGCTGCTCCTGCGCTAGCGCCCTCTGCGCACCTCCTCTGCGTGCCCCCTCCTCTGCGCGAGCATATCCCCTGTGCGAGAATCTTCGTGCTGTAGCGCTATAGCACTGTAGCATCTCCTATGCGGTGCTCCTGTCCACCACGCATAACCGCACCAAGCGTGAGCCCTCACGCATAACCTGTGCGGCTGCGCGTGAGACCTGTGCGGTTGCGTGTGTCCCTTGTCCCCTGTGCGGCTGAGCGTGAGCCCTCACGCATAACCGCGCCACCCCAGCGTGCTACCAGTGCACGCTACAGCGCGCTACCAGTGCGCGCATCGCGCACCAGCGCGCCAGTGATCGTGCGTTCTCCTAGTTGAGTGTACGTGTGCGTGTGTGCCTCCTGTACGCGTGCGCGTGCTAAGCCCTAAAGCGCGCACCTTCATCTACATGAGTTTAGTTGCTTGAGGTCTACACGTGCAACTAAACCCGTCTATGTCATTGTAGACAAATCTCATCCTCTATCAATCATTCCAGTCTTCAGTATCCAGTATGTCAGAAAGCAAGGCGGATATCCCATCCATTGGCGCCTTTCGTGGTCCAGCGCCTATTGTAAAGATGGACGGTACCAACTATGAACTGTGGGCAATGCAGTTCATGAGCATGATGAAGTCAACGGGTAAGAAGCACATTCTTACCAAACCAGAGCCTGCTGAGAAGACTGGAACCAATGCCTCTTGGGAGGTTGATGACGCATACGCCAAAGTTTGGCTATCCGGTACGTTGGCAATTGAGATTGCCAATGACATTCTATATCAACCCACGACGAAGGATATGTGGGACATTCTGGCGGCTACATATTCACAGGCGAAGAACGAGACAAAGATTCTGTAACTCCAGCATGATATATTCACTATCAAGCAGAATGGTCGCCCTTTACATTCTCTCTATACATCACTGAGAGGGATGTTTGAGAAGCTCTAAAGCTTCATGCCCTTGACAGCCACGCCAGAACAACAGAAGACATATAGGAACGTGACTATGGTGGGCGTGTTCCTGGATGCACTCGATCCAGAGTATGAGGCGGCACGATCACAGATTTTGGCCGACTCTACTATTCCTCCCATGGAGGAAGCTTTCCATAGACTGAATCGGATCACAGTTCCTTCCACGGCTACGTATCAGAATACTTCAGCCATGGCAGCCAACAGGGGTCGCGGATTTCATCATCAGGGCCGTGGACGTAGACCCCGTGGAAGAGGTGGTTGTACTAGGCCAACATGTACCTACTGTCATCGTGTAGGACACAATGAAGACACATGCTATTCGAAGCATGGATTTCCTGCATCTGCACGAGTCGCTGAGCAGATAGAGCCTCCATCTGCTGCTACTTTGGATCAGCGGTTCGACGATCTAGTTGCCCGTCTGAGGGGCATTATTCCCCCATCTGGTCCAGCACCGACTACTGAGAGTCAATCTGATGCTGTTGTTTCTGCTTCTGCGTCGACCAGTGCTTCAGGTAGCATACTTGCATTTACCAGTAGATCAGATACATTACCATGGATTATGGACTCGGGCGCTACACATCACCTATGTGGCGACCAGAATTTACTTACAGGATACACTCAGATTCCTACAGGCCGAACAATAGTAATTGCCAATGGTACACATTCCCCCATCACTGGTCAGGGGGAGATTCGATTGACATCTTCTATGCAGCTCAAGAATGTGTTACATGCACCTGATTTTTCAATGAATTTGTTGTCAATTAGTCAGATTACGAAGGATCTACATTGTCGGGCAATTTTTGATCCATCTTCTTTGATTTTTCAGGACATCTATACTGGCAATGTGATTGGTCGTGGCTATGAGCAAGGAGGCCTCTACCGCCTGAATCAGACCCCCTTCGTTGGAACTTCATCCATTCCCACTGGACCAGTATCTCCTTTATTGTGGCATCTGCGCTTTGGACATCTACCGCTTCAAAAGTTGCGTCGCGTGTTACCTTATGGTCTTCCTCACACACCTATCCAATGTGAGGCGTGTCAGTTGGGAAAGCATCACAGGTCGACCTTTCCCAATCGTCCAGGTCGGAGTAGTATCTCCAAGTTCGAGTTATTTCATATTGATGTTTGGGGTCCGAGTCGTGTACATGATCATCAGGGACACAGATTTTATATAGTATTTGTGGATGATTTTTCTCGTGTGTCATGGGTATTTTTGATGAAAAATAAATATGAAGCAGGAAATATCATTATCCATTTTCTGAATGAAATTCAAAATGTTTTCTCCACATCTGTGAAGTTTGTGAGAAGTGATAATGCTTTAGAACTGTGCACTAATGTCCTTGCCAATTATCACTCCTCAAAAGGGATTGTTCACCAAACATCCTGTGCTCATACATCTCAACAAAATGGAATTGTTGAAAGGAAACATCGCCACCTTCTTGATGTCACAAGATCACTTCTTATACAGAGTCATGTTCCCTACTCTTATTGGGGTGATGCAGTTCTCACTGCATGTTACCTAATTAATCGTATGCCTTCTTCTGTCTTGAATGAACAGATTCCGTTTTCCCTCATCCATCCTGGGAAGGATCTGTTCACTCTTACTCCTCGTGTGTTTGGTTCAGTTTCCTTTGTCCATCAGTTGTCGCCTGGTACTGACAAGCTCTCTCCTAGGGCTGTCAAGTGTGTTTTCGTTGGGTACTCCAGAACTCAAAAAGGGTACAAGTGTTTTGATCCTCTGCGTCGGCGGTATATGGTCAGTGCAGATGTTACATTTTTTGAATCTGTTATGTATTTTTCAGCCTCAGGAGACCAGCAGCTACCACCTCTATCTACTGATGCCATATACATGACACCACCACCTCCAATGCCGTCATCACCATCACCACCGTCACCACCACCACCACCGCCACAACCACATATACCTGTCTTACCGCTACCGTTCCATTATACCTGCAGGCCTCCTCCCGCTCATGGTCATGACTCGTCTCCTAGCTCGCCTATGGTATGTAATGAAAATATTTCTATTGATGGATCTAATGATATTTCTGAGCAGGATATGTTGCAGGGGCCAGATGAGGCTACAACAGATTTAGATGTTCCCATTGCTATACGCAAATCGAAGAGGAGTTGTGTTACATATCCCTTGTCAGCCTCTGTGTCTCTTGAGAGACTATCTGGGGATTTCAGGACTTTTGTGGTGACCCTGTCAGTTGTAGATATTCCACGGAATTATCAAGATGCTCTGCAGGATAGTAGATGGCGGCTAGCAATGGAGGAAGAAATGGCGGCACTTCAGTCCACAGGAACTTGGAGTCTAGTTCCTATACCTCCAGATGTGACCCCGGTGAGCTGTAAGTGGGTGTTTACAGTGAAGCACAATGCAGATGGTTCTATTGATAGATACAAGGCACGTCTTGTTGCACGTGGCTTTACACAGACATACGGGGTGGATTATCTTGACACATTCTCGCCAGTAGCCCGTCATTCCACTCTCCGGATCTTGTTGTCAGTTGCAGTTACTAAAGGATTGGCCACTGTATCAGCTGGATGTGAAGAATGCATTCTTATATGGAGATTTGCGGGAGGAAGTCTATATGCAACAACCACCCGGTTTTGCTGTTGAGGGGGAGTGCTCCAAGGTATGCAGATTACATAAGGCTATCTATGGCCTTAAGCAGAGCCCCAGAGCATGGTTTCAGAAGCTCTCAGACCTCTTTGAGAAACAAGGATACAAACGCTCCAATGCTGATCATTCCTTGTTTGTACAGAAGACTGCTAGAGTTATTATTGCAATCATGGTTTATGTAGATGGCATCTTGATTACAGGAGATGATGAGCAGGGCATAAAGCAGGCGAAAGAAAAGCTAGGAACCGAATTTGTCACTAAGGATCTTGGAGTCCTTAGATATTTTCTGGGGCTGGAATTTGCTAGAAATCCGTATGGATTAGTAATGTCGCAGAGGAAATATGTTACAGATCTGTTGAGTGAAACAGGTATGCTTGTGTGTCGGCCTGCTATGACACCAATGGATCCCAGCATGAAGCTCTATGATGATGACACAGAGGAGGTGGACAGGAGAAGAAACAGCGAACTGGTAGGCAAACTGTTGTATGTCACGATCACTAGACCCGATATATCATTTGCAGTGAGTCGTGTGAGCCAGTTCATGGAGCAACCACGTCAGGTTCATATGGATGCAATACATATGATTCTTAGATATCTCAAATCATCTCCAGGTGCAGGTCTGCTATTTAAGATAGGGAAAGGGATTTCTATCTCAGCATGTGCGGATGCAGACTATGCAGGATGTCCCAAGGACAGGAAGTCCACCTCAGGGTTTGCAGTCTATGTTGGAGATGCTCTAGTCTCATGGAGGAGCAAGAAACAGACGGTGGTAGCTAGATTTAGTACTGAATCCGAATATAGGGCTATGGCTCAGGCTACCACAGAGATGATGTGGGTGAAAAGTGTACTTACTGACCTATGTCTAAATGTACCACTTCCTATGACCTTGGAGTGTGATAATCAGGCAGCTTTGTTCATTGCAAACAACCCAGCATTCCATGAGCGGACCAAGCACATTGAGGTTGACTGTCATTTTATACGTGACATGATTCAGAAGGAGTTCATTGCTACATCTCATGTTGCCTCGGAAAATCAAACAGCGGATATATTCACCAAGGCACTACTACGAGGCCCATTCCAGAAGTGCGCATCCAAGCTGAGCATAATCGATATCTATGCTCCATCTTGAGGGGGAGTGTTAACGCATATAGTTGTTTCTGTATCTTTCTGTTATTTTTATTTCCAGTTACATGCTTTATGTAATTTACCCATAGGCTACTCTCCTATATAAGAGAGCCTAGAGCTTATGGAATAAACAACTAGCTCATTTTTTCCTAACACTCATCCTTCATAACCTCCCAAAACTCTATGAAGAACAAAACGGAGAAACCATCTGGATCAGGAGAACCATCCGCATCTAGACCAAATACAACTTTTTGAATCTCCTATTCTGTGAAATTCTTTGTAAGCTCCTCAACTTGACCCAAGGATATCACACTCAAAGCCCTCCCCGTCCAACGTATACCACTTCAAGGTATCCTTCTACTGACCTCTTGAAATGTTCTTCCATTTCATTCTCTACATCCATGTCACACGTGATTTGTTCTTCAACAACCGAAAGTGAGTGTATATAATTGTGATGATGTCTGCCACTAGCAATGGCATGGAAGAATCTTGTGTTCGCATCACCTTCCTTTACCCATTTTTGCCTCAATCTCTATCTCTACTTAGCTTCTCGTTGCTTATCCTCCTCTACCATTGTACGGAGGTGACTTGCTCTGCTTCCATGTTCGACCATCGTGAGATTGTTGTCTCCTTATGCCTCATCCAACCTCATGATATCTTCTTGCATCGTGTTCCTAGCCTCCATATGATTCTCTTGAATCTCCTCCATATAGTTCATCGGCATTTTCTGCAACTCTACAAGCTTAGCCACTACTATCCTAGTGGTTGAACCTTCAACTGACATCTGAGTCTAGAAATTAGCTACCATGGCCATAAAATTCTCTTTCGGAAACCATGACTTTTCGTAACGAAAGACCGATCTTAGTCGCACCCCATCACAGGAATCCCAGCATAATGGTGTATGGTCAAATCTGGAATGGGGAAAAACTCTGATTGCATCCCAGAGGGAAAGACTCTATCAAACCAACTGAGGCCACAAACTGATCTATTCGCGATCATGGAGAGTTATTACGCCACGTATATTTACTATTCGTTGCATCTAAAACCTCCAAGTTCAACCCATGCATATCTAGAAATAGCCTAACACTAGATAAAACTCAAAAACTGGTAATAGAGCACCAAAATATAGAAAACCTCTAAGAAATTCACCTCAAAAAGCTTTTAAATTGATGGAAATTACTTAGGAAAGCCTTCTCCGAAGCCAAAAAGTTGCAAGCAACAACAGTACAATATGACGAGATGGAGAACTAATATCAATGATATCAATCGAAATAGGAGAATTTTGCATTCAAAATATCAAATGTTGATAGATATCATCGATATCCTGATATAAATACAATATCTTGTTGTGAGATATCAATCGATATCTAAGAAAACGATACATGAGGTAGTATTATAATACATTGATATATAATATTTGATATATTCTCAAAATATCGATGGCACATTACGATATTTGAGACCATGGGAAGACTAAAGAAAATAATGTTAAATCATCACATCATGGGGAAAACACGATGATTGGTTCTTTTACCAATTAATGCAGTCGAGATGTAGGGTTAGCGGAGAAGGTAGTAGATGCGTGAGATTCGTGTGTTAAGGGAAATCATTTGGATGAGGGGACCGGAGTAAAGGAAATAAAAGAGGCATAGATTAAGGCAACTCCAAAATTGTATTGCATGTTACTTCATACAAGGCCCTACCATTAGGGATGAAAGTGGATGGATATGGCTATCTCCATATCCATATACGCTTTATCTATATCGTATATGAATTCAGATATAAATCAGCTATGGATTCAGGAAACCATATCCTAAAAATTTTGATACAATTCGGATCAAATATTCATCAAATACGAATATGGAGCAAATAAAGAGTGAATACGAATATGGATCGACTTAATATTGAAAACAAACATGATGGAATTAAAATAAATAAGGACTTTGGATCGAATTAATATCAAGTACGGATCGATAAAAAATATTAATGTATATATAAATATCTTCATAAAATATTTATCCAATCAAAAATATAAAAAATAGCAAAGCCTTCTCCCACTTTAAGTAGGGTCGGCTAACTATAATCGCAAAATAGTAATTAAGGTTCGTTGCCTATATTAGGCTTGTACTATTATGATTCATGTGAAGTAATCGAGGCAAAGGGGCATAGCAACTGCCGAAGGTCAAATGGATGCATGTATTTGTGTAGAGAGAAAATAAGTTTAGATTGTTAGTTTTTAACTTTACATAATACATATATAATATATGTTGTACTTGTATTCAAATCCAAATCGTGATTTTTTGTTAACATATCCATAACACGACAGAAATCCATGTTTAATTAATTTTTCGAATATGGTGGTGTTTTTACACATGGTTACCACTAAAAAATTATTTTTCTTCTAATTGACTCTTAAATGGACTCATAATCAATAAAATTAACATATCCATCACCATAATTAGAAATCTTAACCGGATATCAATTTAATTGTTGAAAAAAAAGGGTGCTATTAAAATAAAAAGTGAAATCACTAATTTTATATTGCATCGAATTTACAGAACATTAAATAAGTGATAAAAACATGTACATAAGTGCAGTTTAACCTGTCACCACTCCTATGGACCCTGTTAACGTCAGCTTCTCAGCTACAGCTGCTTCTGCAGCCATAGCCATATAGTAACCTCCACTTGCTGCAAAATCAGACATCGATGCAATCACAGGTTTCGAGGCGGCAAGAAGTTTTATTTCCCTCCACATCCTAAGATTGAATTAACATAATAACGTGATTTAGAATATGTATAAAACAGCAGTAACACCAGATTAGTCCATTGTCAACTAATAAACACATAACAAGAAAGTCCATGCATTAATAAAAGATCATAAAATGAAATAAACTATAGATCATAAAAGTATGCATTTGACAATATACATAGTTACAGTTTTTGGTAGTAAAAAATAAATTTATCTTATAAAAAATTTAAATAAATTTAGCATCTAAAATAGTCGAATTTTTCTTGTATATAATCTCGTTACAGAAAACACATTCTTTACGAAAGGTCGAAAGCAGTAAAGGGTTGAGAAATGCTTATTTTTCTCCAAGTCATTTTATACTAATTTCTATAATGTCCTACTGGTAATTTTTCATGTTGATTTCTCTCTATCAAGGGTTGCGGGTATCCACGATAAATTTAAGGATCTTGTCTATTCTGCAAGGTATCAGAGTAGTTATAGAGCAGTGTTTATACCTGCCCTCGTCATCCTGTCTACACCTAAAAAAAGACAACTAAAAGAGAATGTGAACACTAGCCTGACCATGCTACAAAACCTCACCTACACTTACTGATGACTTCCGCTGGCCACATGTAGTCCCACCAAGAAAAGCATACACATGTTGCCCCCCCCCCCTTATAGAACCACCGAAGCACTTCCCGATGCCACTGTTCCAACCGCACCCTTTTCACCCTGTCTAGCTCAGATCTGCACTCCCCAACACCGTTACTACCGTTGTTATCATTATCAGCATAATGACGGGCCTCTAAGATCTTTCAGCACATTATACTTACTCCAATGGGTCTTCATCCTAACATAACGAGATTACCATCGTGTTATCCTGATGTAAATAGACAGAATCAAAATTAGGGATTGTCAGTGGGATTATATAGGTTCCGTTGTTTTTATCTGATGGCTACTGAGGTAGTATTCGGCGAGCAAAGGAGAGACTGGTTTTGATGATGTTAAAAGCTTTTTTTCTCCCTTTATCATGATGTCTGATGGATTAGACTACAATCTGCAGGCTAATAGCAAGTAGAACATGTAGAAAATGCTAATATATTGCAAGGCACAGACACAACCAACCCAACCATTTAACTTGCAAGACAGGAGGACCATTCCACTCCATGGGAGAAGCTGCCAAATACCCGCATTTTTGTATAAATTATTTTCGTTGAATTGTGTTGGAGTATTTGTTATATGAGTCACTTATGTGGGAGATGGGTAAATGGATCCCTCAAGTATCCATTTACCACATCCAGGTCTTTAGTCTCACATCTACCAGTTGGGAGATGCGGAGACTCAGTGGGTTTATATATAGACCCCACACAAACATTGTATCCATTGAGAAAAGCAATAGACAATCAACCCTTTGAGTCATTCTCCCATGGTTTCGTCCCGCTCCTTAGGGAGTAGGGTTCCACGTTAAATCTTGTTCTTCATGTTTCATATTTTATTTCTTTAATTCTCTGATATGATTCCGCACTCCTATTTTCTAACATGGTATCAGAGCAAGTCGATTCTTGAGAATTCTAAGTTCCTAATTTTTTTTTCGAGATTCGATGTCCGAGTTCTTGTTCTTGAATATTTCAGTTTGAAGATTATTTTGCATCATTCATGTTCATATATGATTCGAGATTTGAGTTCAGTTTTAGGGTCTTTTTTTAAAACCCTAGATCTTCCACGAGCAGCCTTCACGCAAGACGACGCAACATCTGATTGAGCAGGCATCATATCTCCTGATAGCAGGAAAAATGGAGCAGGTTCATTGGTTTCTAGGGTTTCGTTTAGAAACCCTAATTTCTCTTCATGTCATTCCCCTAGCAGCATACTTTAAAAGGCGGAAACATGCAGCGATATGGAGCTTCTCCAGATCCATGCGAGCCCTCAGGAGCCCTCTACTTATCGAAGAAGTAGGCCTATCGCGTACATCGTGGCCTCTGGACATGCCCTTGGAGGAGATCCAGCCAGGCGAGCTCCTGGCGTGAGCCCAAGCGAGCTTCAGGCGATGGCGAGCAGCGTCATGCGCTCCAGGCGGCGCCCCGAGCGGTGCACCCTCCAGGCGGCTAGTCCTTCGCGCCAGCAGTTGGCGCGACTCTCCAGGCAGTTGCATCTTGAGCAGAGCCTTGCAACTCCTCAGGCAGTGGCGTGCGGCAGTAGAAAACCAATCGGGGGGTCGCACCTCCCCAGGGGAGACCCTCCTCTGCCCGCAGCCCCATCCTCACTCGCCAGCAGTTGGCGCGACTCTCCAGGCAGTTGCATCTTGAGCAGAGCCTTGCAACTCCTCAGGCAGTGGCGTGCGGCAGTAGAAAACCAATCGGGGGGTCGCACCTCCCCAGGGGAGACCCTCCTCTGCCCGCAGCCCCATCCTCACTCGCGTCATGGCCCTCCTCGACGATCCCAGGGCGGCGAAGGCTGCCCCAGCCCCGGGCGAAGAGTCCTCTCTCACGCATGGGCATCGAGGGCGGCGACCTTTCAGGGGGAAGGGGTCCTGGGAACCCTGATGGCCCAATCTCGATGCCCCTATTATTTAAAAAAAAGGTGGAGGCTTCGTATTTGTCTGGGCCCGACTAGGCTACGACCAACAAAAAATGAGGGGACCAGTTGGGTCATTTTTAAAAAAAAATTGCAGTGGAAAATAAAAAAGAGAGAGAGAGCGGTTCCAAAAAAAGAGGCCCAGGTTTCAAGACCAGTTGGGTTGTGCGTATTTCAAAAAATGTGTTTTTTAAAGAGGCACGTACAATAAAAAGTTGTACGCAAAAGATTTGCAAAAAAATGAAAAGCCAAGAAAAAAATGAATGACGTCAGCTTATTTGGATTCATGTTTTCCCCATTTATTTTGTCTTCTCCCAACTTTATCGATGTCATTTTCCGACAAGTATGGGAGAAAGGGGAAGTATTGTGTAGAGTCACAGGTCTATTCCAAATGCAGATGACAGATTCTGGATCAGTCATTTGTTCAGACTATACAATTTCTCAGATGTTCAGACTCGACGTTAGATGGTTCCGAGTCTTCAGTTTCAGACATGCACATGTATGTGGTCTTTTCATATGTGCACATGTTTGCCATCATTTGTCATGGTCCTCATCATTCTTGTTTTTCGATCATGATTTTCATGTGATCCATAAGGACTCCAGAGTAGAGTACCATTCTCTGTGCCATATGGGAGAGACCCAGTTCTCCGATGAGGAGACTTCTTCAGACTCCATTCTCAAGCGATCGCGAACTCCAGTACGAGATCCTTCCGAGGTTCCTATGAGAGAGAACCCACTTCGAGGTCCCTATGAGAGAGACCCTTCTTCACAGATTTGCGTATGGATAATTAGTGATGCTCTTTTCAGCCTTTTTTAGAGATGGAGCAGTTGTCCACATGTTGTGGCGGGCCAGAGTTCTTCGTGTAGAGACTCATTTCAGTTACAGTGACTCCGACAGGTGCAATACAGAGCACGTACTCTCCGACGAGGAGATTCAGTTTAACTCACACTCCAGCATGTTTGTCCTCCTCACCTGCACGACATGGAGCAACGTCCTCAACGGCAGCCGACAGTTGTGCGCGTTGAGTTAATATTGTCTGTAGTGTTATGTAGCGTGAGTTAAAATTTCTTTCTGTTTGTCCAAGCTGAGCATTGCATGCTCCAGCTTGAGGGGGAGTGTTGGAGTATTTGTTATGTGTGTCACTTATGTGGGAGAAGGGTAAATGGATCCTGGGGTAAATGGATCCTTCCAGGATCCATTTACCACATCCATGTCTTTAGTCCCACATCTACCAGTTGGGAGATGTGGAGACCTAGTGGGGGCTATATATAGACCCCCATACTCATTGTATACATTGAGAAAAGCAATAGACTATCAGCCCTTTAAGGCGTTCTCCCGTGATTTCATCCCTCTCCTTAGGGAATAGGGTTCCACGTTAAATCTTGTTCTTCATGTTTCATATTTTATTTCTTTATTTCTCTGATACGCTTTCGCGTTCCTATTTTCTAACAAATTATGCCATACAAGGCCCTATATATAGACCCCACATCATACCCAACTCTCTCATAAAAGGTGACCTAAAAATTAAACATGACTCTATACAACATAATAGATTGATCTTTCCACAGGATCAAGGTACCAAGTCGACTAAGCCAACAATCCTCCTCATCCCGGAACATGCAATATTCAACTTATACATACTAAAGTCTGCCACTCATTGATAAATAGGACACATGAAACGAAGGACCACCTCGATGCAATGCATACTCCTCTGTTTGCCGATGAAGATGATAATCTATCGCAGCCATGCTAGAGAGTATAATGAACTAGAGAGTGTTGGAATTTAAAATGATGATCCATCTAACAAGAGTAAAAATGAAGTCTCTTGTACTAAGCATCCTTATCAATTAGCCAAGATAATGAACCTCTAGCATGTACTGGCGCCAAGGCCTTAAATGTCGGTTTCGGTCACCATTTCGGTATTGACCAAAACAGAATTTCGATGGAATTTCGGTGGAATTTCGACCGAAATTTCGGTCATTTCTTGTATTAGGACCCCCATATTTCGGTCATTTCAGTCATTTCGGTCGAATTTCGATTTCGACTGGATATCGATATTCGACAGAAATTCGACTGAATTTCGCTGAAATTTGAGGCCATGACTGGCGCACAACTTGTGACCTTAGAGGAATTGAGTCTATCTCTCTCAAAAGTCAAAACAAATATTTTTATCCATAAGTAGACCTAAAAAATAAGTATCTCTAATAGGGTCCTCGAAGAAAGGATATTGTCCTACAAGCCACAAATGAATGAGGATGGAGTCAAATCAAGTACTTTCAAAGGAACACCAAATGAGCTCTTAGAAGATCTCAATCTAAGATAAAGATTTTTTAGAAATGTTAGGATGAACCTCCATTTAAAGGTCCATCCAAAAATAGAGTTTAAAGCTAAACTCCCATGCTCATCCTTTTTAATAAACTTGTTCGGATCATAAAGATATCCAACCAAGATGGGAGATGAAACACATAAGGGACAAATTTATGTCCTCTCCTTTTACAATTTTTCCAACCTATCTTTTTTCATTTCTTTTATTATTCATTTTCTTCCTGCTTTTATTCCGTCGTTTTCCTAAAAATACCTCCTCCCCAATCTATTGTAAAATTATTTGACTATCTTCTCTTTTTTCCTAATAAATGGAGGCCTCTTTTGGGCTTAAGAAGGGATAGATAAAACAATAAGATTATAAAAATTAAAACATGGCACGGCACATCCAAGTTCAATGTCCATCCTCCTTTGTAAATAAGGTTTGGGAACCCTATTACATAAAGGATGCATAAATCTAGGCGAGCTTGCATGATGCAGCCTTCTTTCCTAAGCATTCTCCCCTCGGTTATTGATAGAGATTCTATCTCAGTCATGCTAGAGTAGGATGAACTAGAGAGAGTGTTGGAATTTAAAATAATGATCCATCAAACAATAGTAAAAATGAAGTCTCTTGTACTCAACATCCTTATCAATTAGGCAAGATAATGAGCCTCTATCATGCACTGGCGCACAACTTGTGACCTCCGAGGAAGAGAGTCTATCTCTCTCAAAAGTCAAAACAAATGTTTTCTACCCATAAGTAGAACTAAAAAAAATAAGTATCTCTAATTGGGTCCTCGAAGAAAGGATATTGTCCTACAGGCCACAAATGAATGAGGACGGAGTCAAATCAAGTACTTTCAAAGGGACACCAAATGAGTCTCTTAGATCTCGATCTATGATAAAGGTTTTTTTAGAAATGTTGGGATGAACCTCCATTGGAGGTCCATCCAAAAATAGAGTTTAAAGCCAAACTCTCATGCTCATCCTTTTTAATATACTTGTTCAGATGATGAAGATATCCGACCAAGATGGGAGATGAAACACATAGGGGACAAATATATCTCCTCTCCTTTTACAATTTTTCCGACCTATCGTTCTTCATTTCTTTTATTATTCCCTTTTTCCTATTTTTATTCTTAGTCATTTTCTTAAAAATATCTCCTCCCCAATCTATTATAAAATTATTTGACTATCTTCTCTTTTTTCCTAATAAATGGAGGCCTCTTCTAGTTCTAGCCTTAAGAAGGGATAGGTAAAACAATAAGAAAATAAATAAAAACATTGTCCCACGGCGCATCCATGTTCAATGTTTGTCCTCCTTTGTAAATAATGTTTGCGGAACCCTATTGCATTAAGGATGCAAAAATATAGGCGAGCTTGCATGATGTCGTCTTCTTTCCTGAGCATTCTCCCCTCGGATGTTGCTAACCCCCCCCCCCCCCCGAACAGACGACACAAACCAAAGGAACAAACAATTAAGCACCTCATCACATGACTTTATATGCTTCAAGATAAGGGATAAGGCCACAGTTGTATCAGTACGTCTTATATGGCTTCAAAGGAGGAGATGGCAAGAGCAACCAAGTTGTCCATCCTCGTCTCCCTTATTCTACTTTCATTTGTCTAATTCACCTTGTGTTGTGTGTCCTTTGAGGTGTCGCATTGCAAGTTGCATTGTTAATTGCATACACGGACATATGTGCAACACTCATGTGACCTTATGGCTTCGAGACCGCTTGTGTTGAACCATTATATTTCAGTGGTTGCCAATCTTCAAAAACACAAGTAACTTCTAAAAAAAGATAATGTGCGTGAACATAACATGAAAGTCCTTGAACTTTGTGCTCTATTCCCATGTAGAAAATTATAGTAACATTAAAATATCAAATTTAGGTGGTTTAAAATAGCCAAGATGATTGTCCTCCACTAAAGAAGTATCTAATATCAGCCTTTATCACTCATGTCTCTTATGGTAGTCTAGACAAGCCTAACCACATGCTTTCATACTATACAATAGATAGATCTTTCTATGAGATCCACTTACCTAATCGGCTGAACCCTTCATTATTCTAGACATATAATAATGGGAGGACAGAAGGGGTGCATCCTCGCCATCTTGGAATGAAAGAAGAAATTTGGTATGTTGCATCCTAAAAGAAAGATAATCCATTTGTGGAGGTGTGGGTCTGAGTGCGAACTTAGCACACCATTAAAAATTCCATCTTTTGAGGCTCAAAGTGGTTGATTTTCATCTATCTTACTAACTTATGGAATACCTCGATTTCAAGGGTTACATATAGTACATAAATTATTTCATTCCAAGTAGCTTATGTCTCTGTATGGAGTTGTCCTTAACTAACTCTTAGGTCTCCCATAATGTTAATTCCACTTCTAAACTAAACCATCCAAATCTGTAATGTACCCACTTCAATGGTTTGGAGGTATTGCAGTGTGCCTACCACCCAAAAGACCAAGGTTCAAATCCCTCCTTGTGGGGGTTGCATTAGGTAGCCGACAACTAATGTAAAAAATAGTCAGATGTTTCAACATGGATTTGAGCAAGGATCCATGTAGCCGATCCTACTTAAAGTGGGAGAAGGTTTCACCATTTTTTAGGCTAGTTAGGCTTAACCAATCAAAATAGCCGACACTGCTCCTAGAAAACCATTACCTCTTCTTAATGTTATAAATTGAACCAATGGTGGTAGAATAAATGCGCACATCAATGTAACAAATATCTGTTCACTCAAAATTAAATATAAATGCATATACTACTAATTATCTTCACGTACTGGTGATATAGAGAGAGAGAAAAAACATTTCGAATGAGCATAAGGACATGTGATCTTAGATTTTCATTTTTTTCATCATCATTTATGACACGAAAGCACTTCACGGTTTCACAAAAATAGTATTTCTCATGTTTCTCCGATGTTTACAAGTTTGTGGATAAGTAATATAATCATACCTTTTTAAAAAGATCTTGAATTTGTTTAGGAATATGTACCCCTTTGCATTCATTTGCATGTACACTAAGTCGAAATAGAAGAACTCAATAACTACCAACTACCTGGAACTAGAGTTATCAACTAATGGTTAGCTGGATATTGACCTCGTGATATCTAACGGTGCTTGTTAGGTTTTTAGAAAACATAAGACATATTGGGTTGAGTGCCCAAGAGCAAAGAAAAGAAAATTATAACTCCTATAGTCAATTTTACAAAGCTAATTGTAGAGACTTATGTTATGATATTATGTACTGTTTCTTATTTTCTGTTTAATTTCTGGACTCCTATGTATTTTACCCATGGGGTCTCTCTATGTAAGAGAGCTTAGGGTTCCTTGGAATAATAATTCACTCATTTCCACCAACATGGTATCAGAGCGGGAACCCTAACCCTACCCTCTCAACCCCGCCGCCCACCCTCTCTCTCTCCTTCCTCTCGGCGGCGTCGCCCACCTTCGCCAGCCCCTCGCCGGGCGCCCTAGCCCTCCGCCGGGCCCTCCAGCTCTCCGCCAGGGCCTCCCCAGCCCTCCGCCGAGCCCGCCAGTTCTCAACCGGGCTTCTCCCAGCCCCCCAGTCGGACGCACAAGCCCCCGTCGGCAACCTCACTACTCGTCGGTCGATACCTTGACATGGATTTGAGTGTATAAAGTCTACATATGCACTCAAATCCTATCCGGTTGATGTAGACACTGTTAGAATAATTATGTTATATAGTTTTAGTTGTCTTGTTTCTGTAAATTACCCATAGAGCTTTTCTCCTATATAAGAGAGCTCTAGGGTTTGATGGAATGCATCTCGCTTATTTCCCTCAACATGGTATCAGAGCGACGGTCCTAAACCGGAGTTCTCGAAACCCTAACCCTACCCTACCCCACCCGCCGGCCTCTCTTTCTCTCTCTCTCTGATCGGTGCCGCCGCCTTTTCCGCTGCACGCGCGGCTGCGCCCCTGCTGCTCCTGCGCGTGAAGCCTCACTCGCGTGCCTCCTGCAAGCCTCCCATACGCGCATGCCCCTGCGCGTGAGCCCTCGCCTGCGCGCGCGGCATCCTGCGCGTGAGTCTTCAGCGTGCGTGCCCAGGTTTGCGCGCGTGCCCTGGTTCAGCGCGCGTGAGTCTTCAGCGCGCGGCATCCTCTGTGCGCGCGAGCCATCCACGCGCGACTGCTGGTGCGCGTGATTGGGTTGTAGCCCTACCAGTCCACGGTAGTCGAACTCGCCAGAGGAACTCTCAAGGTATGGAGGGCGTTGTGGCTTGAGTCTACGTCCACAACGACCTTCATATATGTTCACGTAGACATTATTGTCTAGTCGTGTAACCCCAGTTGCAGAATATTGTTGTCATCATGTCAGACAACAAGGTAGATCTTCCGTCTCTGGGTGCCTTTAAAGGTCCAGCACCCGTTGTGAAAATGGACGGCATGAACTATGAACTGTGGGCCATGCAGTTCATGAGTCTTATGCAATGCAATGGAAAGAAGCATATCCTCACACAAGAGGAACCTGTTGAGAAGACTAGGGTTAACGCCTCATGGGAGGCTGACGATGCATATGCACGTGTATGGTTATCGGGTACCGTGTCCATGGAGATAGCCAACGATATTCTAAGTCAACCCACTGCGAAGGCTATGTGGGATATCCTAGCTGCCACATATTCTCCGGCAAAGAACGAGTCCAAGATCTTACAACTCCAGCATGACATTTTCACCTCGAAACAGAACGGACGTCCTCTTCATACCCTGTATACCTCTCTGAGGGGTATGTTTGAGAAGCTACACGGGTACATTCCGTTGACAGCCACACCAGAGCAGCTAAAGGCATATAGGGACTCAGTGATGACAGGAGTATTTCTAGCAGCCCTTGATCAGGAGTATGATGCCGCCAGAGCGCAGATTCTTACAGATGCCACCATACCTCCTATGGAAGAGCCTATCGCAGGTTGAGTAGACTCTCCATATCTCATGGTGGAGCTCAGACGCCCTCAGCCATGGCATCTCGTGGCAGGGGAGGATCTCCACAGTTTCGAGGTAGAGGTGGTCGTGGCAGAAGAGGAGGTAACAGACCTCCTCGACAGCCGTGCACTTACTGTCGCAGGAATGGTCACACTGAGGAAACATGTTATTCTAAGCATGGGTTCCTACTACTACAGCATGTGTGGCGGAGCAGACTCAGCAGGAAGGGCGTCCTTCCCATGTCCCGGATCAGAGGTTTGAGGAGTTAGTGGCGCGACTTAGAGAGATCATGCCTGGTCAGGGGCCAACAAGTACTTCAGGATCTTCGGAGATAGCCGTTCAGCATCAGCATCCACGTCAGGTATAGCATATGCTCTTACTAGTTGTTACAGAGCAGATTCTATCAGAATGGATCATGGATTCAGGAGCATCTCACCATTTTATGTGGTGATAAAAAGCAATTGGATGTTTTAAATGCAACTCAGACAGGACGCTCTGTGGTGATAGCTGACGGGACACACTCTCCCATTACTGGTCAGGGGGAGGTGCAGTTGACCCCTGCGATACGGCTTGAGAATGTTCTTTATGCTACCGATTTTTCAATGAATTAACTGTCGATTAGTCAAATCACTAAAGATTTACATTGTCATGCCATATTTGACCCATCTGCTCTTGTGTTTCAGGACATCCTAACGGGCATAGTGATTGGAACTGGCCGTGGAGCAAGGGGGTCTCTATAGACTGTTGCAGTCTCCTTATGTTGGTGTCTCTTCTATGGTGCTGGATCTGTCTCTCCTTACACATGGCATCTCCGATTTGGTCATCTTCCGTTGCAAAAGATGTCCATATCCTTCCACAGATTTCGCCCCAGGTCTACTTTTCAATGCGAGGCGTGCCAGCTTGGAAAACATCACCGGTCGTCGTTTCAGAGTCGTCTAGGTCCAAGTCGTCATGGTCTGTTTGAGTTACTTCATTTTGATATTTGGGGTCCCAGTCGTGTCCCTGATCTTCAAGGACACAGGTTTTATCTTGTTGCTGTCGATGACTTTTCTAGGTTATCTTGGGTCTTCCTACTTAAAAATAAGTCTGATGCTGGACATGTTATTCAGTCTTTCATTATTGAAATAAAAAATATTTTCTCTACTATAGTGAAGTTCATACGGTCTGATAATGCTCTAAAATTGTGTAGTACTCAACTATCTAAATTCCTTATGTCTCATGGATTGTGCATTAGACGTCTTGTGCATATACCTCCCAACAGAATGGGGTGGCTGAAAGGAAACATCGTCATTTGTTGGATATTACCAGAACCCTTTTGATTCAGAGCCGTGCCCCTCACTCCTATTGGGGGGATGCGGTTCTAACTGCCTGCTATCTGGTTAACCGTATGCCATCGTCAGTGTTAGGGGTGAAGATCCCGTTCTTGACTGCGTTTCCCGAGAAGGATCTTTTCTCCCTAACACACGCGTTTTTGGGTCCGTTGCGTTTGTTCATTGCTTCTCTCCTGGTCTTGACAAGCTCTCTCCCAGAGCTGTCAAATGCGTGTTTGTGGGTTATTCCAAAACCCAAAAAGGATATTGGTGTTTTGATCCAGTTAGATGACGGTACTATGTTAGTGCAGATGTAACCCTCTTTGAGTCCATTATGTATTTTTCTCCTACATGTGACAGACTCACTCACTCAGAGGAAGGAGACGATATCTACGTGCCTCCTCCTCCCATCTGTTCCATGCTCTACTCCGACACCACCACCACCACCACAGCCTACTCACCACCACCACCGCCACCACCAGCTACTATTTTTTATCCTCAGGTTTATCAGCGTCGGCCCTCTGCTCATGTGCCTCCCCATCATCCAGCACGCCCGAGGTATGTATTGAACATTTGAGTTCTTCTGATGGCACGGGTGATTTGCATGCGCAGATGGATGTACAGGGTACAGATGGTACTTCCACTCCTCCAGTTGATGACCTAGATATCCCTATTGCACATCGAAGGCAAAAGCGTGCGCGGACGATGAATCCCAAATATGGGATTGGAGTTTGGATCTCAGGCTTCGTTGGAGCGTTTATCCCCGGACTTTTCGCCAGTTTGTTAGTTGGGTTATCGGCAAGTAGAGATCCCACGGTCATATCAAGAGGCACTACAGAGCAGTCCGTGGCGTTTAGCTATGGAGGAGGAGATGGCGGCGTTTGCAACAGGTACGTGAGTATTGTGCATCCTCCACCAGGTGCGTCAATAGTGGGCATCAAATGGGTCTTTACTGTTAAGCATCGGGCTGATGGGACGGTTGATAGATACAAAGCCATGTTGGTTGCTCGTGGGTTCACCCAAACATATAGGGTGGACTATCAGGAGACGTTTTCTCCAGTAGCACGTCATTCTACCTTACGGATTCTCATTGCAGTTGTTGTTATCCGTGACTGGCCCCTATTTCAGTTGGATGCCAAGAATGCTTTCTTGAATGGTGACTTGCAGGAAGAGGTTTAGATGCAGTATCCACCAGGGTTTGCAGCTGAGGGGGAGTCCAGTATGGTGTGCCGTCTTCATAAGGCCATATAAGGCCTGAAGCAGAGTCCACAGGCTTGGTTTCAGAAGCTCTCGGAGTTGATTGAACAAAAGGGCTTCGTCAGATCTACAACAGATCATACTCTCTTTGTAAAGAGAGACCAGCGAGGTATTGCGATCATCTTAGTGTATGTTGATGATATTGTTATCACTGCCAGTAATGAGCAGGGCATTCAAGCAGCCAAGGATTTTCTTAGCGAGCAGTTTGTTACGAAGGATCTGGATACACTTCGTTACTTTTATGGGATTGGAGTTTGCACGAAATGAGCAAGGCATGGTAGTGACACAAAGGAAGTATGTTACTGATCTGTTATCTGAGACAGGTATGGCAGGATGTAGACCAGCTACTACTCCTATGGATCCTAATGTTAAACTTTATGATGATGACTCTGAGGAGGTGAACAAGAGACGGTATAGAGAGCTCGTGGGGAAGTTGTTGTATGTTACTATTACCCGACCTGATATATCCTTTGCGGTTAGTAGGGTAAGTCAATTCATGGAGCAACCCAGGCAGGCTCACATGAATGTTGTTTTTATGATCTTGAGATATCTGAAGTCGTCTCCAGGTGCTGGTCTTATGTTTAGAAGAGATACCTCTATATCCGTCATAGGTTGTGCGGATGCAGACTATGCTGGGTGCCCTAATGATAGAAAGTCTACTTCAGGCTTTATTGTGTTTGTTGGCAGCTCACCAGTACCTTGGAAGAGTAAGAAACAAACTGTCGTGGCTCGATCCAGTGCAGAGTCAGAATATAGGGCAATGGCCCAAGGTAGTGCCTGAGATGATGTGGGTTAAATCTGTTTTGACTGATTTAACTATTGAAGTACATCTTCCTATGCATCTTAAATGTGATAATCAGGCAGCCTTGTTTATAGCCAATAATCCAGCCTTCCATGAAAGACAAAGCACATTGAAGTGGATTGTCATTATACACGGGACTTGATTCAAAAAGGATTATTTCTACTTCTTATGTATCATTAGGAGAGCAGATGCAGACATGTTCACCAAGGCTCTTGCTAGGGTCCTTTTCATATCTGTTGTTCCAAGCTGAGCATGTTAGATATATATGCTCCAGCTTGAGGGGGAGTGTTAGAATAAATTATGTTATTTAGTTTTAGTTGTCCTATTTCTGTAAATTACCCATAGAGCTTTTCTCCTATATAAGAGAGCTCTAGGGTTTGATGGAATGCATCTCGCTTATTTCCCTCAACAGACACCGTCTTTTGTCTACAAACCCTAGTTTTCATCTCCGGCTAAATGTCAGAAAGTAAAGTCGATATGCCCTCCATAGGCGCCTTCAAAGGTCCTGCGCCAATCGTCAAGATGGATGGGACGAACTATGAGCTCTGAGCGATGCAGTTCATGAGTCTCATGAAGTCAAACGGTAAGAAGCATATACTTACCGAGGATGAGCCGGAAGAGAAGACTGGAATCTATGCCTCGTGGGAGGCCGATGACTCTTATGCCAAAGTTTGGCTATCAGGCACACTGTCGATGGAGATTGCCAATGATGTTCTCCATCAGCCCACTGCCAAGGCAATGTGGGATATTCTGGCCGCTACATATTCTCAAGTGCGGAACGAGACCAAGATGTTACATCTCCAGCATGATATATTCACGATGAAGCAAAATGGGCAGCCACTTCACTCGTTGTACACGTCCCTGAGAGGGATGTTCGAGAAACTATATATCACCATACCACTCACGGTGACTCCAGAGCAGCAGAAGACCTTTCGGAATGCTACCATGGTGGGCGTACTACTTACAGCGCTCGATCTTGAGTATGAGGCAGCTCGCTCTCAGATACTGGCGATGTTGTTATTCCTCCTATGGAGGACGTTTACCGGAGGCTCAGTCGCATATCAGTTTCTTCCAGCACATCTACTCCACCTCCATCGGCGACGGCGGTATCACGTGGAAGAGGTGGTCAGTCTTCTGGTCGTGGACGTGGACCTCGTGGACGAGGTCGCTTTCGACAGTTGTGTTCATTCTGTCGTCGCACAGGCCACTCAGAGGATACATGCTACTCTAAGCATGGATTCCCAGCATCAGTGCGTGTAGCCGAGCATGTCACGTCTCAGTCAGCATCCACTACAGATAACCGATTCGAAGAGCTTGTGGCACGTCTACGTGATATTATGCCTAAATCGTCTACTGATTCTCCAGGTGGATCTTCAGATGTTGCTGCTACAGCTTCTGCTAGTTCGTCTGTCGCTGCCAGTACCTCAGGTAGTGCCACTACATTTATATCTTGTCATGATCTCTCCGATTGGATTATAGATTCTGGCGCCACCCATCATCTCTGTCGTGACAGAGAGAGACTTGAGTCATACATGGACATCCTACCTGGCCGCTCAGTGCTGATAGCAGATGGGACTCATTCCCCCATCGTTGGACAGGGGGAGATTACCTTATCACCTTCTATGTATCTACAGAATGTTCTACATGCTCCTGAGTTCTCCATGAATTTGTTATCTATTAGTCATATTACGAAGGATTTGCACTGTCGCGCTATATTTGACCCCTCATCTCTTATTTTTCAGGACATACTAACGGGCAGGGTGATTGGTTGTGGCTCTGAGCAGAATGGTCTCTATCGTCTGGTTCAGAACTCTTATGCTGGCGTCTCTTCACATTCAGCCGGACCAGTCTCTCCGTACACCTGGCATCTTCGCTTTGGCCATCTCCCGCTCGAGAAAATGCGACATCTCTTGCCTCAGATCTCTCCTAGTTCGTCATTTCGTTGTGAAGCATGTCAGTTGGGGAAGCATCATCGGCCTAGCTTTCCTAGTCGTCAGAGTCAGAGTAATAGCTCCCCGTTTGAGTTGTTTTATATTGATATTTGGGGTCCAAGTCGTGTACCTGATCATCAGGGACACAGGTTTTATCTAGTTGTAGTGGATGACTTTTCTCGTGTATCTTGGGTCTTTCTTTTAAAGAATAAATCTGAAGCAGGGGATGTTATTAAAAATTTGATTAATGAAGTGCAGAATGTTTTTTCTTCTACTATCAAATATGTTCGTACAGATAATGCATTGGAATTCTGCACCTGTTCTCTCTCTTAGTTTCTTTCGTCTAAGGGTATTATCCACCAAACCGCATGTGCTTACACATCTCAACAGAATGGTGTGGCAGAAAGAAAGCATCGTCACCTTCTTGACATCACTCGAACCTTCTTATCCAGAGTTGTGCGCCTATCACTTTCTGCGAGGATGTTGTCCTTACAGCCTGCTACCTGGTCAATCGCATGCCATCATCTGTCCTTGGTGAGAAAATTCCTCTTTCTGTCATCTTCCCTGATAAGGAATTATTCTCACTTACTCCTCGTGTCTTTGGCATTGTTGCATTTGTTCATCACCTATCTCCTGGACTTGACAAACTCTCTCCTAGAGCTGTCAAGTGTGTCTGTGTAGGTTACTCTCGGACTCAGAAGGGTTATCGTTGTTATGACCCCATAAACAAGAAATATTTTGTCAGTGCTGATGTTACATTTTTTGAGTCTGTTATGCGCTTCTCCCTTGCAGGTGACAGGCTGGTCTCGTCCAATACCAACGATGATGTCTATGTTCCTTCTCTTCCTAGTTTGAGTTCACCTGAGTCCACTCCAGCTCCTGTTGCTACACCACCACCGCCACCTCCACAACCACCTATTCCACCTTTACCTAAATTCTATACACGTCGGTCAGGTCCTGCTCAGACTACACGTCAGGCATTGATGCAAATAGGAATTTGCGTTGACGGCGAAAATAATTTTTTGATGGTGTAATTTGGGTGGAAGAATAATTGGAAGGGTTGAGAGAAGAATGCTCGTCGGGAACACGAGAGATTAGGGGAGGAAGAACGTGAAGATCACGCGGGGAGAGAGAAATTAAAGAGAGGGAGATAAATCTCAATTTTATAAATACTGAACTGCCTACATAAGTAGTCTATCTTCCCTTTTTATAGGAGGGATGAGACTACAAAAATAGAAAAACAACTAATTATCCTAAATTGACTCTAACCGACTAACCGACTAATTTGAAATTCAAATCTCTAACTAATTGAGATCACAGACGATCCCATTTATTTAATTAAAAATATGATGACTTAAATAAACGTAAATAAAATTAACGGATAATATTAAATAAATATGCAGCCCTATATTTCCGTTCTACGCTGCATCAACTCTCCTCTGCTTTCAAAAATTCGTCTCCCGACGAATTATTGGATCTGCAGGCTTGAAGGTTGATAATTTCGAATCCGCATTCTCGGTCGTCCCCTGGAAGAATTGGTGTGGAGAGAATGGCGGAATCCACACACGCGCGGCGCGGGCGTTGGTGACATGGCCTTCGTGGTGGAAGAGCAGGTGTGGCGCATAGGCGGGCGTCCATCCGGATTTCATCCCATTGATGTGGTGTTCGAAGAACTGATGGGGCATTTCATGACGATCAACTCGGTCCGTGGAGAGTCCATAGCACAGCAATAGCACAAGGAGAGTAGAGGAGGAGATGTGTCCAGTGAATGAAGCCATGGGGCCTTTAAATAGGCAAAACCCATGGTCCTAATCCTAATAGGATAAGGAAGGTTCCCAGATTTCCTCTTTTCAGCACTCCTCTTTAAATATTTCTGCAGCAGGGGGTTTGGTTGCAATTTTCGTACCCCTTCAATTAAACAAATCTTGTGAGAGGGGCCCTTGGCTTTTCCCTTTGAATAAAAACTTTTGCATGGGGAATTTTCTTGTAATTTTCCCAAAGTAGCTCCCAATCCCACATTTCATGGGATTGAAACCCCTTAGTCATCGGGCCTCTTGTTATGGCTCTCCCTTTCTTCTCGCGCAAGCTACGCGGACAGGGTGGCGACGTCCGTGAACCCGTTCCCATGCGTTTCATGCTGCTTGCAAGGACGGCAAAATGGGCAGCGGGCGGTTGGGGTGTTTGGTGGCGGTAGGGGTGGTGGCGGGATAGGAAGGCGAGGCGGAAGGGGTGGTTGGTAGGGCGAGGCGGCGAGGAGAGGAGGCGGGGTTGAGAGGGCTAGCGCGCGGAGGGGTGTGGGTCGGCGACGGGAATGAAGGCGAGGGTTGAGGGTGGCGGAATGGGGAGAGGGAGTGGGAGAGGGGGTCGATGACGCGAAGGGAAAGGTGTCGGTGGGGTTCGTAGAGGGAGAGGGTAGCGGGCTGATGGAGCCGAAGGAGAATCGGGGCTGGGGAGGGACGGCGATCGGATGGGTTAGGGTCGACGGGTGCGCGGGTGGGCGCTGGCGAGCGGGGGAAGGGGTTAGAGGACTGGGGAGGGCGATGGAGGTTGGAGGTGGCGGGAGGGGGTGTTGGCGGTGGCGCAGGAGGTGCGAGGGCGAGAGGGGGTGGCGGCAACGGGGTTGGGGCCTTATTTGGGGGTACAGGGTCAGTGGAAAAGACAGCGGTGGTAAGGGAATCGGCGGTAGAGATGAGGCAAGGGGGTTTGCTGGGGGTGTCGGGTCAGCGGGAAGGGACGATGGCGACGAGGGGATCGGCGGCGGTGATGGAGCAAGGGATTTTGACGGGGGTGCAAGGGCAGCGGATGGCGGTGGCGACGTGGATGGGGCTGGGGCTGGGGTTGTGGTCGTCGAGGAAGGCAGGAAAGTACCTGGGATAGTTTGGGCAGTGCCGGGATGGCCGGAGGGGGCGATGGAATCGATTCCGATAGCAGAATCAGATCTGAAGCATCATGGACTGCAAGCATTTGGTTGCCGACGGCGATCTTTCCTTCGTCAAAATCGGTTTCGGTGATTGGTATCGTTGGAGCCTTTGATTTGACGGCGCATAGGGCCTCGAAGTTAGCCACAAGATCTCGAAACTTGGAGTGGAATGTGGTTTGTAAATCAAGTAGCATGCTCATCGTCTCCTTGTTGTAGGCGTCGTTGGCTCGCTGTTTCGTTCGGAGGAACGATAGTCCCTCGATGCATGTCGGTGCGAACATCTGGACGGATCGTCAGATTGTGAGGACGATCTGTAGGCCATGCTCTGATACCAAATTGATGCAAATAGGAATTTGCGTTGACGGCGAAAATATTTTTTTGATGGTGGAATTTGGGTAGAAGAATAATTGAAAGGGTTGAGAGAAGAATGCTCGTCGGGAACACGAGGGATTAGGGGAGGAAGAACGTGAAGATCACGCGGGGAGAGAGAGAAATTAAAGAGAGGGAGATAAATCTCAATTTTATAAATATTGAACTGCCTACATAAGTAGTCTATCATCCCTTTATATAGGAGGGGTGAGATTACAAAAATAGAAAAACAACTAATTATCCTAAATTGACTCTAACCGACTAACCGACTAATTTGAAATTCAAATCTCTAACTAATTGAGATCACAGGCGATCCCATTTATTTAATTAAAAATACGACGACTTAAATAAACGTAAATAAAATTAACAGATAATATTAAATAAATATGCAACCCTATATTTCCGTTCTACGCTGCATCAGGCATCCATCACGCCTCAGGTATGTTCAGATGGCATCACTAATGATGGGTCAGATATTGTACATGTGCAGGATTCTTCATTGCAGGAGGAGGCTACACCATCCAGTACAGCGGACGACAACCTTGATGTTCTCATTGCTATTAGGAAGCAGAAACGGACTTGTGTGTCTTATCCCTTTACTTCCCAAGTGTCCTTTCATCGCCTTACAGGCGACTTTCAGAGGTTTGTTGCGGCTTTGTCTTCCGTGGTTACCACGAACCTATCAAGAAGCTATGAAGATCGATTGCTGGCAACTGGCTATGGAAGAAGAGATGTGTGCTTTACAGTCTCGTGGTACATGGAGCTTGGTTAATGCTCCATCTGACGCACCAATTGTTAGCTGTAAGTGGGTATTCACAATTAAATACCATGCAGATGGCAGTCTTGATCGGTACAAGGCACGACTTGTTGCGAGAGGTTTCACACAAACCTATGCGTGGACTATATGGATACTTTCTCTCCAGTGGCTCGTCGCTCTACTCTTCGCATTCTTTTATCGGTTGATGTGGTACGTGATTGGACTATATCTCAACTTGATGTCAAGAATGCCTTCTTGTATGGAGATCTGCAGAAGGAAGTCTACATACAGCAGCCACCAGGGTCCACTGCTGAGGGGGAGAAGCATATGGTGTATAGACTTCACAAGGCCACTTATGGCCTTAAACAGAGTCCAAGGGCATGGTTCCAGAAGCTTTCCCACCTAATTGAATGACAGGGATTCAAAAGATCAAATGCGGATGACACGTTGTTCATTCAGAAGACTTCTATAGGTACGGTTGTCATCATGGTCTATGTTGATGATATTCTGGTTACAGGAGATGATGTTCAGGGAGTAGAGAGGGCAAAAGCATTCTTGGGACGTCAGTTTATCACAAAGGATCTTGGTACCCTAAGAAACTTTCTGGGGTTGGAATTTGCTAGGAATGCACAGGGTCTGGTGATGACCCAAAGGAAATACATTACAGATTTTCTGATTGAAACAGGCATGGTTGGATGTAGACCATCGAGTACTCCTATGGATCTGAGCATGAAACTGTATGACAATGATACTGCAGAAGTGGACAAGAGGAGATATAGAGAGATGGTGGGTAAGCTCCTTTATATCACCATAACTCGACCCGATATTGCTTTTGCAGTAAGTCGGGTGAGTCAATTTATAGAGCAGCCAAGACAAGTCCATATGGATGCCATATACATGATACTGAGGTATCTAAAGTCTTCTCCAGGCTCAGGATTGCTATTTCGAAAGAGCACAGATTTATCTATTTCAGCGTGTGCAGACGCAGATTATATAGGGTGTCCTAAGGATCGAAAGTCTACTTCAGGATTCGTCGTTTTTGTTGGGAGCTCTCTGGTTTCTTGGAAAAGCAAGAAACAAACTGTTGTGGCAAGGTTGAATACAGGGCTATGGCGCAAGCGAGCACGGAGATGATGTGGGTTCGAGCTGTGCTAGAAGATCTACATATAGCGGTACCTTTACCCATACAGCTTCAGGGTGACAATCAGGCAGCATTGTTTATTGCCAACAATCCACCATTTCATGAAAGAACAAAGCATATCGAAGTAGACTGCCACTACACGAGAGATATGATCCAGAGAGGCATGATATCTACATCTCGCGTTAGCTCAGATGATCAGACTGCCGACATATTTACCAAGCCGCTGCTCATAGGACCCTTTCAGAGATGTTCATCCAAGCTGAGCATGATAGACATCTATGCTCCACCTTGAGGGGGAGTGTAGAGACTTATGTGATGATATTATGTACTGTTTCTTATTTTCTGTTTAGTTTCTGGACTCCTATGTATTTTACCCATGGGGTCTCTCTATGTAAGAGAGCCTAGGGTTCCTTGAAATAATAATTCACTCATTTCCACCAACACTAATGATACCACAAAGTTCTGTTAATGTTAGAAAATCGGAAGCGGAAGCTAAAACATAGAACAAGAATAAATAACAAGAATAAGAACGCGGGATTTTTACGTGGAACCCTATTCCGTGAGGAGCGGGATGAAACCACGGGAGAAGCCCTCAAAGGGGTGTGTTTCTCTATTGACTTTCTCAATGAGTACAGGAGGTCTGGGGCTCTTATATAGCCTCTCGAGAGCCTCCGAGTCCCACCACTGGACGATGTGGGACTAAACAACTGGGTGGGGTAAATGGATCTCCTCCAGGATCCATTTACCCTGCTACAACACAATAGGCGCTTACAACTTATGCTCCAACACTCCCCCTCAAGCTGGAGCATGTAATGCTCAGCTTGGACAAACAGACAGAAACTCAACTCAACGCTACAAGACACTACGGACAATATCAACCCAACGCGCACATTGCTGCAGTCGAGGACGTTGCTTCTCATGCCGTGCAGGTGAGGAGGACGAACGGGCTGGAGTGTGAGTCAACTGAAGACTCGGAACCTGACCATCGAGTCTGAACTTGCGCCTGAAGTCTCCTCGTCGGAGAACTGGGTCTCTCCCATCTGGCTCAGAGAATGGTGCACTGCTCTGGTGTACCTATGATACCACATGAAAACCCTTGCCTTCAAGGGAATGGTCCTCTGCTCTAGAGTCCCTATGTCTCACATGAAAACTCTGGCCTGACAACAAGAATGACGATGGGGACCTCGAACTGATGATGGCAACATATGCTCATCTGACAATGACCGCACACTCGTGCGTGTCTGAAACTGGAGACTCGGAACAATGATCGTCGACTCTGAACACCTGTAGAGTCTGAAAAATCTGGACGGTCTGGAAATCTGCATCTGATCTGGATCATCTGAATAATACATGTGACTCTACATATACTCCCCCTTTCTCCCATACTTGTCGGAACATGAACATCGACAAAGTTGGGAGAAGACCAGATAAATAGGGGGTAAACAAAAAGAACATGAAACTTACGGCTTTTCCATTTTTTTAAGCCGTCACATTTTTCTGATTTTTTAAAGCCGTTTCAACCATTTTTTTACGGCTTTTCCCTCTCTCTTTTTTGCTCGGCTATTCCCAATTTTTTTAATAGCCACAATTTTTTTTGGAAACTGCGTACGGCTTTTCTTTGTACGCACCTCTTTTTACTGTTTTTTTTTAATTTGCGTACGGCTTTTTCTAGATGTACGCGCCTTTTTTTTATAAACACAAAAAATCATTGACCCATTTGGTCCTACAAAAAAATATCTCACCTTTTTTTTGTTTTACACCACATTCTCTCTCCTTTTTTTAAATATGGGACTGGACCCAATCTCCCTCTGTCAATGTTTCTTTAATCACGCCCTCCCCCTCCTTTCTCTCTATTTTTTTAAATGATGGCCACTTGGGCCCGTACTCATTCCCCCCTCTCCTTTTTTTTCTTTTTTTTAAGGACACGGCTGAGTCTTACATAAATAACCCCTCACATTTTTACAGACCCGCTACCCCTTTAGGGTTCCCCAACGTGGGAACCCTTTCTCTTGGAAAAAAAAAACACGGACGCCGCCGCCGCCCCAAAGGGGCTCTCTGATCTCTGCGTGGAGCGCGCCCTGGAATCTGAGTTTCGCGCGCCTGGGCTTCGTGCGCCTGGGCTCGCGCACCTTGGGGCGCCGCCGTAGGTACTGGAGCGCGTGGAGTCACACCGGCACAGCAAGGCGCCTGAGGCGCATAGGGGTTGGGTGCCTGAGAACTTGGAGAAGATGGACCTCTGCAGGAGGTGCTGAAGGGTGCCGCCAATGGAATCGGGCGATGGAGAGGAAGTCCCGTGCCTGTGCGGCTCCGCCTGGAGGCCGCGGGAGTCTCGCCAGGAGGAGGTCGCGTGCATGGAGGGGGTGCGCTACGCAGGAGCTTGGATCGCAGGAGCGCCTTTGTGGGATCGCCTTCGACCGCGCTCCCGCCCGCTGATGGAGACGCGCTCGCGCTGCCGAGTGGGGATGTCGCTGACAGGACTGTTGGCAGGATATTGATGCCGCCGCCTAGATATGCGGCTAGGGCTAGTGGACAGATGCCACCGCCTGTGGCTTAGCGTGGGAAGCGCGTAGAGACTGGATGGGGTACGCCTCCATCTGCGGTGCTTTCATGGAGTCTTGATCCAAAACCGCAATGTGCGGTGCTTTCATGGAGAATCTGCAGAGAGTCTTGATACCAGGGAAAGGCTTGATGAAGAAGCACCGCCTGCAACACCACTTGAGAGTCGAGAGATCCTAGATGCAAGACTCGAACAAATCCAGAACCGAAATTTAGCGCAGCCGAGGAGATGCACGCAGAATAATTTCTAGGGTTTCATCTAAACCCTAGAACAAGAACTTGATCGAACAACAGGAATAATCTTCAAACTCAGATCTTCAAGAACTTGCACAATCGCATCTCGAATAAAAACAATAAATCATGAAAACCCCGAGAAACGAACCCGCTCTGATACCATGTTAGAAAATCGGAAGCGGAAGCTAAAACATGGAACAAGAATAAATAACAAGAATAAGAACGCGGGATTTTAACGTGGAACCCTACTCCCTGAGGAGCGGGATGAAACCACGGGAGAAGCCCTCAAAGGGGTGTGTTTCTCTATTGACTTTCTCAATGAGTACAGGAGGTCTGGGGCTCCTTATATAGCCTCTCGAGAGCCTCCGAGTCCCACCACTAGACGATGTGGGACTAAACAACTGGGTGGGGTAAATGGATCTCCTCCAGGATCCATTTACCCTGCTACAATACAATAGGCGCTTACAACTTATGCTCCAACAGTTAAAGTGTATCCTTCTCTTTTATTCCAATTTCATTCATTTCCTAGTCATTCTATTCCATATAGTCTTACTCCATGCGATATTACCTCACCTATCACGAACTCTAAAGTTGTGGATACTCCAGATTGAAGGTTTTGTTGAACTAAACATATGTTGCCGCGCATCACCTCAACCAAACCTCCAATGCTACCCTTACAATTTTCATCCATATTTTATTATTCATGATCTTTAATTCCTCGACATATCTAACAAGGAAGCATGCCTTATTCGAGGACTTGACTGCTTAAAACTACAAGTGTGTAACCACTTAATTCTCTTTACCAATGGCTCTAGGTACATTTTATCATGACATAGCCATTATTTAATCACATGTGTGCCTCCACGTGGCACAACGTCTTCTGTAAAGCAATCAATCTGATGGTAGCTGATACTACGTGTTGCAAGTAATTTATTCCGTGTGCTCAATGTATAAGGGTAACCGTATACCACCTAGGTTTGTCATGTCATATGGAATAATTTTGACAAACGTATAAATTGCATGCCCGATTTATAGTGTTTAGTCCAGGACATCCTTATTATAATGGAAAAAGTATAATCTGTCGTTAGAATCACTGAAAACCATGTCAATTTAACATAATATGCCAATGATATCAATTTATGTATCAACCTTTTAGCTAATTCGCTAATATGTATATGTGTATAGATACCCACATATGCATATGTATTAACTAATTTAACTTTTGTTCAGAAAATCTAATCTTATCTTCACAAAACCTCCATGAATTATGGTAATTGTGTGTATATATCATTACAATAATTTAAGTTCGGCACAGGTTTTGATGCAAACATCAATCAGTCAACCAAAAGTTCTTTTTATAAGCACGTGAAAGTTCGTCGCTAATTAAGAATACAATAATCAAAAATCCATTGTAGTTTAACTTCAAAACTCAACTGCAAAAAGAATGATTTCATTACCCAATATGTTACCTTTCCTGTGGTTCGCAATCTACTTCGATTCATGTTCAACATGGATGATTAACAACTCTTGAAATGATCGAAATCCATTTACAAATCAAGAACATGAAAAATATGAGAAGAATGCACGAAGAACATAAATTCCTTTTAAAATTTGAACAAAGTTCCCCCCTACATTAGATATTTTTAAGAAAATTTTAGTATAGTTTCCCTAAATCTTGTTATATTTCAAAGAAAATTTCGATAGTGGACTCGTTACACAAGTGGTATTATAAAGAACAACTAAACTTTGGAATGAACAAAGCCAAAAGAGTAAACGAAGAAAAATCGAAACATCTAGCGTCGTGGGTGGGTGAAGTGAAGGAACATATGTTCTGATGGCAGAGCCATCTCAACCAAGTATACTGTTACTCAAGTTTTTACATCATATAGAAACATATATTAGCATAAAGCAAGGAATAGTTATATATCGTATCATGGGTAGGCGAATCACATCAAGGAACACACGTTCACCATTGGCAGCACTGCCCTATATATAAAAGAAGGAATTTGAAAATCTAGCTCATGTTACATATATATACCTCCTACTCGAAGCTTTCTTGGAGAGCTAGCGCATGTCCTTCCCCTCCTCTGCTTCCCGACAGCACCTCGGATTCTCTTCTTCAATGCTTCTCTCTCCTTTTCTTAACCTCTCAACCCAAGTCATGGGATAAGTGGAGTATGGAATGGATTGGTAGAGAATGGAGGGGTCGGAGGTTATTTATAAGCACCCACCCTGCCTATATGTCACCCTACTCATAGCTCAATCATCATGACATGCGACTTGCGCATTGCTTTCTCAATGATGACATGGCATCCCACTCACCAGCTATGTCATCACCAAAACCATGATTTTTCCCATATCTATCGTGAAGCTCATGGGTTTGTGGATGATGCTTAATTAGTAATAATCTTGACTAATTAGCAATAATCGCATCTAATTATTCTTAACTACGATGAACATTCCCTAATCCATGATAATGTTCTCTAATCATGCTTCTAACATTAGCCATCATTAATATCTATAATCATGATTAGTTAAACCTAATGAATGTAATTAAGAGTTTATAATGGCGTAAAGTCAGCTTTCCTAACTTCAAAATAATAACAATTCACTAGGCATCCCATCGTGTGCCCCCTAGCTATGTAGATAAGGATGCAAACAGAAGATTATGGCCACGATTGTATATTGTGATATCCTTATTCATTTTAAAATATGTGCATATAAATAGAAACAATTATCTTGAGAATTTTGAGAATTTCAATATGAATAAGGAAACAAATAATTACAAATACAACAACAAAGCCTTTTCCTACAATAAAGTAGGGTCGGCAACATGGATTCTTTGCCTCCTTTCAAAGCTATCTTGGATCAATCTCGGACATATATCCAAAAAACTAAAATCGTTGTGTAAATTCACATTCCAATACTTCTTGGGTCGTCCTCGTCCTCTCTTAGCGGGCTCAACAACACAAAACTCGCATCTCCTAACCGGTGCATCAACTGACCTCCTTTGCAAATGGCCAAACCACCTTGAGTGGTTTTCTCGCATCTTATCCTCGATCGGAGCTACATCAACTTTCCTTCTGATTGCATCACTCTAAATCTGACCTTTACATTATATGTCCACACATCCATCTTAGCATTTTCATTTCTGCTACTATCATTCTCTGCACATGTCTATGGTTCACAGGCCAACATTCAGATCCATAGACCATAGTAGGTCTTATGATTGCTTTGTAGAACTTTCCGTTGATTTTAAAAAAAAATCTTATCACAGAGAACAACAGAGCCTCCTCTCTACTTTAGCAAGCCTGCATTTATTCTATTAGTAACATCTCCATCAATTTCTCCACCATGTTGCAAAATAGATCCCAAGTATCTAAAAGAATCGCTCTTCCAAATGTTATCGTCACCAATCTTCACCTTGATTACTTCATCATTGCTTTCATCAAAAGTGCACACCATATATATTTAATCTTAGCCATATTTTTTTGAAAGAGAACCGTGTGGCATCCCAATTTGGGACCCACCTCCAAAAAGGTATGTGTATATATATATTAACTTTTAGTATACATGATTACATTGAGTCGCAAGCTCGAAAAAACAACCAAAGCCCTACAAAGTTCGATTACATTTTCTGAGTAGAAACTTGCTCCCCAAAAATGACCGCATTCATCGCACACCATATAGCCCACAACAACACCAAAGAGTACACAGCGTCCTCGTGGCCATAACTGCACACCGATCTAATATCCCTCCAAAAACTCGAGCTATCTCTCACCACAAGCCAAGATATGTTCACCATGCTCCACACTGAGCTGCGGAAGGGCACGAAAAGAACAGATGATCCACCTCATCGACAGCTGATTCGCATCTATTGCACACCACGTCCCCCACCCCCAACAGCTTTTTGTTGTGCTCCTTGGTGAGGAGCCTACCAAGCCTGAGCAACCACAAGAAAATCTTGATTCAGTTTGGCACCTTGCTTCTCCAAATCATCTGCAAATACACTCCAACCATCTCCTCTGCCTCCCCTACGTCCTCCACAAAGCAACTGTAAGCCTTGTTAACTGAGAATCTCCCGTCCCTCCAAACATAGTTATCCCTTCCAGCCGAAGGGCTCTCCACCAGCGCTAGTTCCGCATTCATTGCCAAGAAGTCCTCCACCCTCTGATCCGACAACTGCGAAGAAAAAATCAGAGATCACACCGCCTTCTCCCAAACCTTCTACACCACCACATCCTTATCTTCTGCTAAAAGCATCAGCCGTGGAAACTGCAACCCCAACACCCTCTCCCCTGACCAATCATCCCGCAAGAACCGAAAAATCTCTCCGTCGCCAAGCACTGATCTCAGCTGATTGGCCAACTCTGGAATCACCTCTGAAATGCCCTTCCACAAAGACGACAAAAGCTGCCCCACGACCACTTCCCGCGACATGGATATCCCAGAGATTTTCCTCATCACCCTGCATACGAAACCCTCCGACTTCCCCCATAAGCCCACCATCCATTTAGCCATGAAAGCCTTGTTCATTTCCCCCAACTGCAGCACACCCAACCCACCCTTCTTCGGGTCGTCACCCTATCCCAATCCACCAGGTGAACCCCTCACCTTGACTGCCTCTCGAACGACCAGAAGAACCTGCGCATCACCACCTCAATTCTTGCCAATACCCCCACAGGCATCGACCTCGTAAAAAATGTACTAAGCCTTCTCCCACTATAAGTAGGGTCGACTACATGGATTCTTGCTCAAATCCATGTTGAAATATTCGACTATTTTTTATGCCGGTTGTCGACTACCTAACGCAACCCCTGCAATAGTGGGATTTGAACCCTGATCGTTTGTGTGGTAGACACACTGTACTACCACTAGATCATTAAGTGGGCATCGACCTCGTAGAACATAAGAATATCAGGATGGTCGAAAGAACATGCTTCAACAGAATCAACGTCCCACCTCTCGATAGCATCCTAGCCTTCTAACCTGTAAGTTTGTTCTCGAGCTTCTCCAGCATTGCCTCCCAGTCCCTCTTCTTGGGCTGCCCCGCCATCAATTGTAATCCCAGATATGTGATCAGCAAGGTGGCAATGGGACATCCAAGCAACATCGCCACACTTTGTGCCTACTGCACCGACAGGCCAAATGGAACCACAACCGACTTGTCCATATTTATCTGAAGCCCCGAGATGTCACCGAAAATATCCATGATCAAAGACGCATGTCGAATCTTTTCTTCCTTTGCTCCCATAAACAACACGGTGTCATCAGCATATTGCAGTAGCGGAATGGAAATACCATCCCTCCTATAACCCGAACACCAACCGTCGTTTGTCGCCCTCATCATCACAGCCAAAGCGTCGGCCACAATGACAAAAAGCAGCAGAGCCAAAGGGCATCCATGTCTGATGCCCTCTGGGGCTGAAAGAAACCCCCCTTCGATCAACCGTTTACCCACATCACATGCGAAGCCGTCGTCACACACTGCTTGATCCATACGATCCACAAACTCAGGAACCCCCTCTTTTCCAACGACGTCCACAGGAACCTCCAATCAACACAATCATAGACCTCGGAGAAATCCACCTTTCAAAGCATGCCTCTAACTTTGCATCTCTTCTAGACAGACACCATCTCCAACAACATTACCAGATTGTCAATCATATCTCTTCCGGGCACAAAAGCCGCTTGTTCCTGCAAAATTATCTGCTCAATCACCCCCTTTAATCGGTTTGCCAGGATCTTTGAGATAATGAGGTAAATAGCATTAGATAGGGCTATGGGTCTATAATCCTCAACCCTGGATGGAGAGTCTTTCTTTGGTAAGAGAAAGATAGCTACCTTGTTCAACCACTCAAATCCATGGTTTCCCTCTCAAAATTTCTCACGCGCCCCCATGACGTCATGCTTGACCACAACCCAGAACTCCTTGTAAAAACCAACCGGAAAACCGTCGGGGCCCAGTGCCTCATCTGCATTCAGCTGAAAGCATGTCGTCTTAAGGCTCCTCCTCAGTGAAAAGACTCAGCAGACCTTCGGCTTCCATGCCAGAAAGCTGCAAAACTCCCCTTCCATGCCATCCCTAGCCTGCCCGCGTGCACAACCTACCGAACAACTGAAAGTGAGATCGCAGGGCCTCTCATACCGCCCTATCCCCCTCAACCACTTCGCCACCGACAGAAATCGAATGAATCATGTTCCAGTGCCTTCTTCCGCAGGCAACGGTGTGAAAATAATGCGTATTCGTGTCTCCTTCCTTCAGCCATTTCTGCCTGGCACGCTGCCTCCAAGCAACCTACTCCTTTTAATCTTCGTGAAAAATCTCATTTAGATGAGCACTTCTTTCCATCATCTCCATCTCTAACATGTCATGCTCGTCCTCAAGCCTGTCGATCCCGTTGACATCCTCTTGTGCCCGACTCCTCCTCTCCCTCCGCCATAAGTGGTTCGCCTTGTTGAACGTTGTAAGAAATCTTCTGAGCTCTCCAGTTTGCCTGCAAGTTTACAAGCAGTCGAACTCTCCTGCTGCATTCACCCCAAAATTCCTCCACTGCTTCCTGGAATCCCTCCTCCAAAAGCCAAACCTTCTCAAATCTAAAACAACACAAAATCGCACCTCCTCCCCCGAGCACCAAAGAAACAGCGTATGACCCGAGTGTGCCCTGGGCAATGCCCACACCACTGCCAGAGGAAAAGCCTCAAGAGCCTCGGTAGACATCAGGAACCTGTCCAATCGAGACATGTCTCTCGAGTTCATCCACGTGTTCTGCATCCCTCGACATCAAGCACCTGCAGCCCAAGCTCCTCCACTAGCCTGCTCAACTACGACGAATCGCTATCCCTCCCGCTACAGCCACTAGGCATGTCCTGTGGACGCAACATCATAATGAAATCTCCAGCAATGATCCAAACTACATTCTGGAATTGGGCTCTAGTCAAAAACAGCTTCTCCACGAAGCAGACACCGTTGACCCCATTGCAAGGGTCGTATACATTGGTAACCAATAACCCGGCCCCATCAGCCTTACGTCGAAGCAGAAGCGTGAGTGAAAATCAACCTCGCATGACTTCCTCTTGGAGCTCGAATCTGTCCCCATCAAGCACCTGCAGCCCAAGCTCCTCCACTAGCCTGCTCAACTACGACGAATCGCTATCCCTCCCGCTACAGCCACCAGGCATGTCCTGTGGACGCAACATCATAATGAAATCTCCAGCAATGATCCAAACTACATTCTGGAATTGGGCTCTAGTCAAAAACAACTTCTCCACGAAGCAGACACCGTTGACCCCATTGCAAGGGTCGTATACATTGGTAACCAATAACCCGGCCCCATCAGCCTTACGTCGAAGCAGAAGCGTGAGTGAAAATCGACCTCGCATGACTTCCTCTTGGAGCTCGAATCTGTCCCCATCCCAAGACGTTACCAGCCCACCAGCAACCCCATCCGACCGATTCAATTGCTTTGAACTCCTGTAATTTGTTTCCCCTGATGTCCTTCCACAACTCATTCATTTCTCGTGATATCTTCGTTTCTTGCAACATGGCCATGGCCACCCTCTGTTCTCTCTACAACTGACCCACAGCTCTCCTTTTCTCTGCCTGCCCCAGCCCCCATACGTCCCATGTTATAAGATTCATTATATCACCAACAAATACCCCTTCAACAACCTCAGCCCCAGGCACTCCAATGCCTCCTCCAAACCCTTGAAGTTCCCCCCATCACCCTACCTTCCACGACATCCAGATCCGAATAACACGAACCCAACCCGATTAAAGACCATTTGATCCGATAAAACTATCGATCAATATTAAATGATCTGTGTTGGAGTAGTGGTATGCGTCACTTATATGGGAGACGGGTAAATGGATCCCTCCGGGATCCATTTACCACATCCAGTTGTTTAGTCCCACATCTACAACTTGTGGGATGTGGAGACTCGGTGAGGGCTATATAAGAAGCCCCTCACCCACTGTATTCAGATGAGAAAGTGCAATGCATACATCAGCCCATTGAGACGTTCTACCGTGGTTTCATCCCGCTCCTTAGGGAGTAGTGTTCCACGTTAAAATCTCGATATTCCAAGTTTATCATTCTATATTTCATGCTTTGTTTATCACTTCGCTTACGCGTTTCTATTTTCTAACATAGTACCAGAGCGGGTCGTTCTCGGTTGACTTTTGAAGAATTGTCATTGGAGATTTTTTTATCGTTCAAGATCGATCGAGTCCATGCTTTGATTTATAGTTTGATCAAGTTCTAGGGTTCTTCTTATGAAAGCCTAGTTTCTGCATCGTTCTCCTGCAAACATCTTTTTAAAGTTCTGTTTTATGTATATGCGCATGATCTGAAGTTCGTTCAAGGAAAAATAGGGTTTCCTGTACCAATAATTTTGAGGCACACGATCCAGTAGGATATGTTCACAGTTCAAGAATCATAATGTTTCATTGAAACCCTTTTCCATGCTTCTGTTGCGCGAAGATCCCCTTTGTTGTTTAACGAAGCCACATCAAGAAGCAGGAAGAAGATCCGGGAAAAAGGTTGGTCGGGTCATCGAGCGACAGACCTACGACGATTCATCTCCTCCAGGCGGAGCCGCTCCAGAACGAGCCTCATGTTCCAAGCGGCGTACGGCGCAACCTCCAGGAGCCCCTCGTGCGGCCCCTCTCTCTCGTAGGCGGCGCAAGCCTTCGCAGCTCCCCACCAGCGTCGCCACTCCACCCCCTCTATCTCCTCCAGCGGCGGCGAGCCCCAGTAAGCGATGGCATGCTTCAGGAAACCTCCGAGTCGTGACATGCGCAACCCCATCTTGGGCGGCGACGGCGGTAAACGAAGAAGACCCCTATCGGGGGGTAGGTTCCTTCGAGAGAAGGGGTTTCCACTTGGGAAACCTAAATAAAAAAACTAAAAGGGGAAGAGCCAAAGTGGGCCTCCTGTTGTTCGGCCCTATAAAAAAAAGGTAGAGGGTATTTTATTGTAAGGGCCCAGGTGGGCTGAAAAAATGTGAAAAAGGAAAGAAAAGAAAGAGAGAGAGAGAGAGCAAGTTGTTGCCCACTGTTTGGGTCATTATCTTTGGGCCCAAGTGGGCCAAGTATTTTTGTTTCAAAAAAAGATGGAAGGGCGCGTACAAAAAAAAAGAAAAGTCGAACGTAAGTTTTAAAAAAAGCAAAAAAGAAGGAAAAGGCGTAAAATAAATGAAACGGCTTAAAACAAAATGATTCAAAAAAATGTGAGAAGAAAAGCTGAGGAAAAAAATGATGATATTGCTTACTAAAAAAAATTAACGACTATTAAAAAAATTAAAAAAATGATGAAGGAAATAGCCGCAAAAAATGCATGATTCATGTTTTCTCCCCATTTCTCTTGTCTTCTCCCAACTTTGTAGATGTCAAGTTTTCCGGCAATTATGAGAGAAAGGGGGAGTATTGTATAGACTCATAGGTCTGTTCCAGATTCAAATGTCATATTTCAGACCAGCCAGATATCCAGAATCTACGATTTTTCAGAATCGACGTCAGATTGGTTCCGAGTCTTCAGTTTCAGACACGTACATGTGTGAGGTCTTTCAGATGTGTACATGTATGCCATCATTGTTTGTGGTCCCCTTGTGTTTCGGACAGGGCTTTCATGTGATCCATAGGGACTCTAGAGTAGAGATCTCATTACCTATGCCATGTGGGTTAGGGTTTTCATGTGGTTTCATAGGGACTCCAGAGTAGAGATCCCATTCTCTAAGCTAGTATGGGAGAGACCTAGTTCTCCGACGAGGAGACTCTTCAGAATCCATTCTCCAACGATCGTAGACTCCGACAAGGATGTTTTCCACGGCTTTTCCAGTTCGTCCCATCAGAGAAGGAGCAGTTGTCCACATGATCCAGTCTTCTACATGTGGCGGGCCAGAGTTCTCCAGGTGGAGAATCATCTCATCCAGTTTCAGTGGCTCTAACAAGCGCAGTACTGGGCACACTCACTTTGGCTCATACTCCAGCCCGTTTGGTCCTCCTCACCTGCACGACATGAGGAGCAACGTCCTCGATAGCAGCCGACAGTTGTGCGCGTTGAGTTGATATTGTGCGTAGTGTCCTGTAGCGTGAGTTGAGATTTCTTTATGTTTATCCAAGATGAGCATTTCATGCTCCAGCTTGAGGAGGGTGTTGGAGTATTGGTATGCGTCACTTATGTGAAAGATGGGTAAATGGATCCCTCCAGGATCCATTTACCACATCCAGTTGTTTAGTCCCATATCTACCACTTGTGGGATGTGGAGACTCAGTGAGGGCTATACAAGAAGCACTCACCTCCTGTATTCAGATGAGAAAGTGCAACGCATACATCATCACTTTGAGGCATTCTCTCGTGGTTTCTTCCCGCTCCTTAGGGAGTAGGGTTCCACGTTAAAATCTCGGTGTTCCAAGTTTATCATTCTATATTTCATGCTATGTTTATCATTTCGCTTCTGCATTTCTATTTTCTTGAAGATTATTTTGAAGATTATTGTTCATGTTTTGAGAGAATTGTTCTTCGAATTTCTATATTGCAGATTGTCATTTTTTGATATTGTGTAATAGAAAGGAAACTAGGGTTCCACATTAAATCTCGCATTCTTCATTTTTTATTCTTTATTTCTGATACGCTTCTTTTGGGATTTGATGAGTTAGTAGCGTGGCTCAGGGAGATTATGCCTTCTCCTGGGTCAACTAGCTCTTCGTTAGGATCATCAGAGATAGTAGCCTCAGCCTCTATGTCAACATCAGGTATAACATATGCTTTCAAAAGCTATTAAAAGGCAAACTTGTCAGAGTGGATTATGCATTCAGGAGCTTCCCATCATCTCTGTGATGACAGAGGGCAGTTTAGTACTTATAGCCCAACTCAATCAAGTAGATCACTTGTGATAGCAGATGGGACATTCCCCCAGTACTGGTAAGTGGGAGGTGCAGTTAACTCCTGCAATGCGGCTTCAGAACGTTCTCTACGCTCTTGAATTTCCTATGAATTTACTTTCCATTAGTCAAATCACTAAGGATTTACGTTGTCGTGCCATATTTGACCCTTCTGCTCTTGTGTTTCAGGACATTCTTATGGACAGGGTGATTGGTTCTGGTTGTGAGCAAGGAGGCCTCTACAGACTGGTGCAATCTCCTTATAATGTTACCTCTTCTCTCCGTATTGGATCTGTTTCTCCCTATATGTGGCATCTTTGGTTTGGTCATCTTCCTCTGCAAAAGTTGTGTCATGTTCTTCCTCAGATCTCTCCTCGCTCTACTTTTCAGTGCGAGCCCTGCCAACTTGGGAAGCATCATAGGTCCACAATCCAGAGTCGTCGGGGTCAAAGTAGTCATAGTCCTTTTTGAGTAGATTCATTTTGATATTTAGGGTCTCAGCCATGTCCCAGATCATCATGAGCATAGGTTTTATCTTGTTGTTGTCGATGAGTTCTCTAGATTGTTGTGGGTATTTCTTTTTAAAAACAAGTCTGATGATGGTCATGTTATTCAATCCTTTAATAATGAAATAATGAATGTGTTTTCTGCAAATGTTAAGTTTATACGTTCTGATAATGCACTTGAATTCTGTAGTACGCAGCTTTCCCAGTTCCTTAGATCCTATGGTATTGTGCATCAGACATCCTATGCGTATACTTCTCAACGGAAGGGGCTGGTTAAGCGAAACACCGCCATCTTTTGGATGGTATCAGGACTCTTCTGATTCAGAGTGGTACTCATTCGTACTGGGGGGACGCGGTTTTCACTACGAGTTACCTGGTGAATCGTATGCCCTCATCGATTCTAAGGGAGAAGATTTCTTTCTCGATTGTGTTTCCCGAGACAGATCTTTTCTCTCTCAAGCCTCGTGTTTTAGGAGTGGTTGCTTTTGTTGATCAGATGTTTCTAGGTCTTGACAAGCTCTCTCTTAAAGCGGTCAAGTGTATGTTTCTTGAGTATTCCAAGAACCAAAAAGGTTATCGTTGCTTTGACCATGTTCGACGAAGGTACTATGTTAGTGCAAATGTCATCTTCTTTGAGTCCATTATGAATTTCTCTCCTACAGGTGACAAGCTCATTCTTCCATAAAGTGGAGAAGAGGTTTATATGCCTCTACCTCTGGTCTCATCTACTCCATGTGACACTACACCATCGCCGCCGCCACCACAATCACCACCACTACCCTCTCCTCCATCGTCACCTCTAATACCTCCTCCACCTCCTGCCATGCCTACTTCCCTTCTGCATGTTTACTAACGACAGCCTCGTGCTCATGTGCCTCCTCCATCATCCAGCATGCCTAAGGTATGTTCTGAGCATCTGAGTTCCGTTAATGGCACTGGTGATTTGCATGTACAGCTTGAGGTGCAGGATGTCATAGATGATACTCCTTAGGAACAGCGGACTTGGACGTGCATATTGCCCTACGAAGGAGGCGTGCATGCACTATGCATCCTCCTGCTTCTCATGTTTCCCTTGCACGGATCTCTGGGGACTTTCAGAAATTTGTTATTGGCTTATCAGCTGTGGAGATACCGAGATCCTATCAGGAAGCTTTGTAGAGTGGTCCATGACGTCTGGCTATGGAGGAGGAGATGGCAGCTTTATAGTCTCATGGTACGTGGAGTGTCATCCCAGCTCCCCCAGGTGCTTCTGTTGCTAGCAGTAAATGGGTGTTTACAGTGAAACATTGTGCAGATGGTACAGTGGACAGATACAATGCCAGATTGATTGCTTGTGGGTTCACCCAAACCTATCGGGTGGATTATCATGATACCTTTTCTCTAGAGAACTCAGAGAGGAATTGTTGTTATTTTGATTTATGTGGATGATATTATTATTACATGTAGTGATGACCAAGGTATTCAGACAGCTAAGGCATGGAAGGACATATCGATATCGGTATCGATATCGGTACCATGTCGATACCGATATATCGCCGATATATCGACGATATATCGACGCCATATCGCCGATACCGGGATTCGGCTAGCCTTTTTTGCATGTCGATACCCGATATCGGACATATCGGCGATATATCGGTGACCTATCGATACCGATATATCGCCGATATATCGACGATATATCGGGATACGGCCTTCCATGAGCTAAGGATTTCCTTGGACAACAGTTTGTGACCAAGGATCTTGGCAAGCTACGATATTTTTTTGGCCTAGAATTTGCAAGAAACCAACAGGGATGGTGATGACGCAAAGGAAATATGTCATTGCCCTTCTATCTGAGACGGGCATGACAGGATGTAGATCTGCTGCTACTCCAATGGATCCCAATGCTAGGCTATATAATGATGACTCTGTGGAGGTGCATAAGAGACAATACAGAGAGCTGATAGGGAAGCCATTACATGTCACTATTACTAGACCTGATATAGTGTTTGTTGTCAGCAAGGTCAACCAGTTTTTGGAGCAACCTAGGCAAGCTCACATGGATGCAGTCAACATGACCTTGAGGTATCTCAAGTCTTCTCTAGGTGCAGGGCTTCGATTCAGGAGAGACACGTCTCTTGCAGTTTCAGGATGTGAAGATGCAGAATATGCGGGGTGTCCCAAGGACAGGAAGTCTACTTCAGGCTTCACTGTGTTTGTGGGCGGCTCATTGGTTTCATGGAAGAGCAAGAAACAGACGGTTGTAACCAGATCTAGCGTTGAATGAGAATAGAGCTATGGCCCAAGGAAGCACAGAAATGATGTGGGTCAAGTCCGCTATGACTGACCTAACTATTGAGGTGCCTCTTCCTATGCACCTCAAATGTGATAATCAAGTTGCTCTATTCATAGCTAATAATCCAGCCTTCCATGAGAGAACAAAGCATAATGAGGTTGACCGCCATTACACCCGTGACTTGATTCAGAAGGGGCTTATATTCACTTCACATGTTGCTTCAGGCGATCAGATTGTCGACATGTTTACCAAAGCTCTGGCAAAGGAGCCTTTCCACCGTTGTTGTTCCAAGCTGAGCATGATAGATATTGTAAAGAAAAAAGGAATGAAATAGCTTGCTTTATTCCATAGGCATAGGGGTCCTTATACAGAACTACTCCCTAGAAACCCTAGAGAGTCCATAAGAGGAGAAGTACATAAGTGCCCCTAGTGGGGTTACAGTAAATAATTAAGAGTTGTAAAATATATATTACTAACACTCCCCCTCAAGTTGGAGCATATCTATCAGTCATGCCCAACTTGGAAACAATCCAAGAAAGACGCTTCTTGGGTAAGTCCTTCGTGAAGACATCTGCAAGCTAAAGGTCTGTGCTGATATGAGGAGTAGCTATTCTTCCAATTCAAACAAAATGGCAGTTGATCTCTATATGCTTGGTTCGCTCATGAAACAAAGGATTCGTGGCAATATACGTAGCAGATTTGTTGTCACAGTATAGTGGAATAGTAGTAGTGACAACAATACCGAGCTCTTGTAGAAAAGTTAATAACCATGAGATCTCGCAGGTAGCTTGGGGCATTGCCCTATATTCTGCTTCTGCACTGGATCTGGACACAACAGTCTGTTTCTTTCTTCTCCGGGTAACAAGATTTCCTCCAACCATCATGGCATATCATGTGGTAGAATGTCGATCCTCTGGTGAACTTGCATAATCAGCATCAGCATATACGATAACATCAGTGTACCCATTTGCCCATAGAAGAGGCCACGTCCTGGTGATTCTTTCAAGTTTCGTAGAATCTGATGTGTTGGCTAGATCTGCTCACTGCATAAGAAATGTCTAGTCTAGTGACAGTAAGGTAAAGAAGTTTGCCAACCAAGCTTCCGTATCAAGTAACGTCTTCAAAGACAGGATCAGAGGAAGTAAAGTGTTTCTTTGGATCTGCAGGAATACCAGAGGGCTTGCATCCAAGTATTCCGGCTTCGGTAAGAATGTCGAGACAGTATTTCCTCTATGAGAGATGAAGACCCTCTGTAGTGTGTAGTACATCTATGCCCAAGAAGTAGCGTAGAGGACCAAGGTCCTTGGTAACAAACACCTTCTGGAGGAAGGCCTTGGTCTCTGCTATCCCATTATCATCATCACATGTAACAACCATATCATCCACAAAGACTGCAAGTATAACAGTACCAGTTGTTCGTCTTTTGACAAACACAGAATAGTCAAATGTAGTTCTCTGGAAGCCAAGAGTGCCTATTTCTGCAGTAAGTCTGTCGAACCATGCTTTTGGGCTCTGCTTTAGACCATATATGGCCTTGTGAAGTCGACATACACACTCCCCCTCGACATCATAATCCGGAGGCTACATCATGTACACCTCTTCATCAAGGTTGCCATATAAGAAAGCATATTTACTTATAATTGAAAGATAGGCCGGGCCTTATTAGCAGCTACTGAGAAAATAGTCCTTATGGATCCCATTCGTGCAACCGGTGAGAACGTCTCAAAGTAACACACTCCATATGTTTGTGTAAAGCCTTTGGCGAAAAGATGAGCTTTCAATCTATCAATGGACTCGTCGGGTGATTGCTTGGTTGTGAAGACCCACCTGCATGCTACAGGTTTTGTCCCTTTGAGACACTGTACTAGATCCTATGTCCCCCTGGAAATAAGAGCATTCATCTCCTCATTCATGGCATGTCGCCATCCAGAATCTTGCAAAGCACTATGATGGTCTTTCGGAATGGATATAGTCATGAGAGCATGTGCATATCGCTTGTCAGTGGAAGATAAAGTAGCAGTAGAGGTGAAATGAGACATGGGATGAGAAGTACATTGCCTCTTAGATCTTCGTAGAGTAATGGGAAGCTCTTGAGGATTAGTCGGGACAGCCTTGGTGGGGACACTTGTAGAAGGCATATCATCCTACAATAAAGATACATGTAAAGGAACGTCTGGTGGTGAAGATACTTGTCTGCGCTTATAGACAATGGGTGGATGTGGCAGATCCAGAGAGATGTCTATAACAAAATTATGGAAGAAACTGCTCTACTCAAAAAAGGTTACAGCTGCAAAAAATAATAGTGATGTGTAATTGGACCGTACACATGTAACCTTTTTTAGTACGAGAGTAACCAAGGAATACACATTTGATTGCACGAGGAGAAAGTTTGTCGCAGTGTGAAAATTATAAATAATGACACACAACCAAAATTCGCAAAGGAAGAGGAAAGGGTGACTCAATTGGGTAAAGTAGAGAGAAGGGAGTGCAACCATTATGGTAGGAGATGGAATTCTGTTGATAAGATGGGCACCGGTCAGAACGACAACAACCCAGCAGGTTTTGGGAACTTTCATCTGAGTAAGGAGTGAGCGAGTAGTATTTAAGAGATGTCGGAGTTCTCTTTCTGCTATCCCATTTTGTTGGGACGTATATGTGCATGATGTTTGACGTATGGTACCTTCAGAGTCAAAGAAATTGGTTAGGTCATGTTGGGTAAATTCCAAGGCATTATCGGAACGTAAGATTTTTATGCTAGTAGAGAAAATATTCTTGACATAATAAACGAAGTTTTTGACAATGTTATTAATCTCTGAATGTTCTTTTATAAGATAGACCCAAGATGACCTACTGTAATTATCAACAAAAACTTCAAAATACCTATGTCCACCTAGAATACAGACCGGACAAGGTCCCGAAATATGACAGTGAACTAAAGCAAAAGGGGCAGTACGACGAGGCTCAGTACGAGCAAAGAACGATGCTCGATGATGTTTCCCGAACTGGCATGCCTCTCACTCAAAGGGCTTGAGCATAGAGAGTTCAGGGAACATTAACGAGAGTGCTTTGGCAGACGGATGGCCGAGGCGAAGATGCCACAGATGAGGATCAATGGAGATGGATGACGCACCAGCAAAACCAAAGTCAGAAGGGACGTCAAGATAATAAAGACCATTCTTCTCATGTCCCCCACCAAAAATCTGTCTCGTCCAAATGTCCTGAAAATAACAGCAAAACTCATCAAATATAACTCGACAGTTAAGCTCAGTGCATAGCTTATGAATAGATAATAGACTTAGTGGAAAGTCAGGGACGTAGTGAACGCCAGTAAAGTGGAGTTTAGAGGAGAACTCCACAGTGCCCACAATAGTAATAGGTGAATGGGCTCCATTGGCAACATGAATAGTCTTCACAACGGAAGATGGTCGAGAAGAGGTGAGAAGACTACCTTCTCCCATTAGATGAGTCGAGGCACCCGAGTCAATGATCCATGCAGGAATAGACGCAGAGGCAGAGCTGGCAACTGTACATGATGTAGTGGCCAAACTAGCAGTAGAAGCAGATGCAGTAGTATCACTACCAGAAATCTATAGTAGTTGTCGAAGACGAGCATACTCCTATGCAGTAAAAGAGGCATGACTGTCACTGGAAGGCTGATAATGGGAGGTATCTGTGGTATCATAGGAACTATCATATGAGGTTGCCTCGTAGGCACTGTTGGCAATAGGAGGCATACCAAACTTTGTCCAACAGTGTTCTGACGGATGATTCAGGCCACCACAGTGTGCATGCTGGAAAGCGTGGAGTAGTAAGGCCACATCTACGTCCGAAGTCACGTCCACGTCCAGACTCATGGCCACGACCCCGGCCAAAATCACGTCCACGTCCCCCTTGGTAATTGGATCGCCCTCTAGCAAAATGGGATGTAGTCTAAGTAGTCAGAAGAGGAGATGGAGACTCAAGCTCATGTAGTCGACCAAAGATGGTCTCAAAATTGGGTAAAGCTGCACCCGTTAGAAATTGATCATTCACCGCCTTGTATTGTGGATGTAAACCTGATAAGAAACGATATACTTGCCACTCCGCGTGCATTCCTATTTCTTTGTCACAGCAAGCAGGTTGGAAAATTAGAAGCTCCTTAAAGAGGCCTGTAAGGAGTCGATAGTACTCGATCAAGGTTGTATCTCCTTGATTTGTAGACCAAATCTGTGTATAGATATTTGATAGCATGTACTTGGTTGTCTTTTGGGAGTGAGTGTTTTCGAGGCTCTCCCACATAGTGTTTACCGTCTCCTTGTAGAGAAGATTCGAAGCTATATTCGGATCAACGTTGTTAGTCATCCATGTGATAATGTGGCAGTTATCCACATACTAAGTATCATAGTCCTTGTTTGTCTCCTTGGCCGGATCTTTAGTGAGAACATAATTCTTATGTTGACCACCAAAAAAATCTTGAAAGATCGAGACCATAGAACATAGTTTTCGGAGCCCTTTAATTTGATAGACGTACCACCTTGTACCATCACAGAGGAAGTCGTGTACAGAAGCTTGGGCTCAGTAGATGTCATGGTGGCCACACAATGCAAAAAATGAGAGTTCTGATAGTTGCGATCAAGCAGGCATAATGGAGATTTAAAAGTTCACCAATGAGGAGACATGATGTAAGGAAGTAGCCCCATGAGAGATCGGCAGCATAGTAGCAGAAGATGCCAGTGGAACGTGTAGGGCTGATTGGAGGCACCGATGGAGACCCGGAAGGGGCATAAGAGGGTTCTAGTTGCACAAGCGAGAGTAGTTGGCTGGGCCTGGGGTGTTGTGGGCGCTGTTGACGCGAGTGAGAGGCACTGAGAGTTGCCGGGGGCGCTCGAGGAGCGGGCATGAGGTATTGAGATTGTTGGAAGCACGGGCAAGAGGCGACACAGCGGGGGCAAGAGGCAGACGAGAAGGGTTGGATAAGCGATGGGAATGGGGCGCAAAAATAGTGGCGGGGCAATGGGGATAGGGTGCAGGGGATGGGGTTACTGGAGGAGCGATGGGGATGGGACGCAGGAGATAGGGTTTCTGGAGGGGCGACGAGGATTAGGGTGCAGGCGATGGGGTTGCGGGAGAGGTGATGGGGCACAGGAGCAATGTCAGGGCGATAGGGTGGATGGGGTTGCTGGAGGGGCGATGGGGATGGAGAGGCGATGGAGATGGGGAAAGGAGGGCGATGGGGATGGGGATGGAGAGGGGCGTTGGCGGGGAGAGAGGCGATGGCGATGAAGGCGAGGGGGCGTTGGAGATGGCGATGGTGATGAAGGGAAGTGGGCGCTAGCGAGGAGAGGCGATGACGATAGGTGCAGGAGGCCGATGGGGCTATGGCACAGGAGCGGTTGTGCTAACAGGGAGGGCATGGCAGCGTCGCTGGGTGGAGATAGGGCCTGGAGATGTCAGGCGGCGCCGCTGGCAGGAAATTTGAAACGGAGGGGCGAAAGATCAGAGTCACAGTTCTAAACCGTGGCTTTGATACCATGTAAAGAAAAAGAAAAGAATGAAATAGCTTGCTTTATTCCATAAGCATAGGAGTCTTTATATTGGACTATTCACTAGAAACCCTGGAGAGTCCATAAGAGGAGAAATACATAAGTGCCTCTAGTGGGGTTACATTAAATAATTAAGAGTTGTAGAATATATATTACTAACATATATATATGCTCCAACTTGAGGGGGAGTGTTGACATATTTATATCTCTTTATTGTTATATTGTAATTTTCTATTCCTTTCGTCTCTTTATGTAATTTTTCCCTTAGAGCTTTTCTCTTATACAAGAGAGTTCTAGGACTACGGTGAATGCATCTTTTTCATTTAAATCCCTTCCACATCTGAATCGATGCAGAGATCGTAAATCAAAATTTATTCTGGTTCTATCAATCAAAAAACAATTGCAACGTAAAGCGTGCCACCAGAAAAACCGCGACGCAATCGAAAACCGCAAGACAAATCGAGACCATCAGAAAATTCGTCTCGACGAAATTAGACCAACGAAATTGATTCGTTGATCGAAGGTTGTTTGATAAATTAAAATCGTAAAATTTGATCAGAAATCAATATTGTAATTCGTCAATTTCTATATCCACCTTGGATTAGAAAAGTAAGAAATTTATATCGTGTGATCATCATGCATAGACAATCAAAACGAGAATCAGAAATACGAGGTATAAATACGAATGACTTTGGTATTAAAATAAGAGAGAAAATGTTTCAAAAAAATAAAAATAATATTAATATTAATTCAGATTTCCAGCAGTGAGCAGCAGTCCTTCACTTGGCCTTCTTTCTCACTCCACTTGGCCCACTATACCCCTCCACATGTCAACAAACAAGCCCTCCTCTCCTTGGTTATATATCCCCCCCACCCTTTTTCTCTCCTTTGCTCTCCATCTTTCCACCGACAGGGCCCCTTCCTCCATTTTTTGGCTAGAGTTGTTGCTTGGAGCAGCCATTTCAGATATTGGAGTTACTGCTCCAAGCAGCCATATTTGTTGTAATCATTTGCAGCTGTTGCTGCAAGAAACAGCCTCAAGAAACTGCAGCTGAAGATTCTCAGCCCCTTGGAGCCTCCTTGTTGCCATTTTTGTCCACAATGTTGTCCAATAGCTATTCCAACTGCTGGATATGCTTCTAATCAAGCCAAAGTGTTGCCACTCCTCTTCCAATTGGAGTTGCTGCTCCCCGCTGAATAGGTGTTGCATGCCAATTTTCGTCCCCAAAATTTTGAGATTCAAAAAGTAAAATCATTTCTCCACCTCTTGCTGCCATTCATGCTCTTGCATACATCTGATTTCTATCAAAAGTTTTAACTCTTGATTTAATTTTAGAAAAAAGAAGAAGATGAGGATTTAAAGTCTTGTATGAGATTGGTCTGATTTCTATCAAAAATTTTAACTCTTGATTTAATTTTAGAAAAAAGAAGAAGATGAGGATTTAAAGTCTTGTATGAGATTGGTATGCATGCATTACTATTGTTTTGTTTATAATTTGGCTAGGAATTTTGGGTTTTATATTACATAAATTACTATTGTGATTTGTTGCTTAAATTTATAGTTTAAAAATTTTTGATTTGAGAAATTTAATTCTCTACTACTGTAAGTTATTGTTGTTTATTTTTTTTATTTTAAAAAATTGAATTGAGAAATTTAATTCTCTCTACTGTGAGTTATTGTGGCATATAAGTTATTGTTACTTAATTTTTTTAGTTTAAAAAAATTTGAATCGAGAAATTTAATTATCTGTTGTTGCTTAAATTTTTAGTTTAAAAATTTTTGAATTAAGACTATTGCTTAAATTTTTAATTTAGAAAAACTGAATTGAGATAATTTAATTCTGGGCTATAATTTAATTCTTGGCTACTGTACTTAAATTTTTAATTTTAAAAAATGAATTGAGAAATTTAATTCTCTACTACTATGAATTATTGTTGCTTAAATTTTTAGTTTAAAAAAGGGAATTGAAAATTTTAATTCTCTGCTCAAGAGAGAGGATCGCACACACAAAGGGTTGGATAGGGGAACAGGTGGGACAGGAGAACAGGCAGGAAAGGCGCACCACAGGGGAACGGGCTTGCGATGAGTGGGTTTGTGCTGAGTAGGGACAACGGGGAATGAAGGAACGGTTCCGGTGCTCCCCTGTACAGCCCTTTGTGTGTGCGATCCTCTCCTTAAATTTTAGCTTAAAGAAAAAAAATTGATAAATGTAGCATCCGGTTTCCCATCAAACCCGAAGTCGTCCGATTTTGGGTCTAATGAACCCAAAAACGTTGTCGGTCAATACTAAACAACCTAAAACGACCAATTGATCATGAATCAAAAGTCGTTCGGGCGAAATCGACCGAAAATCGGTCACACCGTAACGCGCGCCGTGAAAAGCCGCGACGCAAATTCGGAAACCGCGAAACGAACCGAGACCGTCATTAGATCCGATTCGACGACACGAGACCAACGGAATCGACCGTTCGTCAATCGGAGGTCATATGATATTTTTAAATCACAAAATTTAATCTTAAACAAAAAAAACCGTATCCGAAAATTTCGGGTATTCCAAAACCCTACCAGAAGTATAGCAATATTATACTCATATCGACTGTCATTCAGAGACGATCAAAACGAGATATTGCGCATAAAAATCGGAGATACGATGCATGAATGCGGACATTTTTTTATTACTTCTCAAAAAAAAAAGAAATAAAATAAAAATTTCTGTCTGCTACTGTAGCAGACTACGATTTATAAAATAAAAAAATTATTCCAGCCGTGGACTTCTTTTGCCATTCTTCTCAGCAATTTGGCTCTTTAAATTGCCCAACACTTGGCCTAATTCTTCTCACCACTTGTCATCCACCAACACTATCCTTCTTGTTTATATAAACAACACATATCCCATTTTATTACCAATCCCCCTTTCATTCCAGCCGAAAAATTCTCCTCCTCTTCGTTTCTATTTCCCTTCTCATCTTTTTCTCAAATTCTCCCCAACAGTGAGAAGCCTCCAGCCCTCTTTTTCACAACAATCCAATTTTTGGAGATTGGTAGGGCATCCTGGAGTTGCAGACTTCTAAGTCCAGCTGCTGGTCAAGCCTGGGCTGCTAGATTCATACTAAGAAACTCTCCAAAATCTGGAATTCGGTACTTTCTTTTTCCATCTTTTGCTGCCATGCATGTGTTCTATACATTAAATCCCTGTTTTCTTGGAACTTTGGATTTATTTCATGAATTAAAATTCCAAATTCTGGAATGTCAACATATGGTTTCTAATCTTTTTCCCAAATTATAGAGATATGTATATATATTCCAAATCCAAAGATGTGGTTTTCATTAACTACTATTATATAATTCCAAATCTAGAGATTTGGTTTCCAGTAAACCATTGTTACATACTTGTATAAATAAAATAAAATAAAAGATTTTTTTTTGTTATATGATTTCCTGGATACTTACTGTTGCTAAAAAAAATGATGATCTATTTCATCTCATATTAATATCCTAATTGATTCTTTCAATTAAAAACATGTCTGTCTTCCTATTTTATTCAAGATCTAGTCAAATTGTCACTCGAATGTGTTAATTATTATGGATAAATTTTGAGTTATAATTAGTGCATTAGCAGTGATGTCCCAAGGCAATCATGCTGGAATTTTTATGGTGAAAACCCAAATTCACGGGTTGAATTTGAAACACCTGAACTCTTAAGTAATTATATTCAATTGTAAAGATACATACATTATTTTGCCTTCATATTCCTGGTTTAATGTGTTGAATTAAGCCACTGCACATTTTGTATCACATTAAAAGATAAGGATTTTTAAATAAAATAAAATAAAATAAAATAATAAAAAAAATTATTATACATGGAGTGTACAGATCTCAAGTCTGAATATAGGATTTTGACACATCAAATGCAATAGATACATAGTGTGACTATAGGATTTTGACTCATCAAATGCAATAGATACATAGTGTGACTATTTGCAGTACCCCAACTAGATTCGAAGTGATTATATAATTTTTTTTTATTATCAAAATCTCTGTGATTTCCTGGAAAGGACTTCTGAATATTTTTTTTTCGAATTGGGTAACTGGTTGGGAAGTGGATTTCTTAGGAGGAAAATTTTATTGATAATATGTGGGATCCGGCTTAAGAAGTTGTTGCTTGAGAGTAAAGAAGGTAGATAAATTCAGAGGTTGGGAAGAGCATGTTAATGATGAAAGGGTAATTAAATTTTGGAAATCCCTGAGGGTCGCGATACTGTTGAGATGATACGGATTAGGGACACAATGGATAATGAATGGTCATATCTGTTTCACCCTCCTCAAATGGATGATCAAATTATTAGTTAGATGTCATGGTTTCTGGAAGGTTGTAGACTAAGGGTTGAAGGTTACACGGAACATATCTATGATACTGTATTGAGGATGACACCTCATCATGAGATTTTTTCTTTAGCACTGAATAATATCAACTGTTGTTTGCCAAGGCAGAACACATACGTGACATTTGAAAATCAAGCAGATCGAGGAATCAAGTAAATTGATTGGTAAATCAATGTTAACAGATATTTCAGCCAGTTATGGTGACCCTTACTATAATAATTTTCTTATGATCTTAATCAGTAACCGCGAGGACCAATTAGTTTTACTATACCATCCTTAGGAATACTCTCCTACCTATTGGTTATTATCAATAAGATCAATAATCCAAAGACACAGATCTATAAAACCAAACACCGAAAAGATTGAGAAAGAATAAAGATGTCCGGAAGATAAGATGTTCAGGAATAACTGATGATAATCATTTTTGCCGGTCATGGCAACCTTTATACCTGACCGTGCGAGGGCGCGGTGACCCTCAACTGGGCGGGAGAATAGGAAGCTCAGTTAGGGCAGCGGCCGCCAAGTGCGCGGGTCTAGGATCCCAGTCTTCTACACGGTTTTACGCGAGCTCGCAGTGTTTTTACGCCTCGTTGGGATCCTGACTTTAGACCAGTTCCGTTGACCATGTCTTTTAGGATACCCAGGCGGGGGATCCTTGGTTTTCAGTTTTTCGTACGAGCTCGTCCGCCCGTACTAGTCGGGCAGTTTTCTAAAGCGACTTTTCTAGGGAGTCTCTCTCACCCGTCTCAGTGGCGTAGTTGGGGAATAGACCTATCCCTCTATTGGACCGCGCTTCCAATTAGAGGGCGAGACGGAAGAGCCATTTGCAGGCTTCTTCACCGCTTGAGTTTACTTCGCCAAACAGACTTGGCGATTCTATATCTAGATCATCCATATCTACATCTACAATATCTGGAGCTATATCAGAAACATTAAGTTAAGAATTTGAGAAGTTATGATCAAAAGACCATTTTCTCTACCTAAGAATTTAAATAAATTAATAGATCTCTACAATCTCAACTTTTCCATTTTTCACTCACCAACATGATCTATAAAGAAATTGATATATGCATTCACACTCATACACTCATGATTACGCAACTGCTATATAAATATGTTACATATGGGAAATGTCGGGTTCTGGGGAAATCATTAGAAACGCATTACAAACAAACCCTTGTTACTTACGCAAGTAGATGTAGATTTTACTTATACCACCTTTCTACTTGCTTGCTTTTGTACTTATTAAATGTCCAGTTATTTTTATAAGTTTTTAGGAGGTACCGGCAATGGCTGACGCCTCTTCTTTCCTATTTTGTGTGTGGCAGGCAAACAGCCTGCAGCTCAGTAGATATACATGCTTCCAGGAGATAGAGTTTATACCCGACGGTATGAATTACTTTGCCTCAGTTTTTGTTCAGATAATGATGTAAATGTTATCTCTTTTGTATCACACTTTGGGATATATGTTGTAAATGGAAGATCATTGTACATGTTGAAAACTGATATGAATATTAATGAAAAGAATATTGGTGCCATATTGTCTCTTGTACTTGTGGTCATGTGTGATGGAAATGAATGTCAAATTTGCGAGAAAAATTTTCCCTGCTTTTCTACAACTCTGCGATCAATGTCAATAAAATATTGCGAATTTTGTCGTAAACGGGTACCCGGATCCTGAGGGGTTCACAATAAACACCGTTACTATTCAAAAATTTGAAGTTGAATACACACATATATATAATTGAACGTATGAATTTGCTGCTCAAGTATTAAAAAAAATACTGTTCAAAGTTTTGATTCAAAAAAATATAATGTTGCTCAAATTTTTAAAATAAAAATTTAATTTAAGATCTAAACTGTACAACTTAAAAAGTTTTCTTAGTTAAGATCTCTGTTCACATATGTTCACAAATCTGAACTGGAAATATATATGTATATATGAAATAAGATTGAATTCATGTACGATTATCAATTTTTAATCTAAAAATTTTGAGATCTTTGCATGTATTGTGTCAAAAATGCAGACCAATGACTAACTCCAAATCTCATGTGTTAAAGATGACACGTTGGGGAAATTTTGCATGAAATTGAACTTAAATCCAGATCTAATAAGTAACTCACAATCTCCTTATTAAAATAAGAAAGTTTGGGGATTTTGCAATAATTTGAACTTAGATCCAGATCCAATGAGTAACTTCTAATCTCATGATTGTGGAAGTGTAAACGTATGGTTACAAGGACTGATCAACTTCATGAATTAATCATTTACGTATACTCTACTAACTATAGATCACTATTGACAAAAGACCTAGATCTGTACAGTCAACCACAGAAAGGATTGAGAAAAAACTGAGTAGACAAGGAAGTAAAAATGATGATGAATACAACAAACAACAAAGCCTTTTCCCACAATTAAGTAGGGTCGGCTACATGGATTCTTCGCCTCCATTCAGATCTATGTTGATCAATATATCCAAAAAACTAAGATCCCTTCGTATAGTCTCTTTCCAACACTTCTTAGGTCATCATCGCCCTCTCTTAGCCGGCTCAATATTCCAACACTCGCATCTCCTAACCGGTACATCCGTTGATCTTCTTTGCAAATGACCAAACCATCTTAAGCCATTTTCACGCATCATATCCTCGATCGGAGCTACACCAACTTTCTTTTTGATTGCATCATTCCGAATCCGATCTTTACGTGTGTGTCCACACATCTACCTTAGCATTTTCATTTCTGCTACAGCCATTCTCTGTACATGTCTATGGTTCACAGGCCAACATTCAGATCCATAGAGCATAGCAGTTCTCACGGCTGCTTTGTAAAACTTTCCTCTAATTTTTAAAGGAATTTTCTTATCACAGAGCACAACAGAGGCTCCTCTCCACTTTAGCCAGCCTGCATTATTCTATTAGTAACATCTCCATCAATTCCCCATCATATTGCAAAATAGATCCCAGATATCTAAAAGAATCTCTCTTCTGAATGTTATCGTCACCAATCTTCACCTCGATTCAATCACCATTGCTTCCATCAAAGGTGCACTCCATATATTCCGTCTTAGCCCTACTTATACGAAATCATTTAGTCTCCAATGCATGTTTACAGACCTTAAGCTTCTCATTTACTCCATCTCTAGTCTCATCAATCAACACAATATCATCAGCAAATAATATACACCAAGGTAACTCATCCTGAATGTGACTTGGCAACTCATCCATAATCAAAGTAAAAAGAAATGAACTCAAAGCTGAGCCTTGATGTAAACCAATATTGATGTCAAAATAGTCAGTCTTCCTAAACGGGGTCCTCACACAAAATAAAGCCCTATCATACATATCTTTTATGAGGTTAATGTATAAGACAGGTACTTGTCTCCTCTCCAAAATTCTCCACAATATCTCTCGTGGGACAGAATCATAAGCCTTCTCCAAATCAATAAAGATCATATGGAGGTTCATCCTTTAGCTCTATAAATCTCCATTGTTCTCCTCAGCAAATGGATGGCTTCAATAAATGAGCGACCTGATATGAATCGAAATTGGTTTTCTTTTACTTTGGAAACTTTTTTTTGAAAGAAAAAAGGGCGGACCCCCTGTATTTATGAGGGTCACCGCCAAGATATATTAATTAAAAGTAATATATAGTACAGTATCGGACCCTAATGCAAGACCCACAAATTGTACAGCGTATTACAATGGGTCACAACATTCTCAAAGTAAAACCTCTAATTGTTAAAGATCAGGTCATTCTGTCCCAATCATATGGCCCATATGACCGCAAATGCCTTCGAGCAATCATTTGTATAGTTATCGCCGATCGACCTGATGGACGTCCAGAAATCCGATGACCCATCGCTCGCCATCCAAGCTAGGTTCACTTCCCTCCAGACCTTTTAGATTCTGGGCATTTGAAGAATAAATGATCTGAATCTTCCACCTCTTCCCCGCATCTATCGCATTGTGTGTCTAGCAATCTGAGTAGTCGTCCCCTCCTAGCTTTATCACAAAGACGGCCCCGTCTCATGCACCAAAGGAAAATCTTCACTCTATTCGGGATCATTGCTTCCCAAACAATGTCCATATATCTACACAGCTCCCATCCTGAAACTCAGCCCGCGTCCTCAGCTCTTCGTACGCCCTCTTCACAGAGACTTTGTTACCCGTCCAAAGAAAGTGATCTCTGTCGTGCGCGAGGTCCCCAGTAGAAGGGAGTTCAGCCATCATGGAAAGATACTCCTCTAAACGCTGGTCGGAGAGATCCGACGTAAATAGTAGTGACCACGCACCAGCTTCCACAATCTGAGAGAGAGTGGCATCCCTATCAATCGCCAAAGGAAAAAGTTGTGGGTATCTGCCTTCTAACGAGCCCTCTCTAGTCCAGTCATCACGCCAGAATCGAAAAATGTTTCCATCTCCCAACTTGGGTCTGAGTCTGGGTGTCAACAAAGGCAAGACATCACGGATCCCTCCCCAACGAGATGACTCAAAATGCATTCGCCTTGCCACCAATTCTTCCGTGACCCCATAAAGCTTCCTCATCAATCTAGCCGCCAGAGACAAGGACGGTCCCCAAATGTGAATCACCCATTTGGCAATGAGAGCCCTATTCATACATTCTACATCACGAACTCCCAGACCTCCCTCATTGTGTCCCTTCTTGATATCGTCCCAGCTTACAAGGTGCAAACCTGTGCCCTGTTGGTTTCCATCTGACCAAAAGAATCTCCTCATCGTGGACTCCACCCTCTTTCTAACCCCTGCCGGCATCAGACGCGTAGAGAAGAAGAAAACGGGAATCGCTAAGAGGACGTGCTTCAAAAGGATGAACTTCCCCCATCTCTGTTAGGGTAAAAGAGTACTCTGATACTTTATTCTATAGAGCCCTCGGGTCTCTTATATAGGGAGAGAGCCCTTGGGTAAATTACATGAGAGGTACATAAAGAAACTGAAATAACATAAAAGACGAACAACTATCTCTACACTCCCCCTCAAGATGGAGCATAGATATCTATCATGCTCAGCTTGGAAGAACATCTCTGGAAGGGTCCTCTGAGCAATGGCTTAGTGAATATGTCCGCTGTCTGATCCTCTGAACTGACGTGAGACGTGGAGATGAAGCCCTTCTGAATCATGTCCCTAGTGTAATGACAATCCACCTCTATGTGTTTGATTCTCTCATGGAAGGTTGGATTGTTGGCAATAAATAATGTTGCCTGATTATCACATTGAAGGTTCATAGGCAAGGGAACGTCAACATTCAGATCTTCTAAGACTGCTTTAACCCACATCATTTCTGTGCTTGCCTGTGCCATGGCTCTATACTCGGACTCGGCACTGGATCTCGCCACAACAGTTTGCTTCTTGCTTTTCCAAGAGACTAAAGAGCTTCCTATGAAGATAGCAAATCCAGAAGTAGACTTACGGTCCCTTGGACATCCTGCATAATCTGCATCTGCACAGGCTGAAATAGACAGATCTGTACCTTTCTTGAATAGCAACCCTGTGCCTGGGGAAGACTTCAGATATCTCAATATCATGTATAAGGCATCCATATGTACTTGTCTCGGCTGCTCCATGAACTGACTCACCCGGTTTACTGCAAGGGCAATATCCGGTCGAGTTATAGTGATGTATAAGAGCTTACCCACCATTTCTCTGTACCTTCTCTTGTCCACCTCCTCGGTATCATCATCGTACAGCTTCATACTCGGGTCCATAGGTGTACTTGAAGGTCTGCATCCAGTCATTCCTGTTTCGACTAGCAAATCTGTGACATATTTTCTTTGAGTCATCACCATTCCTTGTGCATTTCTTGCAAATTCTATCCCCAGAAAATATCGTATTGTGCCTAGATCCTTTGTAATGAACTGGCTGCCCAACATAGACTTGGTGATCTCAACTCCCTGTGCATCATCTCCCGTAACCAATATGTCATCAACATATACCATAACAACAATGGTACCTCTAGGGGTCTTCCGGACGAACAGTGAGTGGTCCGCATTAGATCTTCTGAACCCCTGTCGTTCAATAAGCTGAGAGAGCTTCTGGAACCATGCACGGGGACTCTGTTTAAGGCCATAGATAGCCTTATGAAGTCTGCACACCTTCTGAGTCTCCCCCTCAGCAGCAAACCCGGGTGGCTGCTGCATGTAGACTTCCTCCTGTAGATCACCATACAAGAAAGCATTCTTAACATCAAGCTGGAATATGGTCCAGTCACGTACCACTGCAACCGATAGAAGGATGCGAAGGGTAGAGTGTCTTGCCACCGGTGAGAAGGTATCCAAATAATCTATACCATATGTCTGTGTAAATCCCCGTGCAACGAGCCTGGCCTTGTATCTGTCTAGACGGCCATCCGCATGGTATTTCACCGTAAAAACCCACTTGCAACTTACTACTGAGGCACCTGGAGGAATGGGGACAAGAGACCAAGTTCCCCTAGATTGCAAAGCACGCATTTCCTCTTCCATTGCAAGTTGTCAGCAGTCAATCTTCATTGCATCCTGATATGTCCGTGGAATCTCAACTGACGATACAGCAGCTGCAAACTTCTGGAAATCCCCAGTGAGTCGATGAAAGGAGACTTGAGAGGCAAGAGGATATGTAGCACACTGTCTGCGCTGCTTCCTATGAGCAATGGGCCTGTCCAAATCATCCAAGACTATGCTGACCGGTTGCTCCTCCTCCTGTAGTAAAGGTTCCTGCACAGGTGCATTATCTAAGCCATCGTTATTGTTAATTTCAGAACAAACCTGAGGCGTGTCGGATGGTTGACTTGTAGCTTGAGCATGGCATGTCCGCCTCGTATAGAACTTAGTGAAAGGGACAACAGGAGGAGGTGGTGGTGGTGGTGTTGGTGGAGTAGAGGATTGACCCAGGCTTGGCGGTGGTGGAACAAAGACATTGGAATCTGGAGAAGTGGAGGAGGCCAATCTGTCACCCGCAGGTGAGAAATACATGACAGGTTCGAAAAAGGTAACATCTGCACTCACATAGTATTTGTCATGGACAGGATCATAGCAACGGTATCCTTTCTGTGTCCTGGAGTAACCCACAAAAACACACTTGATAGCCCTAGGAGAGAGCTTATCAAGTCCTGGAGATAAGCGGTGGACAAACGCAACAGTGCCGAAGACACGAGGTGTAAGTGCAAACAAGTCTCTGTCTGGAAAAAGAACAGAGATTGGGGACTTCTCCCCAAGAACAGTTGTAGGCATTCGGTTGACTAGATAACATGCTGTAAGGATAGCATCTCCCCAAAAAGATAATGGAGCACAACTTTGAATGAGTAATGTGCGAGCAATATCAAGAAAATGTCGATGCTTACGTTCTACAACCCCATTTTGTTGGGAGGTGTAAGCACATGTGGTTTGATGAACAATGCCTTTTGAAGAAAGAAAGGTAGCAAGAGAGCGAGTGCAGAACTCCAATGCATTATCAGTTCGCACATACTTAACAGTAGAAGAGAAAACATTCTGGATTTCATTAATAAGATTTTGAATAACACTTCCTGCTTCAGATTTATTTTTAAGAAGAAACGTCCAGGACACTCTAGAGAAATCATCAACCACTACTAAATAGAACCTGTGTCCCTGATGATCTGGGACACGACTTGGACCCCAAATGTCTACATGAAGTAATTCAAACGAGGAGTGACTGCTCCGACTCTGACGACCTGGGAAGCTAGATCGATGGTGCTTCCCTAACTGACATGCTTCACAACGAAAGGAGGAACTCGGAGAGATCTGAGGCAGTAGATGACGCATCTTCTGCAGGGGCAGATGACCGAACCGAAGATGCCAGGTGTACGGAGATACGGCGCCTTGGGAATGCAGAGAAACGCCAGCGTAGGAGTTACGGACTAGACGATAGAGGCCATTGTGCTCAGAACCACAGCCAATCACCCTGCCCGTCAGTATGTCCTGAAAAATAACAGACGATGGATCAAAAATAGCACGACAGTGCAAATCACGTGTAATCTGACTAATGGATAAGAGATTCATAGAGAATTCTGGAGCATGTAGGACGTTCTGTAAGTGCATAGAGGGTAGCAAAGCCGTCTCCCCCTGACCGATGATAGGAGAATGAGTGCCATCAGCTATGAGTACAGATCGACCAGGCTGTACAGCTCTGTAGGACTGAAGAATATCTTTCTCACGGCATAGATGATGGGTAGCTCCAGAGTCGACAATCCATCCTGTGAGATCATGACAATGAGGTGAGACTGAAGGACTACCTGAGGCACTGGCAGAGGCGGATGTACTAGCTGACGCCGAGGCTGCAACATCAGAAACTTCAGCACCCTCTGGCGACGATTGTGGCATGATATCATGAAGTCGTGCCACTAACTCTTCGAACCTGTGATCTGTAGCAGGAGCAGGACCCTGAACATGATCCGCGACACGTGCAGAAGGAGGGAAGCCGTGCTTGGAATAGCATGTATCCTCCGAATGACCAGTACGGCGGCAGAAAGAACACGTGGACCGTATGCGACCTCCGCGTCCACGTCCACCATTTCCTCTGCCACGAAACGAGGACGAACCACCACGTCCCCCGGAAACTGCCATTGCAGACGGAGGTGCATTCGCTGTAGCGGATGGAACAGGTACACGACTGAGCCTCCTGTATACCTCTTCCATCGGCGGGATAGTGGCATCTGCTAGGATCTGAGAGCGTGCAGACTCGTACTCCGGGTCTAGGGCAGCGAGTAATACGCCAACCATAGTGGCATTGCGGAACGTCTTCTGTTGTTCCAACGTGGCTGTGAGCGGAATGGTGCTATAGAGCTTCTCGAACATACCACGAAGCGACGTGTACAGCGAATGGAGAGGTCTCCCATTCTGCTTCGTGGTAAATATATCATGTTGCAACTGGAGCATCTTCGTCTCGTTGCGGACCTGAGAGTACGTCATGGCCAAAATGTCCCACATCGCCTTGGCAGTGGGCTGGTGAAGAACATCATTTGCTATCTCTGTCGTGAGCGTACCTGAGAGCCAAACCTTGGCGTACGCATCGTCAGCCTCCCATGAGGCATAGACTCCTGTCTTCTCCGGCGGTTCATCCTCGGTAAGAATGTGCTTCTTACCACACGACTTCATGAGACTGAGGAACTGCATCGCCCACAGTTCGTAGTTTGTCCCGTCCATTTTGACGATCGGTGTTGAACCTTTGAACGCACCTATGGCGGGCATATCGAGCTTTTGTTCGGACATGATGCCGGAGAAGAACGACTATTGATAGACCAAGAAGAGGTTGTCTACCAAGACTTTAAGGATTCAAGTGCACATGTAGACGTTATGCACTTGAATCCATCATCTATCCGAGACCGAGCGAAGGGGCGGCACCCGGCGACAAGTAGAGGCTCCGGAAGCCTCTATCAATGAAGATGACGGCTGTGCGGGGACTGGTGGGGGGCTGGGCGAGGGCTGGACGGTGTATACAGCCCCCGGCGGCGGCTGGAGGAAGCCGGGGCGGAAGGTGGGTGGCTCCGGCGGCGCGCGTGCGGGACGAGGAGAGGGTCCCGGGCTGGTCGGCGGCGCCCTGGGGGCTGCGCGGCAACCTGGGGTCGGCGGCGGAGCCCTGGGCGGCGCCCTGGGGGCGGCGGCGGTGGGAGAGAGTCGGCGGGGGGGGGCGGTGGAAAGAAACCCTAGATTAGGGTTAGGGCTCTGATACCATGTTAGGGTAAAAGAGTACTCCGATACTTTATTCTATAGAGCCCTCGGGTCTCTTATATAGGGAGAGAGCCCTTGGGTAAATTACATGAGAGGTACATAAAGAAACTGAAATAACATAAAAGACGAACAACTATCTCTACAATCTCGATAATGTGACCGCTTTCTATCCAGCCAGCCTCTGTTCCATCTGCCTAATCGCGTCATCCCAATCGGCATTTTTTAGCCTCCCCGCCACCAACGGAAGGCCCAAATAGGTGATGGGAAGTTCAACCAACGAGCACTCCGTTAGATTAACAATGGTGTTACGTTCCACCTCATTCAGCCCGAAAGGAATAACCACCGACTTATTCCTGATGATCTCCAAGCCCGAAAGGTCACCAAAGATGTCTACCAGTTGTGCAGCATTAGAATTCTGCAAGTTCGTGCATGCGAGGAAAATGATTGTGTCATCCACGTATTGCAATTTAGGGATGGAAATGTCTTCTTTACGGAAACCCTCGTAACAACCCTCCTCAACAGCCTTTTGAGCAGGACCCCCAAAGCATCAGAAACCAAGACGAACAACATGGGGGCAAGCGGCCACCCCTGTCTCACACCACGTTGCGACTGAAAGTAGCCGCCATCTGGCTTGTCGTTCACCAAGACAGCGAAAGGCGTGGTAGTGATGCATCTTTTCATCCACTCTACCCACAATTCAGGGAAACCTCTCTTCCACAAGGAAGTCCATAGGAATCTTCAATCAATATTGTTGTAGGCCTTCGAGTAGTCGATTTTCCAAATAGCCCCTCTCGTGTTCGTCCATCTCCAATCAAGGCAGATCCCTGAAGTCATCACAAGGCCATCCGCCATCTGTCTACCAGGAATGAATGTGGATTGCCCCTGAAGAACAACCGAGTCCAGAACACCTTTCAATCTGTTTGCTAGAACCTTTGCCACAATGAGGTATATAGCGTTGGACAGCGCAAGAGGCCTGAAGTCTTCCACACGCAAGGGAATCTCCTTCTTGGGCAACAGAAACAGGAGCGCTCGATTGATCCTCCCAATTCCTCTATTTCCCTCTCAGAACTCATTCAGCACCTCCATCACCTCCTCCTTCAACATGTCCCAAAACTCACGATAAAACAGCACAGGGAAGCCATCTGGCCCATGCGCACCATCTGCGTTCAAAGACCATATCGCGCGCTTCACTTCCTCCTCCGAGAACGGTGCTAAGAGGCCTTCAGCCTACCCCTCCGATAGGGACTCCACGCCGATCCCCCGCCACCCCCATCCACTCCCTTTCTTCCTCTGCGAGGTTGCGATAAAGTGTCCCCTCAACGCAGTCCCAATCGTTGCCACTCCTGAAGAACGAATCCCACCCACGTCTATATTATGAATGTAGTTCCGCCTCCGACGCCCCGATGCCATGAAATGGAAAAATCGCGTGTTAGCGTCTCCCTCTTTGAGCCACTTCTGCCTAGATCTTTGTCGCCATTCAATCTCCTCCTTTCTATCCTCTAGCAGAACCATCTCAAGAAGTTCATGTCTATCCTTGATCTCGCTATCAAGGAGACCTCGTGCGTCATCCAAGCCATCCAATCGAACCACTTCAGCTTGGGCCTCTGCCCTCTTCACTTTCCTTTTCCTCCTGGCATCCTTCCCGAAGTGTGTAAGGCACGACCTCAATGCTAAGAGCTTTGCCGCTAACTTCACTACAGCAGTTCCCTCAACAAAAAACCCCCTCCATTGCTCTGCCACCATCTCCTTAAAGCCCTCCTCTATGAGCCAACTTTGCTCAAAACGGAAGAAGAATGTGGGCGGTTGGTCCTCCCCAGACGACCAAAGGATTGGTATATGATCAGAATGTGCACGAGGAAGGACCCAAACCCTCGACAGAGGGAACGACTCGGAACCCTCAAGAGAGAGTAAGAATCTGTCCAATCTAGAACGAGATCGCACGTTCCACCAGGTAAATGCGCAGCCCGTCGCATCTAGGATTGACAAACCCAACGCGTCCACCATCTCACGGAACTCCCCCGAACCAGAGTCCCCACCACCTCCTTGTGGTCGATCATCCGGAAGCAAGGTAACGTTGAGGTCTCCCCCGACCAGCCAAATCGTCGCTCTTCTCGAAACTCCCAGCTGATGGAGCTCAGAAGCCAAAGATCCCCTCTCATTGTTGGTTGGGCCATAAACGTTCGTGATAAGGATCACGAGGCCATCCGTCCGCCGTCTGAGCAGTACCAACAAGCAAAACAAAGAGTTGACCTCCTCTAGAAGGTCAAAAGCATCCTTCCTCCACCCCGACAACAACCCGCCCGAGGCGCCGATAGCGTCCATCTGCGCCAGCTCAAAACGGACTCCTCCATCCAGCCCTTTTCTCGCAGTGCTGAAACCTGAGGATAATTTAGTTTCTTGCAGCAAGAAGATATTAGCACCCGCATGCGCAATCAAATTCCACACCCCCATCCTTTTTTCTGGACGTCTCAGACCCCTGACGTTCCATGAAAGAATCTTCAAAGGCATAAGATTTGCTTTGACTTCTGAGGAGGGATGAGACCCAATCGTTCCGCAATAGATCGATCCAACACATGAAATCTACTCTGGTTCACAAGCTGGGTCGATGGCGATCTTCGGAAATTCGTCGCCCCCTCTGCTTCGGCAATCGTTGCAGCTCTCCTCATCCTCCTCTCCACAGCAGCCTTCCTGACATAGCACGCTCCGAACCTGGGAGCATCCCCCACCTCGGTCGCACCTCCACCTTTCAAAGCCTCCACGAACAATGATTTCTCCACCAAAACCCCCACTTGCGTTGAGACTTCCTCCCCCAAGGGTCTCGAGCCCTCTAAAAAAACATCCCGACTGCCCTCCTTCCCATCTTCAATGCGCATCGACGCCCCCCCCCCCTCCCCCTCATCCTGAGCAAGATCGACACCGCCAGAGAAACACTCGAGCAATAGAGCAGGAGAACGTCGTTGTTCGACAGACATACTCAGGTCGGTCGCTAAAGCCTTCGCAGATCCTCCAACACGCATCGCGCAGCCAAGACCCCCCAATCAGGGCCCCGAACCCCCCTATGGGTTGTGTTGACCCACCCGAACCGAGGGGTCCGCCAATCCGCCTGGCGTGGCATGCCCTCCGGGGCTCATCAGTAATTTCAGCCCCATGTCAGCAGCAAGGGTGGTTTCTTTCTCGATATAATGACTATAAGAAATGAAACATTTCTGTCAAGGCGGGATAGTGACAGTCTCGAATTGGATATCGTGTGGAAAACGAGGGGGTGTTCCAGCAGAGTGCGTCGAACCGTCTTTAGGCAGGCCGACAGACCGCCCCACGACAACGGCCGGCGACCGTGGCCGGCGGATGTCAGGAGCAGCCCCCTCCTCAGCAACACATCTTCGAACTTCCATGGTGTAGCTATCAGTCTTGCACTCAATCGATGCGAGCTCAATGAAGAGGCTCCTCCCCGCCAACCGACACCATCTTCCTCCAACCGTTTCTGGAGCTATATCCTTCACTTTGATGATCGGATCCTTGGGCTCTCCCGAGCACAGCCCTGATGACTCGACCTTGACCACTTCGACATGACCTCCCAACAACTTACGGATGGTCAAGAGCTCGCGCGTGGCCATAGAAGACCTCTCACGCTGACACGATCCAGCATTTTGTGCTGTCGAATGCCATCGGTAGGCATTATCCGATGCCATCGTAACCTCGTCCAACCTTCTTTAGACCACCTAAGGAGCTCCCAGGCAATATTTTCGTCGAGCCCCCTAACAATGGTGTTAATTGGACAATATCCCCTTTGAAGAGAGCCGCCGAGACAAGACCCACGTCGGACGAGCCCCGGAAAAGAGCCTCCCCCGGTCCGCCACCTTCCCCAATCAACATGCCTTCCCCGCATCGATCGTCTTCTCGAGTTGCCCTGTTCAAAGGGCAGTGGCGACTCATGTGAGAGTTGCGATGGCAACGAAAACAGCACATTTGTTCCCTGCATTGTCGTGCCCAATGCGAGAGAGACCCACATCGGTAGCAGCCCTTTCCGAACGGGTTGGAGAAGATCCTTGCCTGCTTAGCTGCCCCCTACGCGTGCACTCTCTTCGTTTGCGCGCAACAGTCCAGCCGCTTCCGTCACCTTTCTCATCAGCCTTGTCGCCCCTCTCATCGCCCCGCTCTTCCCCTCTCATCATCCTCATGCTTCCTAATCTAATTTATCATATGGAATATAATCAACACCTTGTAATGCTTGCCTCAACCTTCTTTCGATCACACGTTCTCAAATTTTCATAGTGTGACTCATCAGCTTGATATCTCTGTAATTTGAACAATTTTGAATGTCCTCCTTAATTCTTATAAAGAGGCACCACGATACTCCTCCAATCTTTAGGCATTTTCTTGCTTCGTCAAATAACATTGAATAGATGCGTAAGCCAAGTCAAACTGCGCTCACTTAAAACTCTCCATACTTCTACAGGGATGTCATCTGGTCCTACACCTTTCCAAGGCCTCATAACCTTCAAAGCCTCCTCTACTTCCTTTCTTTGTATTCATCTATAGCTTGCACGATTCAAGTAACTTTCACTACTAGCTAGATCACCCAAAGTGATCTCTCTCTTTCCTTCCCCAGTGAAAAGTTTATGGAAGTACTGCTCCCATCTAGTCTCTATATCCTTCTGAATAACAAGTACGTGACCTTCCTCATCCTTAATGCATCTCATTTGAGAAAGGTCATTGGAAAAATGATGATGAATGAGAGATTTGTGGAAAATTTTATTATTTTCTTTATTTTCCCCATCTTCATGTCTTCTCTCTACTTGGTCGATAACATCTATTACAACCAGTATGTTAGAAAATCGAAAGCGGAAGCATAAACATGGAAAATATAAACAACAAGAACAGGACAGTGGAATTTTACGTGGAACCCCACTCCGTGAGGAGCGGGATGAAACCACGGGAGAAGCCCTCAACGGGGCATGTTTGTCTATTGACTTTCTCAATGGATACAGGAGGTCTGGGGCTCCTTATATAGCCTCTTCAGAGCCTCCAATTCCCACCACTGGACGATGTGGGACTAAACACTGGATGGGGTAAATGGATCTCCTCCAGGATCCATTTACCCTGCTACAACACAATGGGCGCATACAACTTATACTCCAACACTCCCCCTCAAGCTGGAGCATGCAATGCTCAGCTTGGACAAACAGAAAGAAACTCAACTCAACGCTACAGGACACTACGGACAAAATCAACCCAACGCGTACATTGCTGCAGTCGAGGATGTGCTTCTCATGACGTGCAGGTGAGGAGGACGAACGGGCTGGAGTGTGAGTCAACTGAAGACTCGGAATCTGACCATCGAGTCTGAAACTGCGCCTAAAGTCTCCTCGTCGGAGAACTGGGTCTCTCCCATCTGGCTCAGAGAATGGTGCACTGCTCTGGTGTACCTATGATACCACATGAAAACCCTTGCCCTCAATGGCATAGGGAATGGTCCTCTGCTCTGGAGTCCCTATGGCTCACATGAAAACTCTGGCCGAACAACAACAAGAATGATGGGGACCTCGAACTGATGATGGCAACATATGTTCATCTGAAAAATGACCGCATCCATGTGCGTGTCTGAAACTGGAGACTCGAAAATATCTGGCGTCAAGTCTGAAACTGAACTGTAGAGTATGATCAACTGGCTGGTCTGGAGACTGATTTCTGAATCTCGAATGTGGATATAGACCTGTGACTCTACATATATACTCCCCCTTTCTCCCATACTTGTCGGAACATAAACATCGACAAAGTTGGGAGAAGACAAGATAGGAGAAAACAAAGCATACTTGCGGCTTTTCATTTTCATTCTTCGTTTTTTTTAAGCCGACCATTTTTTTTAAAGCCGTTTCAATCACTCTCTTTTTTTTTACGGCTTCTCCTTTTTTTCTTTACCATCATCCGCAATACTGCCAATTACTCTCTTTTTTTGCTTTACGCACGGCTTTTTCAATTTGTACGCGTCTTTTCAAAAAAAATCATTTTCTCTCTCTCTCTCTCTCTCTCTCTCTCTCTCTTCAAAAACTCACAGCCTATTTCTGTCATTTTTTTAGATCACGTGGTCCGCTACCTGTTTAGGGTTTTTTTTTCAAATGACGGGGCCTGTTTTCCACTCCCCTTTTTTTTAAATTTAAACACATGCCCTAGGATTCCATTCAAACACTGGATGGGGTAAATGGATCTCCTCCAGGATCCATTTACCTTGCTACAACACAATGGACGCATACAACTTATACTCCAACACAGTATGTGAGAAAGGAGGAGTATTTGTAGAGTTTTGTTGGTCACAATCAGAATACATAGGTCAGATTCAAACTCTCTAGTTCTTCATAATATCAAGATTTCAGACTCTACCACTTAGATTGCATATGTGTGCGATCATTATTTGAGAGGTCGCTATCTTTGATTTGGACTCGGTGTTTTCATGTGATCTATAGGACTCCAGTGTAGAAATATCATTCTCTGAGTCATTATGGGCTTAGCGTTTTCATGTGGATTCATAAGGACTCCAAGTAAAGATCCCATTTTTTAGATCAAAATGGAAGAAATCCAGCTCTCAGACAAGGAGACTTTCAGGTTCCATTCTCTGGTGTTCATGAACTCCAGTACGATATCCTTCCGAGGTTCCAATGAGAGAGAACCAACTTTGAGGTCCCTATGAAAGAGACCCATATGCAATGATCTATATAGATACTTAGTGACGTTCTTTGTTTCACCCTTCAAAGATGGAACAGTTGTCCACATGATGCACAGTCTTCTATATGTGGCAGGCCAGAATACTCCGAGGAAGAGACTCATTCCAATTCAGTGACTTGGACAGATGCGGTACAGAGCACATGTTCTACAACGAGGAGGCTCAATTCAGTTCACACTCAAGCCCTTCTGTTCCTCCTCACCAGCACAGCATGAGAAGCAACGTCTTTAACATGAAGACACCAGAGTTTATGTTAAGTTGATATTCTGCATAGTGTCCTATATTGTGTGAGAGAGTGATTTATTTCTATTTGTCCAAGCTGAGCATTGCATGTTCCAGCTTGAGGGGGAGTGTTAGAGTATGCGCACAGGTATAGATGAGTACTTGGATCCTTCCAGGGTCTGATTACCACATCCACATGTTTAGTCCCACATCTATCATGAGTGGGACTCGGTCTTACTGGTGGGGCTATATAAGAAACCGCACACCACCTGTAACAGTTGAGAAAGAGAAATACATAATACCCGACCCTTGAGAGGATGTCTCCCTTGATTTCATCCCGCTCCTCACAGAGTAGGGATCCACGTAAAATCTAGGTGTTCTTTCTATGTTCTATATTTCTTTATCTCTGATGTTACGCTTCCACACTATCGTTCTACAACAAACAATTGAGTCATTACATTTCTGGCTTGGATATAAGACAATAACAAAGAATATATATATAAAGGAAATGCCATGGTGTATAATATTTGTATATAACATTGTTTTAAGGGATTTGGCAAGAGATAGAGTCAATTGGAAGCTTCAAAAGTAGATGGAGGCTCTATATTATAATGGTTTTCTGAGTAAGCAAAACAAAACACGATATGGGATGCAAACTCAAAGCAAGAAAGCTAGACACGTGGCAAAGGTAAAGTCTGAAACGTATTACTGTTGAGATGTTTATATCTCACTGTATTATGTTTATATTTTATGTTTTCTTTGGGTATCACTTATGTAATTAACCCATGGCTCTTCTCCTATATAAGAGAGCCTTGGGATCTCTTTTATAAAAAATGAATAAATTTTATCCCAACATGGTATCAGAGCAACGGTCCTAGATCGGGGTTCTCGTACTAAAACCCTAACCTTAACTCCAGCCCCACCCGCCGCCCCTCTCCTCTCAGCGCCGCCGCGCCCTACCAACGCAACCGCGCCCTCGCAGCGCTGCCGCAGTCTCCCAGCAGCCCCACCCGACGCCGCCGCCCTCCAGCGGGACCTCCCGCGTTGCCTTCTAGCCTCGGAAGCCATTCCAGCGGCACCGCCCCGCCTCCTTAGGTGTTGTTGCCCGATCCAGAAGGGGTTCCTGCGCACCTTCGGAAGCCCCAGGTCCCTTGTTTGAGTCCAGCGGACCCTTCTCCAGCTACATCGAGGTCTGAACTGGTTTGCGTGAGGTGATATAGTCTGATTTCTCCCTTCATTTGCAGCCTTCGACCCCAAACGCAGCAATAGGGATGAGTGTATAAGTCTACAGATACAACTCATCCCTCATATGATGCTGTAGACAAGTCTATTGCTGAGATATTCCCCTCTTGTTCCGCATTTTGGCCTATTGAAGAACGTCAGAAAACAAGGGTGATGTGTTCTCCTCTTCTGGTGCCTTCAAGGGATCGGCACCTATCGTAAAGATGGATGGGACCAACTACGAGTTATGGTCCATGCAGTTTCGGACCCTAATGCAATGCCACAACAAGGAGCATATTCTGACTGACTCAGAGCCGGCGGACAAGACTGGGGCAAATGCATCATGGAAGCAAGATGATGCCTATGCTCGTATCTGGCTCTCTAGGATACTTAGCACAGAGATTGCTAATGATATTGTCAATCAGCCAACTGCAAAGGCCATGTGGGACATATGGGCTGCTACCTACGGCCATGCGAAGAATGAAAGCAAGCAAATTCAGTTTGACATTTTCTCGACCAAGCAGAATGGTCGACCTCTCCATGCACATTTTTCACATCTGAGAGGCATGTTTGAACGACTCCATAGTTTCATGCCTATTACTACTAGCGTGGAACGACAGCAGGCGTATCGGAATGCCACTATGACTGGAGTTTTCCTGTCATCCCTTGACTCCGAGTACGATGCAGCTCGTACTCAACTTCTGACTGGCGAGACCATACCAACAATGGAGGAGGTCTACAAGCGACTGAGCAGGATTACTACCACACCTACATCTACGCCGCACCCGACGTCCTCGGCTATGGCTGCTTCTCGTGGACAAAGCAGTATGTCCCAGTTCCATGGACGTGGACCTCGTGGTAGAGATGGAGGCCGTCAGCGTGGTCCATGTTCTTATTGTCGTCGTCTTGGCCACTCAGAGGAGACATGCTTTCACAAGCATGGCGTTCCGGCATCTGCACGTGTTGCTAAGCAGACTGACTCTTCACCTGCACCCACTACTGATGCACGTTTTGATGATCTTGTCTCGAGACTTCAAGAGATGGTGACCACCCCAGTGACTCAGACTGCAGGACCATCAGATGCAACGGCCACCGCCAGAGCACTGCCCAGTTCCTCAGGTATTTCATATGTGCTAACCAGTAGTAGCAGTTCCGATGCGACCGATTGGATTATGGATTCTGGAGCATCTCATCATATGTGTGGAGATCGGACACAGTTTACCTCGTACAGGACTATCCCTCCTGGAAGATCCACGATCATAGCCAAAGGAGTTCGGCTACCCATTGTTGGCCAGGGGGAGATTGCTTTAGCCCCTTCTATACGTCTTCAGAATGTTTTACATGCTCCAGACTTTCAAATGAATCTTTTGTCTATTAGTCAGATTACAAAAGATTTACACTGCCGTGCTATTTTTGACACCTCTTCTCTTATGTTTCAGGACATACTAACTAGTAGGATGATTATTCATGGCCGTGAGCAGAGAGGATTGTATAAGCTTATCGTTCCATCATGTGTTGGGGTAGCCTCTATTCCCTCTGGATCAGTTTCGCCTTTCATGTGGCATCTTCGCTTTGGCCACCTTCCTCTTCAAAAGATGATACGTGTTCTCCCGCAAATATCTACTCATACTACTTTGGACTGTGAAGCTTGTCAGCTTGGGAAACACCATCGCTCCTCCTTTCCGAGTCGTCCCAGTCGTAGTAGTAGTCGGTCTTTTGAGTTGATTCATTTTGACATTAGGGGTCCGAATCATGTTCCTGATCATCAGGGGCATAGATTTTATATTGTTGCTGTGGATGATTATTCTAGACTTTCTTGGGTTTTCTTGCTTAAACATAAGTCTGAAGAAGGTGCTATAATTAAGACTTTTCTTATTGATATTAACAACATCTTTTCTGCCAAAATCAAATATATTCGTATTGATAATGTTTTGGAATTTTCTACTCTACAATTAGCAGAATTTCTCCAGTCTCTGGGTATAGTTCATCAGACTTCATGCACTTATACATCAAAATAAAATGGGGTTGCTGAACGCAAACATCGTCACATCTTAGACATCACGAGGACCTTGTTGATTCACAGTCGTACACCTCATTCTTTCTGAGGGGATGTCGTTCTAACCACCTGTTACTTGGTAAATCGCATGCCATCCACTATTCTTGGAGAGAAGAGTCCCTTCTCGATTGCATTTCCCGAGAAGGAACTCTTCACGCTTACACCACGAGTCTTTGGATCAGTGCCTTTTGTCAATGACTTTACTCCTGGCCGTGACAAGCTCTCACCTAGAGCTGTCAAATTTATCTTTGTTGGTTATTCTCGTACCCAAAAAGGGTATAGATGTTTTGATCCTGTTGGGAGAAAATACTATGTGAGCGCTGATGTTGCATTTTATGAGTCTATTATGTATTTCTCTCCTACATGTGACAGGTTGTCTAATACTGGTTCTAGAGAGGATGTTGTGGTACCTCCACCTCCATCTTCTCCATCTCATGCTCCATGTGATGTACCTCGATCTTCAGCACCTCCATCACTACCCCCACCGCCACCTCCTACCACAGAATCTACACTCTTACCCCACGTTTATACTCGCAGGTCTTCTACTCGCCCCTCTGCTCATGCGTCGTCCACATCATCCACCATGCCCCAGGTATGTCAGGAACATATTATTTCTACTAATGGCACTGGAGATTTGAATAATGAACAGGAAGAGTTGATTCCAGAGGATAGTGAGGCTGATGACCTGGAGATACCGATTGCTCTAAGGAAACCTTGTCGCCAATGTGCCACATACCCAATGGTTGTACATGTTTCCTTGGATCATATGTCAGAGGACTACAAGAAGTTTATAGTGGGACTATATGTTGTTACTATCCTGCGGACGTATTAGGAGGCGCTGCAGGACAATAGGTGGCGCCTTGCTATGGAAGAAGAGATGGCGGCTCTGCGATCACGTGGCACATGGAGCATTGTCTCTGCTCCACCAGGTGCATCTGTTATGAGCTACAAATGGATATTCACGGTCAAGCAAAGGGCTGATGGCAGTGTCGACCGATTCAAAGCAAGGCTTGTGGCTCGAGGGTTCACCCAAACCTATGGAGTAGATTATCAGGATACCTTCTCTCCAGTAGCAAGACATTCGACACTACGCATTCTGCTGTCTGTTGCCGATTCACGGGACTGGCCTCTGTACCAACTTGATGTGAAGAATGCCTTTCTTTACGGGGATCTACAGGAGGAAATATATATGCAACAGCCACCAGGATTTGCTACTGAGGGGGAGTCTCAGAAGGTGTGCCGACTTCACAAGGTGATTTATGGCCTGAAGCAGAGTCCGAAAGCTTGGTATCAAAAGCTATCGGAGTTGATAGAGCAGAAGGGGTTTGTGCGGTCTACTGCGGACCACTCACTGTTTGTACGGAGGACACCTAGAGGTATTGTGGCTATTCTTGTTTATGTGGATGATATTGTCATTACAGGAGATGATGAGCAGGGTATTCTTACTGACAAGGAGTTCCTTGGTCAGCAGTTTGTGAGTAAGGACCTTGGCAATCTTTGCTACTTTCTTGGATTAGAGTTCGCCAGGAATCAGTGTGGACTCATAATGACGCAGAGGAAATTTGTTATGGACCTTCTATCTGAGACAGGTATGACAGGGTGCAAACCTGCTTCTACTTTTATGGATGCAAGCATGAGATTGTATGATGAGGACACCGAAGAGATTGACAGGAGGAGATACAGAGAGCTTGTTGGGAAGCTCCTATACGCCACCACTACCAGGCTGGATATTGCTTTTGCAGTTAGCAAAGTCAGTCAGTTCATGGAGCAACCCAGGAAGGTGCATATGGATGCTGTCCATATGATCTTGAGGTATTTGAAGACTTCACCTGGCTCAGGCCTTATGTTCAGTAGGGATACATCACTTGAGGTGATAAGATGTGCAGATGCAAATTATGCTAGTTGTCCTAGGGACATAAAGTCTACTTCTGCTTTTGCTATCTTTGTAGGCGGCTCACTTGTTACATGGAAAAGCAAGAAGCGGACTGTGGTGGCCAGATCTAGTGCTGAATCTGAATACAGGGCTATGGCACAAGGATGTACAGAGATGATGTGGGTTAGATCAGTATTAACCGACCTTACTGTTGAGGTTTCTCTTCTTATGAAGCTTTTATGTGATAATCAAGCAGCTTTATTTATTGCCAATAACCCTGCTTTTCATGAGCGGACAAAGCATATCGAGGTGGATTGTCATATAATAGAGACATGATCCAGAAAGGTCTTATATCCACCTCTCATGTTTTCACAGGAGATCAGACGGCAGATATCTTTAGGTAGGCTCTGGCTAGAGGTCCATTTCAGAGATGTTGTTCCAAGCTGAGCATGATATTTATGCCCCAACTTGAGGGGGAGGGTTGAGATGATTATATCTCACCGTATTATATTTATGTTTTATGTTTTCTTTGGGTATCACTTATGTAATTAACCCATGGCTCTTCTCCTATATAAGAGAGCCCTGGGATCTCCTTTATCATATGAATAATTTTTATCCCAACAATTACATTATGGGGAAAAGGGCAATTTTCATTACTTAGGTTTGGTTTTTTCAGCGAGGCATAGAAATTGATGCAAAAATCACTTATAAAAATTACATTATGTGATTCAAGTGGAGCGGAGCTTTAGGAGTACTTTTAGTAAGAAAATATAACCAATGTAAAAATGAAATATGATGAGGTTGCAGTGAGATTTGTAAAGATTTGTGGCAGCGAGTATTATGTAGTAAACTATTAACATGTGCAAATAATGTCATTAGAGAAGATGAAGATGTTTTGGTGGTGTTCGCAATAAGAGTATCTGAAAAAAGTTTGGTGTATCACAGAGATATAATAAAATGACGGGAGCTTGATTAAGATGGCATAAAAAAATGGCGAAGCCTTCTCCCACTATAAGTAGGGTCGGCTACATGGATTCTTGCTCAAAATCATGTTGAAAGGTTCGACTATTTTTTACGATGGTTGTCGACTACCTAACGCAACCTCCACAAGGGGGATTTGAACCCTGGTCTTTTGTGTGGTAGGCACATTGCACTACCACCAAACCATTTAAGTGGGTTCTTGACTAAGTATTAATTGGCCTTTTTTTGCACGTCTATGCCATCTTAATCAAGATGGCATAGACGAGCAAAAAAATAGGCCAATTAATACTCTAGGTTCATGGTGCAAAAACATGACAAGGATGCTTGCAAATAGGAAAATCAGAAAATGTTGGAAGCAAACTATAAACAATTTGGCATTTGTGGATGACTTGTATTAGATATATTTTGAAGCAAATTAATCCATGTAATTGACCCCACTTAAAGTGGGAAATGCACGGCAGTTGTTGTAATACCACATTATTAATATCTAAATTATTCAAGTTTCACACTTACATAGAAAAATCATATTCAATTATAAATGATTTTTGTGAATGATTATCATAGAAACCCTGCCCTAATTGGATTTACTTATATTGATGTGTAACCATATGTGGTTGGCTTGAGACATCTAATTTCATCCCCAAACCAGGAGACACCCGAGTCATCCCGAACTACCAAATCAAACATTAATTAGTAAGATACTTGAATTTACTTGTCAAACTTGAGTTTACTTGCAATAGACTAGTACCAGAATTAATAAAGATATATGCTTACTTACAAGTCAGAAGCTAGAGCATTAGTAATCTCTGCTTAACAAAATCATACCACTAGAATTAATAAAGATATATGCTTACAAGTCAGAAGCTAGAGCATCACCACCTGGGCTATCAATGCGTATTACAACAGCTTTATACTTCTTTGAATCTGAAGGCAGAACTGACATCGTTAAATCAATTTCCAACAGAGAAAAAGACGAAAAAAAGAAGAAAAACGGTCAACACATGTCAATCAGATTTGTGACTCATTATGTCTCTTCTGAAGCATAGGTAAAGGAAATATGCTTTTATAGTGATGAAAGGAAGCTCACCTCTAATACTACGAATCGTTTCGATAAATTTCTCTGCAACAATACCAGAGGAAGGTGAACTCAACAGGCCAGAGGAGCGACTGATACTTCCAGAAGCTCTGACGATAGCTATTTGGTCTTTACCTCCGGCCAATCCAAGTGTCCACTTCTTAACCCTAGAATATCGCCTGTATATTTACAAAAAAAACGAGCTAGTTCAATGTTCAAGAAGTATCTGCACAGTTTATTTTTCATTCTTAGCAATATAGTTATATTTATAAATACATCAAATGAAAAAACCAAATTAATTTGCAATACAAGCAAATCAAAAATTAATATCTGGCATCCATAGAATACAAACCTTATTATGTATTGGTTAAATAACTAATTATTTCGAAAACATTTTAAGCATAGTATTCTATAAAATTCAGGTTTTTCACAATTATGTTTGATAGGATCTGAAATCATTTTTTTAAAATTTACAAATATGTTTAAGCAGATATGTAAACAACCACCTGTAATCTGGTTACTGGGGAAATCATTAAAGGAAAATGACTAAAAAATCTGCAAATCAAACAATAATCATATTCAAAAACTTTTGAGATTTATATATTTCGATATTCATTACTATAATAATAAAAATCTTCCTATCCAATACATAAAATAAGCTCCAAATACCTGCTTCATTTCAACATCACGATCATTAATCAAACACATTTCCTCTCATTTTAAATTAAAGAAAGTATCACATCACGTCATATCTAACTATCCAACCCACCTAACACTATACTAACACTATTTTCATACTAGAAGGTTATCCCTCTAGACAACCCATTGCAAAGGGATCATTCCAACCCAACCCAAATCAGTACCAAACGGACGGACCCATAATGCGCTTAATCAAAACTGGTAAGCCTTATGTGGCAACACCATGCGGTGAGGGTTTCATTGATCATGAACGCCATGTTGCATAATTTTTGCTACCTAGAAAAAGTAGGATACTTTTTCTTTTTCTGACTCTCCTTTATACATGCATGAAAACTGAGGAATTGCATGTATCTCTCTATCATTTAGTAAAATAACAGGACTCTGTAAGAAAAATTTCAATCTGAACACAAATATATTTGTTATTTGCTGAAACACAGTAAAGGGGAATTCTACCCCATGGTATAACTTGAAATATATTTATTATAAATTGGAGTAATCTACAACATGATCGTACATACAAACTGTCAAGATGCCGAGGTGTAGAAAAGTTAAGATAGTAAAAAACATATTGTGGACTCTAATAGCACATTGTGGACTCGAATATCATTAACTTATCAGATGAGGATAGATACTTGTAATCAACCGTGGGAAGTTTTTTGTTCTTCTTAATGCCAGATCTTTCCTTCAACATATCAATGATCTGCATTAGAAATAATAAATATGCATTAGAGATCACCAATCCAAAAGTATCAGCCAAAAATATTTATGCAAGTGGAAACTACACTCTGTATATAGTTAACTGATAATAATCGTATTATGTTGCCGTTGCTTTGCATGTTGCAACTACTGAAGTCAGCTATTTCTCATAGGACAATGTGTTGATAGTTGGAACTCATATATATTTCGATTTTTTTCCTTGAAGAAAAAGGGTGTTCAAATCCACCAAGAGAATATCAAACATAAGTTAGGATTGGCAGATAGAAGCTTAACAAGATGGAAACTCGTTTGTGTGGAAAGAAATGAATGAGTAGTTTATTCAGATGTCATAGCGCTTCTTTATGCAGAGAGTAGAAACACCGGGGCAAATAACCAGTGGAGAAATTACAAAAGAAATAAATAAGAAATACATAAATGTTAATTTCGCTAAACCCCTATCATGCTCAATTTGGAATAACACTTCTGAAACGGTCCCAAAACTAGGGCCTTGTTGGAAATATCTTATGTTTGTTCCCCTGAGCTGACGTGGGAAGTAGAGAAGATGCCCATATGTATCATATCTCAAGTGAAATGGGAATCTAGCTCGATGTGTTTGATCCTCCCATGGAAAGTCGGATTATTGGAAATGAATAATGCCATCATGATTATCACATAGCAACTGCATAGGAAGAGGTGTGCCAATAGCTAGGTCAGTCAGAACAGACATGGCCAACATCATCTCAGTGCTCCCTTGCACCATGGCTTTGTATTCAGATTCAACACTTGACCTAGCGACCATTCAGCTTCTTGCTTTTCCAATACCCTAGGAACTCAACAAAAGAAGAGGTCGACTTTCTACCTTTTGGACATCATGCATAGTCAGCATCTGCACAGGTAGTGATGGCAAGAAATGCCCCCCTACTAAATAGCAACTATGTACAAGAAGAAGACTTCAAATACCTTAGGATCATGGAGACTACATCCATGTGAGCATGACGTGGTTGCTCCATAAACTAACTGACATTGCTCAATGGCATGGAGATATTTGGCCTAGTAATAGTCACATGAAAAAGCTTTCCAACGAGCTCCATGTATCTTATGCTTCATCTATATCAGCATCACAAACCTTCATGCTGGGATCCATAGGAGTAGTGGCAGGTCTGCAATCTGCAATCCCAGTCTCTAAAAGGAGATCTATAACGTACTTACTTTGAGTCCTCACAAGACCAATCTGATTCATGGCAAACTCAAGCCCAATGAAGTATCGTTGTTCGTCAAGGTCCTTGATGACAAACTGTTGTCCAAGGAACACTTCAATCTCACTGATCATATGTAAATCATCTCCTGTAATAATAATGTCATCAATATAAACAAGAATGACAATGATACCTCATGATGTCATGTATACAGAGAGTAAGTGACTTGCAATCGATCTCTTAAAGCCTTGTTGCTCTATTAGATCTGAGAGCCTTTGGAACCATGCATTGGGATCATAAATAGCCTTATGAAGTTTGCATATCTTCTGACACACACCCTCAACAGCGAACCCAGAAGGTTGCCGCATATAGACTTCCTCTAGAGATCGTCATACAAGACATTAACAACATCAAGTTGGGAGAGAGACCAGTCTCGTACAATACCAATAAAAAGGAGGATCCGAAGAGCAAAATGGTGTGTCGTGGGAGAAAAAGTGTCATGGTAGTCCATCCTATATGTTTGAGTCAATCCACGTGCCACAAGTCTAGCCTTGTAGTGATCAACACTGACATCTGCTCTATGTTACAGTATAAAGACCCACTCGCAAGATTGTAGTCAACCACAAAAGAATATGTTGGGGCAAGCTACATGTGTGGTGAGACTGGAGTGCAGTCATCTCTTCATCCATAGCAAGACATCAACTGCCTCGTATAGCCTCATGATATGTATGGGTTTGTAACAGCTAACGGCCCCACCACAAACTTCTTGAAATCCCCTGGTAAACATCCCACTAAAATATGGCGTGAGAGAGGATACATGGCACATGTACGCCTTCTATCCTAAAGTGAAATAAGCAACTCAAGATCCTCTGAACGATCGGTCTATTGTACCACAATCTCCTGAGGAGCTTCACTCTCACCATATCAAGTCCCCTTCTGTATAGAAGTATCGACAGTACCATCAGTGGAAACAAAATGTTGAGAATTCACCTAGTGCATGCTAGATGATGGGAAAGGCACATGAGTATGGGAACCAGTAGTTGGTCCATAAATGTGATCACAAGGCAACGTATGAGATACATGAGGTGTAATAGGAGGTGGACGCGAAGGAGGTGAAATGTAAACCTCCTCACCAAACTTAGACGAAGTTATTATATCACATGTGAGAGAAAAATATATAACATATTCAAAGAAAAGTGATGCAAGCACTGACATAGTGCTTCCATTTGGCAGGATCAAAGCACGGATATCCCTTTTTGGATCGAGAGTAGCCAACAAAGACACACTTGATAGCTCTTGGGAGACCTCGTCATGGCAAAGAGACAAGTAATGAACAAAGACCACAGAACCAAAGACACGAGGTGTTATAGTGAAGAAGTCCTTATTGATAAACGTAATTGAGTAAGGAACATTTTCTTCGAACACAGAGGATGGCATATGATTTGTGGAGAAGAGAAACGAATGAGATTTTTATTCCATAGGGATATGATCTCTTATATAGAGAGAAAACCATAGAGAGTACAAGAGGAAAAATACATAAATACCCTCGAAGGGTTACGGAACTCGAAGGGTTAAGGGTTACGAACATAAATGTAAATATAATAACTCTAACACCCCCCCTCAAGTTGGAGCATATTTGTCGATCATGCCCAACTTGGATACTAAGTACATGAGGCGCATCCTTGGAAGAGCCTTTGTGAGGATATTTGCAAGTTGAAGTTCAGTGGAGATGTGTGGAGTATTGATTCGTCCTCCTCGTATTGCATCACGAATGAAATGGCAATCAACTTTAATGTGTTTTTTCCGCTCATGGAAAACCGGATTGGTGATGATGTACGTGGCAGACTTGTTGTCACAGTGTAAGAATACAGGAGTGGTGACTAACATGTCAAGTTCTGTTAGGAAAGAGACAAACCATGTGATCTCACAGGTGGACTGAGCCATTGCCATGTATTCTGCTTCCGCACTGGATCTGGAGACCATTATTTGCTTCTTGCTTCATCAAGTGACAAGGTTATCCCCAACAAACATGGCATATCCTGTAGTGGATCGATGGTCCTCGCGCGAGCTAGCATAGTCAGAATATGTATAGGAAGAGATATTAGTGTGCCCATTCACCCCATAGAAGAGTCCACGTCTAGGAGATTCCTTCAAATATCGAAGGATCAAAAGAACATCCTGCCAGTGATTATAAAGAGGCTTCTCCATATGCTGGTTGGCTCTGCTCACAGCATATGATATATCTAGCCTAGTAACTGTGATATAGAGCAATTTTCCGACTAAGCTTATGTACCGTGTTGCATCCTCAAAAGCTGGATCAGTATATATTGAATATTTTCTCACTTCTGCAAGGATGTCAGATGGCTTGCATCTAAGTAGCCCTGCCTCAGTCAGAATATCGAGGCAATACTTCCTGTGTGAAAGATGGAGCCCCTATGTAGTGTGTATTACCTCGATCCAATAAAATAATGAAGTAAGCCAAGGTCTTTCATGACAAAAAGGTCTTGGTCTCCTAAATACCATCTACATCATCTTCTGTGACAACTATATCATCAACATAAACAGCAAGAATGATCGTGCCAGTAGACAGTCGTCTGACAAAGATAGAGTAGTCAGATTTTGTCCTCTGAAACCAAGTGTGTTGATCTCTGTAGCGAGCCTGTCAAATAATGCCCTGGGGCTCTGCTTCAGGCCATAAATGGCCTTGCATAGTAGGCATACATGCTCCCATGGCCTCAAATTTCAGCGAAATTCGGTCGAATTTCTGTCGAATATCGATATCCACTCGAAATAGAAATTCGATCGAAATGGCCGAAATGACTGAAATATGGGGATCCTAGTACAAAATATGAACGAAATGACCGAAATTTCGGACGAAATTCGACCGAAATTCCGTTTCGGTCGGTCACTGAAATGGTGACCAAAACTGACATTTAGGGCCTTGCATGCTCCCCTCGACAACATACCCCGGCGCTTGCATCATGTAGACCTCCTCCTCAAGGTTACCATAAAGAAAGGCGTTCTTCACAACAAGTTGATAAATGGGCCAAGCCTCGTTGGCAGTAACAAAGAGAATGGTACGTATCAACCCCATTCTGGCAACGGGCGAGAAAGTCTCAAAATAATCAACCCCAAAGGTTTGTGTGAAACCTTTGGCAACAATTCTGGCTTTCAACATGTCAATACAACCAACAGGTGACTATTTGGTCGTGAAGGCTCATCGACAAGCCACAGAGCAAACTCCCAGGAGGCATGACACAAGATCCCACGTACCTCGGGAGGTAAGTGCATCCATCTACTCATCCATGGCATGTCGCCAATAAAGATCCATCATTGCACTGAAATGATCACTTTGAACAAAAATAGCATTCAGAGCATCTGCAAATCTCTTGTCACAGCTAGATAAACCATCAGTACAAGTAAAATGTAACATGGGGTAATATGTACCCTGACGGAGCACTCCGGAGACACTCCGGTGGCACTATGACGACATCAACGACAGGAACTTCCAGATCAACGGTCGCATACTCCTCGTCACGATCCTCTCCTTCTCTCGATCTCGTGCAGGCGGCGCAAGACCTCCTTGCAGTCAGTCCAGGCCCAACAGGTGGCGCTTCTCCAGGCGATGAAGCCTCTCCAACGCCCCCATGCGGTGCCTTCTCACGTGATTCATCTCCATGTGGTTGCGGATTCTCTAAGCATCGGCAGCGCCACCTCATCTTCCAGGGTAGCAATCTATTGCGATAAGACCAAGCTCCATCGGGGTGGCGGGATTCGAAGAGAAAGGGTTCCCAAGTGGGAACCCTAAATAAAAAAAAGGAGCCCAAATTGGACCGAATGCTATTAAAAAGAGGCCTAACGGCCTCCTCTGTTGTGTATTCAAAAAAAGGAAGAGTTGAAAATAGAAAGGGAGAAAGAGCCCAACAGTGGCCTGTTGTATATTCCAGGGCCCAAGTGGGCCAAGTTTCTTTGTTCAAGAAGAAAAAAAAAGTGTGTACAAAAGAAAAGCCATATGCTAAAAAAATTGCAAAAAAAAGGTGCGTACAAAAAATCCGTATGCTTAAAAAAGGGACAGAGAAGCTAAAAAAATCATACAAAAAATCCGTACGAAAAAAATTGAATGATGATTCAACAAAATAATATGAGAAGAAAAGCCCTAAAAACATTTCGCAAAAAAAGATTCAAAAAAATGACTGAAAGACAAAAAAACCGTAAAAAATGAACGACTTATTTGAAAAAAAAATGAGTTGAAAAGCTGAAAAAAATGAAATGAAGATCGACTAATTGATTTCATGTTTTCCCCATCTTTGTTGTCTTCTCCCAACTTGATCAATGTTCGTTATTCCAACCACTATGGGAGAAAGGGGAGTATTGTGTCTGTTCCAGATTCAGATTCTTCATATTCCAGAGGCTAGCTAGATTTTTCAGACTTTACAGATGTTTAGACTCAATGTTCAGATTCTGAATCTTCAGGTTGATTTGCACATGTCTACGATCAGTTGTGAGGTCCCCATCTTTTCTGATCGGCTCAGAGTTTTCATGTGTTCCATAGGGACTCCAGAGTAGAGATCTCACTCCCTTTGCCATATGAGCTAGGGTTTTCATGTGGTTTCATAGGGACTCCATAGTAGAGATGCCATTCTCTGAGCAAGTATGGGAGAGACTCAGTTCTCCGACGAGGAGACTTTTCAGTCTCCATTCTCCAGCGATCGTGGACTCCGACGAGGATGTTTTCCACGGCTTTTTAGTTTGGCCCTTTCAGAGATGGTGCAGTTGTCTGCATGTCGTGGCGGGCCAGAGTTCTCTAGATAGAGACTCATTCAATGTCAGTGACTCTGACAAGCGCAGTTCAGAGCACACCAAGTCATAGAAGGTCGCATCGACGATATATCTTCGATATCGGTTTCGATAGGGAAAGGGTTTCGATATCACCCAGTATATCCTTTTACAGGAATATCGACGATATATCGTCATATCGGCTCATATCGATCAAAAATGAATGGATTCAGTACAAAAAGTCCCAGATATCGATCGATATCGTAGATGTTTCGCCGATATCTCTACATATCAATGCTATTATTCATGCAAGATTGATTCCACTACTTATCTAGCTACAACCAGTATTAAAAAAACACATATCTAGCTACACCTAGTATTAAAACACACAAAAGTATATATATATATATATTGTTTCGGCAGGAGGGTGCATACAATGGTTCTTCAACATGGTGTATATTTGCAAGTTATTTCATGTTGTAAGACCTTGAATGAAATCAATTTCCAATATATATAAGTCAATTCTTCAAAAAAATATCTACAGGTCAAGAATCAACATTAATATCGATATGTTCGAAATGATCGATATATACGATATAAGCTTCATAGATGATTGATATGTGTGATCGAAGAGTATATTTGTAAGTTATTTAGTGATCTACGAACTTGGATGAACTCCATTTTTAATATATATAGGTCAACAACTAACAGTATCAACGATATGTTCGATATGACCGATATGTACAATATAAGGATCACAGTTTTCACAAATGATCTATATGTGTCATCTAAGTGTATATATGTAAGTTATTTAATGTTATAAGAACTTAAATGGAATCCATTTCCAATATCTATAGGTCAGGAATAAACACTAACAGCGATATGTTCGATATGACCGATATGTGCGATATATGTGTTATAAATGACCGATATGTGTGACATAAGTGTGTATTTGTAGGTTATTTGTTGTTCTAATATCTTAGATGATCTTAATTTCTGAAAAAAGGATAAAAAATGACTTTTTTGAGCCATTTCCGACATTTCCACCGATATCGTCGATATATCGACGATATGTCCCAATATATCCATTTTCGGGCTGACCGAAACGATATAGATATCGATACGGCCTTCCTTACACCAAGTTTGACTCATACTCCAGCCCAGCGTTGTGTTCCTCCTAACATGCACTGCTTGAGAAGCAACGTCCTCGACAGCAAACGACAATTGTACGCATTGAGTTGATATTGTAGTGTCCAGTAGCGTGAGTTTGAGATTCCGTTCTATTTGTCTAAGTTGAGCATTGCATGCTCCAGCTTGAGGGGGAGTGGTGGAGTATGTTGAGTATGCATCACTTATGTGGGAGATGGGTAAATGGATCGCTCCAGGATCCATTTGCCACATCTATGAATTTAGTCTCACATCTACCAGTTGTGGGATGTGGAGACTCAGTGAGGGCTATATAAGAAGCCCCACACCCTTTGTATTCAGTGAGAAAGTCAATGCATACATCATCCCTTTGAAGCATTCTCTCATGGTTTCATCCCACTCCTTAAGAAGTAGGGTTTCACATTAAAATCCCGTTGTTCTTCATATGTTATTCTTTATTTCTCTGATACGCTTCCGCATTGTTATTTTCTAACACGTAGAGCTATAAGAAGCTCCTCAAGTACATCCGGAGTAGCATGGTGGGAGCACTCAAAGTAGTCATATCATTCTGCATAAAACGGAGAGGCAAAGGTACAGACACCGGTGTAGAAGGTATAGCGGTACGCTAGCGAGTATAGATGATTGGTGGAGGAGGAAGGTCCAGAGGAATGTCACTCACAGTCTGTATGAAATAATTTGTTTGCTCAAAGAAGGTGACATCAGCAAACACATAGTATCGACACCCAACAAGATCATAGCAGTAATAGCCTTTCTGGGTACAAGAGTACCCAAGAAAGACGCATCTGATGGCACGAGAGGATAATTTGTCAGTTGCATGAAAGTTATGAACAAAGACAATACAACCAAAAATTTGCATAGTATGGGAAAAGAAGACTCGGTAAGATAAAGTAAGGAAAATGGAGTTCCCCCTCCGAGAACAGACGAAAGAACACGGTTGATGAGATAAACTGCGTTAAGGATAGAATCCCCCCAATACTGTTTAGGAAGACTAATTTGACTAAGAAGAGATATGGCAACATTTAGCAAGTGTCGGATTTTCCAATCAGCTATACCATTCTGTTGTGAGGTATATGGACAAGATATTTGGTGAACAGTTGCCTGGGATGCAAAGAAAGAAGTCAAGTCCTGTTGGGTTAACTCAAGAGCATTGTCAGTACGAATGATCTTAACAATGCTAGAGAAAAAAGTTTTAAGATATTGAAAGAAATTTCAGACAATTTGATTAAAGTTGGGAAAAATGAGAAACTAGTTTATTCCTTGAGCCCTAGACTCTTTTATATAGGGGTGTCTATAGGCAAATCACATAAAACGGACAAGATGAAAAGAAAATAGATAAATAAATACATAAACATAGAAATATAGAAACATATCTTTACACTTCCTCTCAAGATGGTTCATAGATATCTATCATGCTAAGCTTGCATGAACACTTTTGAAATGATCCTCTAAGTAAGGTTTTGGTGACAAGGCCTTAAATGTCGGCTTCGGTCACCATTTCGGTACCAACCAAAACAGAATTTCGATGGAATTTCGGTGGAATTTCGACCGAAATTTTGGTCATTTCGGTCATTTTTTGTACTAGGACCCCCATATTTCGGTCATTTCGGTCATTTCGGTTGAATTTCGATTTCGACTGGATATCGATATTCGACAGAAATTCGACCGAAATTCGCTGAAATTTGAGGCCATGTTTGGTGAAAATGTCTATAGTTTGGTCCCCTGAGCTAATATAGGATGTAGAAATGAATCCCTTCTGGATCACGTCACGTATATAGTGGCAATCGACCTCAATGTGTTCGTCATTTCGTGGAATGTAAGATTATTAGCAATAAATAGGACAGCCTGATTGTCGCATTTTAGCAACATGGGAAGAGGTACATCTATATGTAGATCTGTAAGGACTGCTCGAGCCCACATCATTTTTGTACATGCTTGTGTTGTAACATCCGGATCTGAATAAACTGAAGCTTCTGTCAAGAAGAGGTTGCCGCATGCAAGTTTGGATCTCCAAATTGGAGATATCTAAAGGTACAAATCCATCTCCTCTTTGCTCTCATTAAAGTCAATGTTGAAATTTCTAATTCAGTTTTTCTCTTTTTATGTTGATGTCCATCAGGTATTTTAGCTATTGTTATATGTTAGATAAAGCCACAAATACCCTCCAAACTTAGAGAATCAAAGGTACAATCTTTCTCCCTTCTCTTGCTGCCTTCCATGCATGACTTTGCCTATAAAATTTTTATTACAAAAGTCTTCTAGGTATCTAAGGTTGGGACATAAAAACCTCCTACTTGATATTATCTTATAAGAAAGTATTGGTCATATCAAACTCACAAATAAGCCAGCTTTTCGTGCACCTGGACTCCATACTGGTTACTAGAGAAAAGGCTTTGATGTAATCAACTCCATACATATAAAAAATTCTTTTACTGAAAGCCCCTCTTTAAGCTAATCAACCTTACCTTCAAGTGTATGCTCTATAGGAAATAACTATCGACAGGAAATAAGAGTGACATTCAAAATAAAGGGCATGAGGTTAGAGGAGCATTCTTCTTATCATTCATGACCTGACTTCAGTTAGAGTTTTGTAATATATCAATATAATCTCTTAGAATCAATACAGTTAATATTACATCAATAGAGTGCATTCGGGATCAGATAAGTCATTACTCGTAATAATTAGGGATAGAATGGTGAACGCATGATCTCACCCCTTCACATAAGGAAACCAACTGAGGTAAAGAAGCATCTTGAGCAGCGTTTGATGAAGGGCTAGATTTGGAATGTTCATGAACCTTCACGTCAAGAGGAATAGGGAAAGTATGGATTTTATCTGTTTAATGTAAATACTTTGACATGAAGTGGATGCGGCATCTTCAAGTGAGTATCATGCACTAGATGAATAAGAAGAGTACGGGCAACATCAGGAAGGTATTTTACTTATGCAATGTAGAGCAGCCTATTGTAGCGACATAACCAAGTGAAATGAATTCTTGTTAAACCATAAAATCGTGATTATTTAATCAGAATGCCAAAATTAAATAAGTTAAATGACAACGCAATTTTCCTGTCTTTGTTGCAAAATGGAATGTGTTTATTAACCATTGCTATTGTTCATGAATTATGATTATGTTGCACTATTGAAAGTTCACATTCCCACCACCTATAGAAAACGTAGTCACTTTTATCTATACTATTGTAACATTGTGTAAACTAGGTTGGGGGAGTGATACCTTCTGAACAGATTTTTGGATATAAGTTCGAAATTAGATGCATATGTCCATTGGCTACAATCGATTGAAATCAAAATCTGCTGAGGATTGTTCAATTAGTGAAACTCTTGCTTCACATATGAACATTGTAAGCCTTACAACATATGACCATGCTGGCACATTTTTTATAAAAGACTATGGATGGCCTTATTATGATCGACTTCTATCTACCTATGAGACATCATAGGCAATCTCCTTGATGCCACTGATTAATTTCCCGTGTACAAACATTGACCGGATTTAATATCTTACTTATATACGAGCAAATATAATGATCTTTTGAGAATTGATTCTAGCCTTCATAATGATTTCCTTTTGGAACAATAATAAAGCAATAACAACAATCCACAAAGAGAGTAAAAGCAAAATATTAAAGTATGTGAACATGTGTTTTGGTTACCGTTCTGCCAATAGGTTTGGCAATGGCTACATCTGAATCCTCTATGAATACATCTAAATCAGTTACAGTTGAATTTGGAGAAATTATAATTGAGCTTGGAATGAGTCATAAATAAATTAGGCTAGAGTTGAGATGAATTACAGTTGATTTTGTTATAGTGAAGCTTGATTTCAGTTGAGTTGAGTACAGTTTAGTTTGGTTATAGTTGAGCTCGATTTCAGTTGAACTAGTTACTGTTCCGCCAGTAGTCTTGGCAAAGAGAAAAGACCATATTATGAAAATGATCATTATAAGACTACGAGTTACTGCCATGGTTGTTAGACATAGCTAGTGGACGTGTTGGGAACTTAGTTAGGATGCATTTTACTCCACTGCATGCCTACGGAAGCACCCCAACCCTAAGGTTTCCTTACTGTCTTAGAGTCATAATGTGAGGTCTTACCCAGACCAAGACCACAGACTATCCACTAAGCTTGTGAAATTCAACAAGAGAAGAATCAAAACACCAGACCCATCAAATACACTTACTAATATCTATCCACATAATTCATAAACATCGGAAAGATATATGGATCACCTCGGTCATAATAAGTGATGCAGCATGATAACAACTTTTGTGAACATTTTATTTATTCTATTTATCATTTGTTTTGTTTATTTTATTTTAATTCCCATGTAAAAGGCTCATTATAAAAGGCCTTTTTTATCCTTTCCTTTGATTTCTTTTTTCCCTAATTGTAGGGATTTGTTGCTTATTTTGTGGGGGAATAGCCTCTATAAAGGGCCCCCTTTTGTAATTGGGTTATTTAAGTTGAAATTGAATTAATTTTCCCTATCCCTAACTCTCTCTCTCTCTCCCTCTCTCTCGGTCCCGCAGCCTCTCTCCCCGACCCCTTTCTTCCCCCGTTTCTTCCCCCCCCCCTTCGTTCCACACCCTAACCCCTCCAACCCACGCCGCCGCCGTTCCCCGTCTCCTCTCCTCCCGACTTCGACCAGCCCTCCCACCCCCTATTCCTCTTCTCCTCTCGATTCCGCCTCCTCCTCTTTTCTCTTTCCCCGTGTCCCCTCCCCCTCTCCGAGTTCTCTCCACGGCCCACTCCCTCCCGCTGACTGCCGCCTCTCGCCTGGGCCATCGCCGCCGTCTTCCATTCCCGACACCGCCCTCTCCCCGCCCTTCCTCGCAGTTCTCGGCCCCGCCCCCAGCGACTCCACGCCGCCGCTTCCTTGCCCGGCATCAGCCGCGCCGCACCGCCCTGTACCCCTTCCGATCCCACTGCTCGCCACCCCCGCGCGCCTACCGCCCTCTATTACCACCCCGGGTCGCAGCGCTTTCCGTTCGGCTGTCTCCTTCCCTGCGGAACCGCCAGCGGTCCCCGACCCCTTGCCCCCACCACTCCTTGCCCGTTCAACCCCTACTGCCCGACTTTCCAGTGGCCATTTTGCCCTCCCGTGGAGCCAGTACTGCCGCTTGCCGAGTCCGGAGTAACCATCAACCTGCGCCACATCGGGACCTGCCCGTGCCGCTGCAAGGCCGCCTAAAGCTTCCTGAATAACGCCGACCAGATCTGATGCGTGCCGACTTCCCCTTTCCGGTTGTGGTATGAGTGTTACTTCCACCATTTATTCTACCAAATATTGTTAGTTTGTGGATTGTTATATCGTTAATTTGGTTTGGTGATCTATTGAGACTCCGTCCGCAAACATCGCTATTTATTACTCATAATCTTTAACTAGTCGTGTTGCCCGAAGTTAGTGGAAGATCTGGTGCTAGAACTTGAGTCGTTTTGTCGTCATTTGTCGCTGAATTTGTGCACGTCGCATTTCGTCTCGTTTGATCGTCATTTAGTCCGCTAATTTCACTCTTTAGAATTGTTTATTTAGTCTGCTATTTAAGTAGGTTGCATCAATTTGGTATCAGAGCCCCACGATCTTGCACCTCACTTGCATTTTATTTATTCATTGCATAAAAAAACCCACAAAAAAATATAAAAGAATAAAAAAAATAAATAAATAAAAATCCCAAAACAAAGAGCGCAGAAAACCTAGAATTTCCATGGCCGACAAACCTAGTGCCTCTAAACCCACCTACACTACACACCCTGAGCTATCGCTAGAATCCCTAGCTGCTCAAATGCAACACATGCAAAGGATGTATGAACAGATGAGTGGACAAATTGCTACCTTGACTAGTCGTATGATAGGCAAAGACCTTATTGATGAAACCCCCAACAAGGGTCGACGCACTGGTCGGAAACCGCACTCCCGGAATAGCACTTCCCGTGACTCTAGCTCTTCTACTTCCGACGGACATGTTAGCGAGGATCATTCACAAGAAAGTGAGGAAGAAGAACCAAGAGACTACACCCCTTTCATCCCCAAAACTCCAGACCCATACACCTCCGGCTATATTCCACAGACTAATGGTGAATATCAATTTCCACCACGAAATGGACCCAAGTCCGACGATGGATGGGATCAAGGTATCTGTCTCGATGTCCCAGAATTTGACGGAGGACGAAATCCTGATGTCTTTTTGGACTGGCTCCAAGCCGTCGAACACTTCTTTGAGTGGAAGTCCATGCCTAGCGAACGTAAAGTCCAATTCGTCACTGTTAAATTAAAGGGGCATGCTCTGCTATGGTGGGACCGTTTGCAGTCTGAACGCAAACGAAAGGGAAAAAGTAAAATCCGCAGCTGGAGCAAAATGAAAGCTAAATTGAAGACCAAATTCGTGCCTGAAGATTACAGACGCGATCTGTACGCGCGACTGCAATCATGGAGGCAAGGTACCATGAGCGAGAGAGAATACACCGAAGGGTTCCAATCCCTAGTCCATCGCAACCGCTTGCAGGAGACTCCTATTCAGGAAGTCACCCACTACATGTAAGGCCTCCGCCAAGTCATCCAGGATGAACTTTACCTCCACAACTGTCGAGATGTCGACGAAGCCTACAAGCAGGCTGAACGGGCTGAGATCAAGCTGGCTAAAGCCCAGACGAGGAGGATACCTTTTTCTGTGAACTCCGCTCCTCGCACCAGTACCCCGATGGCATCTTCCAAACCGATAGGTTCCTCATCAATTATGGCGGGTAAAACCCAAATCAAACCATCAACTCCTACCGTAGTCCGACCACCTACTGGAAACCCTGGCCAAGGCATCTTGGGAAGCCGACCTATCGTCGGACCTGATACGTGCTTCCGATGTTATCAAAAGGGACATCGAGCAGCAGAGTGCCCAAACCCTAAGGCTAGACCCGTCCATTTATGCACCACCGACGACCCTGAAGACCCTGACCCTGAACCACAGGAACCACCTGAAGAAGAGTCGACTGCTTTGACTGCTGACACCCTGGGAGCCGACGACTATGAGCCTCTAGGAGTAGAAGGAGACGAATACGGACCATTCCTGGTAATTGAACACGAGAACTTTATCACTCCTGACAGCGCTCCCACAAGCATCTTGCTTACACCCGTCGCCCATGACGCTGATAGTTGGCTGCGACGCAGCATCTTCCGAACCACCTGCACTTCAGGAGGGTGACGTTGTTCGCTGATCATTGATGGAGGAAGCGTTGAGAACTTCGTTTCCCAAGAAATGGTAGATAAGTTGGGTCTGCCAACGCAACCACTCGAGAAACCGTACGGTGTGGCATGGTTTCGAGGTGGTACCCAAATCCCGATCCACCGTCAAAGCCTCATTAGCTTCTCCATTGGTCCCACATATAAGGACGAGGTGTGGTGCCATGTAGCCCCTATGGATGTCTGTCACATACTTCTACGGAGACCTTGGCAATTCGATCGAGACACTGAACACCGAGGAAAACTGAACACTTACACCTTTCTCATAGACAAAGTGCGGATAACCCTCAGGCCACAACGTGAAGCCCTTAGCCCTCGCCAAGTGGCTACCCTTCGGGCTGCGGCCGCCCAAACAAATAACAAAACCCCACCGGCAAAGACTGCGACCACGGGCTCCGTATTGCTGATGGAAGCCCAAACATTCCAACGCGAAATGCAGGAGAGCTCCACCATCTATGCATTAATGGGGCGTGAAGTGGACAAGCAAGAGACAACTCCACCTGAAGTCCCGCCTGAGATAAAGCCCATCATCCAAGAGTTCGCTGACATCATGCCTGAAGAGTTGCCTGAAGGACTACCCCCGTTGCGAGACATTCAACATCACATTGATCTAGTCCCTGGAGCCAGCCTACCCCACTTACCCCATTACCGAATGAGCCCAAGTGAGCATGAAGAGATGAACCGACAGGTTACTGGTCTGTTGCGACGTGGGTATGTTCGTGAGAGTATGAGCCCCGTGGCGGTTCCTGCTCTGCTTACCCCGAAGAAAGACGGCACATGGAGAATGTGCGTGGACAGTCGAGCTATCAACAAGATAATGATCAAATATCGTTTTCCCATTCCCCGCCTTGATGATATGCTTGATATGTTATCGGGTGCCAAATTGTTCTCCAAGATGGATCTCCGCAGTGGCTACCATCAGATTCTCCTGCGACCTGGAGACGAATGGAAGACTGCTTTCAAGACCAAAGAGGGCCTGTATGAATGGACGGTCATGCCCTTCGGCTTGTCGAATGCCCCAAGCACCTTCATGCGAACCATGAATCATGTGTTGCGACCCTTCATTGGCAAGTTTGTGGTTGTGTACTTTGATGATATCTTGATCTATAGCTTTACTAAAGAAGACCACTTGTCTCATCTTCGTCAAGTCCTGGAAACCCTGAGAGCCCAAAAACTGTATGTTCACCTTAAGAAATGCTCCTTCATGTCTGACACAGTCCTCTTCCTGGGGTACATTGTCACCGCCGATGGACTTAAGGTTGACCCCTCCAAAATCCAGGCCATTCAGAGCTGGCCCGTACCCAAAACCCTCACTGAAATTCGCAGCTTTCTGGGGCTAGCTTCTTTCTACCGACGTTTCATTCGGAACTTTAGCACTTGTGCAGCACCGTTGGCAGATTGCACGCGTAAAGGCGCACCCGCTTGGACGCTTGAAGCAGAGACGAGCTTTCAAAATCTAAAACATCAATTGACGCATGCTCCTGTTTTGGCACTCCCTGACTTCACCAAGGTTTTTGTTGTCGATTGCGACACCTCACATGTCGGAATTGGTGCTGTCCTAAGTCAAGATGGACGACCTGTCGCCTTCTACAGTGAGAAACTGAACGAAGCCAAATCACGGTACTCCACGTATGATGTCGAATTTTATGCCGTGGTCCAAGCTCTCAAGCATTGGAGACATTACCTGATACAACGAGAATTTATCCTTAACTCCGATCATGAAGCCCTGAGATATTTGAACTCCCAGAAAACTCTTAACAAGCGACATGCCAAATGGGTTAGTTTCCTCCAGGAATACACCTTCCATCTCAAGCACAAAGCCGGAACCCTGAACCGTGTGGCCGACGCGTTGAGCCGGCGAGCACATGCCCTGACCACAATGACCGTCAGCACAACAGGATTTGACACTCTCAAGGACCTCTACCCCACTGATCCTGACTTCTGCCAAGTTCATGCCGAATGTGTTGGTATTGGGCAGGACCCAACGGCCACCTATGTTCTTCATGAGGGTTTCCTATTCAAAGGCCACCGACTGTGCATCCCTGCCACGTCCCTTCGTGAGAATCTAATTTCAGAACTACACAACGGAGGTTTAGCTGGACACTTTGGAAGGGACAAGACCTTGACTCTTCTACAAGAGCGATTTTATTGGCCGCAGTTGCGGAAGGATGTGACAAAATTCGTACAGAAATGCCAAACATGTCAAAGGTTCAAGGGCCACCGGCAGAACACTGGACTGTATACACCCTTGCCAATTCCTCTGCGACCCTGGGAAGATATCACCATGGATTTTGTGCTAGGCTTACCCCGTACTGTGCGGAAAGTTGACTCTATTTTTGTGGTTGTGGATAGGTTTTCAAAAATGGCACACTTCATTGCATGCAGAAAAACCTCAGATGCATCTCATGTCGCTGATTTGTTTTTTCGTGATGTAGTCCGTTTGCATGGTGTCCCTCGTTCTTTCACTTCGGATCGTGATACCCGGTTTTTGAGTCACTTTTGGCGCACGCTTTGGTCCCGTCTTGGTACTCGTTTGCAATATAGCACCGCTTATCATCCACAAACAGATGGGCAAACCGAAGTAGTTAACAGGTCATTAGGAAATTTATTGCGATGTCTTGCAGGGGACTCTCCGTCCAAATGGGATCTAATTCTTCCCCAAGATGAATTCGCGTATAACAGTTCCACTAATAGGTCCACCGGAAAATCACCCTTTGAGAATGTGTACGGCTTTCCACTTACCCAATTTTTAGACCTAAAGCCCACAACCATGCAAGGGAGAAGTAGTGCAGCTGCTGAGGATCTGGTCGAACACCTAACCCATACCCATGCTGAAATCCGAGCCAAACTCCAAACCATGACCCAGAAATACCAAGCCCAAGCCAACCTACACTGAAGAGAGAGCGAGTTTCGAGTTGGAGAGTTAGTGATGGTCCACCTGAAAAAAGAGAGGTTTCCCTTGAGAGTCCACCAAAAATTGAGCGAGCGAAAGATTGGTCCATTCCGAGTCCTCAAGAAGATTGGGCCCAATGCTTATTTACTCGACCTGCCGCCAGACGTCCAGATATCGCCAGTATTCAACGTATCAGATCTCTTCTTATATCATGGGGATGAACAGACAGATGCCACTACGCCAGCAGTTCCTGATGATGATATGCGACAACCGCCAGTCGCAACCGATGCTGATCAGATTGAAGATATTGCAGACATCCGAGATATGACGACTAGACGTGTTCTCTTCCGACGATATCTAGTCAAATGGAAGGGACGACCGCTTACCGATTGCACCTGGATTGACGAGGATGAACTCCAACAACTCCGCCCCGATATACTTCAGAATTTCCACGATGCCATCTCGATGGAGCGAGATTCTTTTCAGCAGGGGGAGTTGATGCAGCATGATAACAACTTTTGTGAACATTTTATTTATTCTATTTATCATTTATTTTGTTTATTTTATTTTAGTTCCCATGTAAAAGGTTCATTATAAAAGGCCTTTTTTATCCTTCCTTTGATTTCTTCTTTCCCTAATTGTAGGGATTTGTTGCTTATTTTGTGGGGGAGTAGCCTCTATAAAGGGCCCCCTTTTGTAATTGGGTTAATTAAGTTGAAATTGAATTAATTTTCCCTATCCCTAACTCTCTCTCTCTCTCCCTCTCTCTCGGTCCCGCAGCCTCTCTCTCCGACCCCTTTCTTCCCCCGTTTCTCCCCCCCCCCCCTTCGTTCCACACCCTAACCCCTCCAACCCACACCGCCGCCGTTCCCCGTCTCCTCTCCTCCCGACTTCGACCAGCCCTCCCACCCCCTATTCCTCTTCTCCTCTCGATTCTGCCTCCTCCTCTTTTCTCTTTCCCCGTGTCCCCTCCCCCTCTCCGAGTTCTCTCCACGGCCCACTCCCTCCCGCCGACTGTCGCCTCTCGCCTGGGCCATCGCCGCCTTCTTCCATTCCCGACACCGCCCTCTCCCCGCCCTTCCTCGCAGTTCCCGGCCCCGCCCCCAGCGACTCCACGCCGCCGCTTCCTTGCCCGGCATCAGCCGCGCCGCACCGCCCTGTGCCCCTTCCGATCCCACTGCTCGCCACCCCCGCGCGCCTACCGCCCTCTATTACTACCCCGGGTCGCAGCGCTTTCCGTTCGGCTGTCTCCTTCCCTGTGGAACCGCCAGCGGTCCCCGACCCCTTGCCCCCACCACTCCTTGCCCGTTCAACCCCTACTGCCCGACTTTCCAGTGGCCATTTTGCCCTCCCGTGGAGCCAGTACTGCCGCTTGCCGAGTCCGGAGTAACCATCAACCTGCGCCACATCGGGACCCGCCCGTGCCGCTGCAAGGCCGCCTAAAGCTTCGTGAATAACGCCGACCAGATCTGAAGCGTGCTGACTTCCCCTTTCCGGTTGTGGTATGAGTGTTACTTCCACCATTTATTCTACCAAATATTGTTAGTTTGTGGATTGTTATATCGTTAATTTGGTTTGGTGATCTATTGAGACTCCGTCCGCAAACATCGCTATTTATTACTCATAATCTTTAACTAGTCGTGTTGCCCGAAGTTAGTGGAAGATCCGGTGCTAGAACTTGAGTCGTTTTGTCGTCATTTGTCGCTGAATTTGTGCACGTCGCATTTCATCTCGTTTGATCGTCATTTAGTCCGCTAATTTCACTCTTTAGAATTGTTTATTTAGTCTGCTATTTAAGTAGGTTGCATCAATAAGTATATAATGAATCAAAGAATTAATTAATCCTTGAGATTTGAAAAAGGATAACGAAGACTAGATATCATAAACGGTTGTATATGATTTGGCAAAGACAACGATTAGATAAGAGACTCATCATCCATATTATTAAGATCCATTAACATGATCTATAAAAAAAGTGGTAGCTTAAATATGGATCATATAATCTATATATATATATATATATAAGTGTTAAAGTTGGGTAATTGGGGTAGGATGAGTAAGTCTGGTGATTCATATACCAAACAACTTGAAAATCTGTTTCAATGCAAGTAGCTCTAAATTTTAATTGTCAAGCCCTATTTACTTGCTTTCTTTTGAAGCCACTAAATTTCAGTCATTGTTAATTAATTAGATTTAGTCAACATTTGTTGATGTTCTGTTCTTCCTAATGCATGAATTGCAGGAAAAACACATGCATTGTGGTATTAGGAGAGCTGAACGTAAGTTTCCACGATAAAACATATCAGGTATGCATGTTATAGTTTTGTTTAAGTTATTATAAATGCTTTTATTTCTCTTCTGCTACAATTTGGGATGCACGTACATCATACTACTTCTTTTGTTACATGTAAAATGCTATGGAAATTTATGCAATATAGTGGGGGACATATTATAGTTTAGTGGCTTATTAGTTAGATGCGAATGCCATTCGAAAATTAAACGCGGAAAATTTTCCCTAAATTTCAATAACCTAATGTGATTCTTAGCGAACATGATACTACGAATGTTATGTAAATGGGTATTCCGGATCCGCGGGAGCGGGTATCACAGTTTGATATCAGAGCAGTGGTACCCCGCTACATACATTCGTAGTAGTATAGTTCCGATCGCATTAATTCTTGGATAGCGACAGTTCTCCGACTTGTCGCGAGTGCGAAAGGGAAATATGACATTAAAATTCCATAATCGCAGATGTCATCGTTTGCAAGTAATTTCCATATTGCATCCCAAGAAAAGAAAAGCATAATAGAAATATCCACGAACATCAACTATTGTAATTAAGGATATCGATTCTTACATAGAGCTATGGCATCCTGAACCGACCTTTATATGTTTTAATTGATTCCGGATCGATGAATGAACTTCGAGTTCTAGCTTCATTAGGTAGAGGTGCAGATGCCCTAGATCATCCTTGTCGCATTCATGGGCCAGGTGGCCAGTTGTAATACTGATAGTAAAAGGATTACTAATGTTGATTGGTGGTCATGGGATGATCGCATATTTTATACTATTATAGCTTGACGAGTTTGACCTGATATTTGGCATGGATTGGTTGTCAGCTCATCATGCACTGGGTAATTACTTCATGAAGACGATTATCTTCAGTATTCCAGACTTACCCGAGTTTACCTATAAGGTTACATTACATGATTCCAAAATTGAGTAGATCTCCGTATTGAGAGATGAGAGACTCATAGATCGAGGATGCGACACACTTCTAATATTGTCCGAGAGACGTCTAAGGGAGAGCCGACGGCTCAGGACATCAGGATAGTGTCAGATTACCCTAATGTGTTCTCTAATGATTTGTTAGGTTTACCGCCTGAGAGAGATTGAGTTCGAGAACACATTATTGTCAGATATACAGCCGATCTTGATGGCTCCTTATCACATAACGTCGGCTGAGTTGAGAGAGTTGCAGGTGAAGTTGCATGAGTTACTTAATTTAGATTTTGTGAAGCCAAGCACTATACCTTGAAGTTCTCCCGTTCTTTTGTCAAGAAGAAGGATGGATCGATAAGATTATGCTTTGATTACCAATAGCTGAACAAGAAAAAGGTGAAGAACCAATATCCTATGCCACACATTGATGATATGTTTGATCAGCTACAAGGATCTTCGATGTTTTCAAGAATCGATCTCCGATCTGACTCCCATCAACTGAAGATTCAAGAGTTGAATATTCTGCAAACAACATTCAGGACTTGATAAGAATATTACAAGTTTGTTGTGATATCATTTAAGCTCACAAACGCCCCTGCAGCATTCGCGAACATGATGACCATGATTTTCCATCCGTACTTGGACAAGTTTGTGGTTGTGATTCATCAACGATGTTCTGATATATTCTTGGAGCGAATGGGATCACGCAAATGTTCTGAAGATAGTACTGGATACATTTCAAGAGCATAAGTAGTATGCTAAGCTGAACAAGTGTAAGTTATGGTTATCCCAAATCTCATTTCTTTGGCATGTCATTTCTGGAGTAGGTATTGCAGTCATTCTGCAAAGATCGAGACAGTTATGTCTTGGGAACAACCCAAGACAGTCACTTAGATTCAAAGCTTCCTTGGACTAGCAGGCTATTACAGACGCTTCGTCAGTAGTTTTTCACGAGCCGTTCTTTTCCTTGACACGATTGACACAGAATGGAGTTCCTTTCATTTGGAATTATCTATGCAAACAAACCTTCAGGATACTGAAGGAAAGAATGACGACTGCGAATATTCTTGCACTTCCTTCAGGCACTCAGGATTTTCCAGTATACACAGATGCTTCAAGTGAAAGTTGAGGAGCAGTTCGAATGCAACAAGATCACGTGATTGCTTACGCATTACGTCAGTTAAGACCGCATGAGTGAAATTACCCCATATATGACTTGGAGTTGGCGTCAATTGCATTTGCCTTAAAGATCTGGCACCACTATCCATATGAGGTGAATTCCGAGCCATATCACAAGAACCTGAAGTACATCTTGGATCAGAAGAAGCTGAACATGAGTCATCACAAGTGGCTTGAGCTATTAAAGGATTTCGACTACACGATCTCTTAGCATCCCCGTAAGGAAAACGTGGTGGCAGATGTGCTTAGCAGGAAATGTCACGACCCTAATTATGGATCGTCGGATCCTCCCAAATCCGGATCTGGTTACTCAACAATAATTTATTCAGCAATCACAACTAACATTCAGAAACAGACTGTAATTAAAAATACTCAAAAGGAAGTCTTTCAACACTTCTCCATTCACAAAATAAAGTTCACATGATACATTATCCCACTATAATCATTTACATGTACATCAGCTGGAAGGAAACGCACAAAAAGATTACCAACTACCTTACAGAATAAAGATATTGTGGTTGGTTGAATGATTATATTTGTTGGCTAGATTATTAAAGTCTTTGCGATGGCTCACCGACACATGTTGGGTTTTACATAAATCGTAGAATAACAATTAGCGAATGCTAAGTAACGAAGAAGAGAAAATCAAACAAATTGTGTGACTTTTCAAAACTTGTTATCATAAAAAGTTTCATTCCTTCTCATTAATTTAAACCCTACTCCTTCCTATTCTACGTCAGGGATTAGTTCAGGGAATTACCTCACCACTATATGGACTCCGAAGCTGTGGACACTTCGGGATTGGAGATTGCATTGATCTAGTAAACTTATGCCGCTGCATGTCGCGTCAACCAATCCTCCAATACTACCATAACAATTTCCTTTTCTTTTATTAATCAGGGTCTCAAGCCCTCGGCCAGGCAAACAAAGGAGCGCAGTGTCCTCGAGGACTCGGTTGCTTAAAACCTCATATTAACATTTAATCATATAACCTAGCGGCCTTAAATACATGTTATCGTGACCCAACCGTTATTCAACCACCCAAGCTTCCACATGGCACGACTACATCTTGCGTCGTTCAGCCCGAAGATATTGGCACCCGGTACCATGCGTTGAAAATTATTTATTTCGTGTGCATTTATCATAACAGTGCAATCGTATACCACCTAGGTAGGATCACGCCAATACGGGTTCCTTCCAACAAACCTACAGGATGCATGCCCGACCTGTAGTCTTATTCCCAGTCATCCTTAACGTGACACATGATCCTTTTCAGAATCCAACTTAATACACATCAATTCTCATGATGTAATTCTTCTGTTAGGCCTTCAATTTGCATATTCCTCAATATTGAGTATAAATCCACGTATATATTAATCCATATCTGTTAGAAAATCGGAAGCGGAAGCGAAACATGGAAAAAGATAAATAACGAAAAGAACAAGCGGGATTTACGTGGAACCCTACTCCGTGAGGAGCGGGATGAAACCACGGGAGAAGCCCTCAACGGGGCATGCTGTGCATTGCTTTTTCTCAATGAGTACAGGAGGTCTGGGGCTCCTTATATAGCCTCTCCAGAGCCTCCAAGTCGCACCGTTGGACGATGTGGGACTAAACACTGGATGGGGTAAATGGATCTCCTCCAGGATCCATTTACCCTGCTACAACACAATAGGCGCATACAACTTATACTCCAACACTCCCCCTCAAGCTGGAGCATGCAATGCTCAGCTTGGACAAACAGACAGAAACTCAACTCAACGCTACAAGACACTACGGACAATATCAACCCAACGCGCACATGCTGCAGTCGAGGACGTTGCTTCTCATGTCATGCAGGTGAGGAGGACGAACGGGCTGGAGTGTGAGTCAACTGAAGACTCGAAATCTGACCATCGAGTCTGAAACTGCACCTGAAGTCTCCTCATCGGAGAACTGGGTCTCTCCCATCTGGCTCAGAGAATGGTGCACTGCTCTGGTGTACCTATGATACCACATGAAAACCCTTGCCCTCAATGGCATAGGGAATGGTCCTCTGCTCTGGAGTCCCTATGGCTCAATGAAAACTCTGGCCTGACAACAAGAAGAATGATGGGGACCGCGAAACAAATGATGGCAACTTATGCTCATCTGACAATGACCGCATACTCGTGCGTGTCTGAAAACTGGACTCAGAATCAATCGTCGAGTCTGACAAAATCTGATCATCTGTAGAGTCTGAAAATTCTGAACTGGTCTGGAGACTGGATAAGCTGAATCTGGAGAATATGAAATAGACCTGTGACTCTACATATACTCCCCCTTTCTCCCATACTTGTCGGAAAATGAACATCGACAAAGTTGGGAGAAGACAAGATAGAAGGGGAAAATAAAACATACTTGCGGCTTTTCATTCATTTCATTCTTTTTTTAAATAAGCCGTTAATTTTTTTTCTCGAATATTTTTTTTTTGAAATTTTGCGTACGGCTTTTCTTTGTACGCGCCTTTTTTTTGTAAACAAAATCTTTTTTTTAAGCTGGCCCCTTGGCCCTTCTCTTTATCCTCTCTTTTCTTTTTCTTTTTTTTTTTTGCTCTCCCTCTTTTTTTTGTACGGTTTTCACTTGGGCTCAACACTCAAGCCTCCTTTGAAAAAAAAACAAATCAGCCCATTTGGGCTCTCACAAAATAGCCCACACACATTTTTTTTAAAAATAATCGTGGGCCGTCTGCCGATTTCCCTAACGTGGGCACCACTAGGGTTCCCGTTTGGGAACCCTCTCACAAAATCGCCGCCCCCTTTGGGGTTTTCTGGAATCACGCCTCCGCACTGCCTGATGGAGGAGATTCGGCGTCGCCTGTGTGCGGCTTGGAGGAGATCGCTGGGTGGTGTGATGAAGAAGAAATGCAGGAAGGCTCCGCCAGGAGCACTTCTTACTTGGAGCGGCGTCGCCAGGGTTCTGGGTGCGCGAAGGCACCGTCTTGGAGATGGGAGACCTGTTCACGCGAGGAGAAGCGCCGCCTGGGCGCTTTGTGCACGGGGGGGCTGTGTGCAGGGGTAAGGGCTCGCGAAGGAGCCGGGCGATGGAGCCTCCGCCTGGACTCTACAAGACATGTCTGTGACTGGGCGCGCATCACAGGCGGGCCAACTGGGGCGCGCGGGGTTCTGCTGGGTGCGACTGGGGCGCCGCCTGGCCAAGGCGAGATGGAGGCCGACCTGGGAGGTCGCGCGAGGGGCTGCGCGATGAGGGAGGAATCGCCGTGCTGTTGACATCGCGCCTGCGAGATGCGGCATGCCAGGAGATGCCAGCCTGGCACCTACGCGCACGAGCGCGCCTGGATCTGGAACAACGTGAAGATGGCCTGCAGAGATGTAGGACTTTGCCTGGTGTTGGCGCCGCCAAGGGAGGAAGTTGAAGATGGGGCCCGCGCCTGGGCACGCGTGGAGGGGCCGTCGCCTGGGTGCGCATGCTGCGCGCAGGCTGCCGCGTGGGCGCGGCAAACTGGGAACTACGGTGAAAGGGCATCGCCTGGGAACTGGGAACTGGGTGCGGTGAAAGGCGGCGCTCGGCAGGGCAATCTCGCAGGAGGAGATCTAGGGTTTTGAACCAACCCTCTAACAGAACTCAAATCTCAGAAATAATACAAAATAATCTTCAAATAAAAATCTTCAAGAACGTGAACTCCAACATCGAATCTCGAATAAAATAATGAAAAATATTCCACGAGAATCGAACCCGCTCTGATACCATGTTAGAAAATCGGAAGCGGAAGCGAAACATGGAAAAAGATAAATAACGAAAAGAACAAACGGGATTTACGTGCAATCCTACTCCGTGAGGAGCGGGATGAAACCACGGGAGAAGCCCTCAACGGGGCATGCTGTGCATTGCTTTTTCTCAATGAGTACAGGAGGTCTGCGGCTCCTTATATAGCCTCTCCAGAGCCTCCAAGTCCCACCGTTGGACGATGTGGGACTAAACACTTGATGGGGTAAATGGATCTCCTCCAGTATCCATTTACCCTGCTACAACACAATAGGCGCATACAACTTATACTCCAACAATATCTATATATATACTCATATTTATGCTTATGTTAACTCCCAGACCCTATCTTTGCAAGCCATTGCATCAATTCGATGCTTAAACCTTATTTTAGTAGGAATCACAAAGCAATTTTTCATATTTTCTCAAAAATAGCTAAACTTAGGGTTCTTCAGAGCGAAGAATATAAAATCAGGAATTGTAATAATCTCACATGAAAGCCCAATAGCAAAAGGAACGATTTCGTTACCTAATCAAGTTCTCTCTAGTATGCAGTGTTTTATCGTGATTCTTTTTCAAAAGGATGATTTATAGCTCCTGAAACGATCGAATTTCAAAAACGCTAAGAACGTGCCAAGAACGCGAAGAACGAACGAAGAACGCGAAGAACACACGAAGAATACGAAGAACACGAAGAACATATTTTCTCTTGAAATTTCAACAGAGCTTCCCCTTATATAGGGTGATATTTCTAGAAAAATTTCGACATAATTTCCCTTATATTAGGACATATTTTTATAAAAATTTCAGCAAAATTTTCCCTTATAAAATCACCGAAAGGAAAACTATAAGAAACTGAATATGAATCGAAAACCTAGCTCACGAAGCAAACTGAGAGGAACGTACCTTCCTCCTCGTTCTCCGGCAGCGCCTTGTTAGCGCTCCTTCCTCGCCTCCCACTCCTCCCGACCTCTCGCCCCTAGCCCTTGGGGTGGTGGTTGTATTGGAAATCGTAGAGAATGAATGGGTAGAAGTTTATTTATAGGCTCCAGAAACCGCTAACCATGGTTAGAAAACCATGGTTTAGGCCTTAACCACGGTTAGCGGCTCATGATTTTGGCCAATGGTTTTGGCCAAAACTTATCCGAAACCTAGGGCTTAAGTTAGAACATTCCAGAGGATTCTAGATTCGCTAATGGCGTTTAATTAACGCTAATCGTGATTAACTTTCACTAATCACGATTTAACTTTCGCGGCTTACACTTATCTTTTGCTAACTATTGATTAGTGTCGCTAATGGTCATTGGTGGTTTTCAATCCGTCATTAGTTTCTTTAATCATGCTTAATTAGTCTTATTGACAGTCATTACGGGTTAATAACATTTTAAACCTCCTTACTTCTCTTTCTTCCGAAAATCATAACAAATCGAAACGAAGTCCGATTCACACAAAACAAATTCATTGGTTTCTTCTTGACGAGCCGGATCTTATAATATAGGATCCGAGAGATGACCAAGTTCAAGACTTTACAGGAAAGCTCATGCATATACGCAAACTAGCTATATACGTGAGATATGCTCGTAAGTATGACTAACTGACATCCTCATAAGAGTGCGTCCATATCTTACGTCTTACCTCTGCGATTCAGTAGTCTTTGGGATTGCATAGTAGAAGGACATAGGACATATCCTTGAATTTAAGATAGATGCATGTGTGCCATCAAGGACAAATATGATGATTTTGTGGTGACTAAGTCTATCTTGTGGAAGGTTAGTTGGGTCATTGTGCCCAACAATGAGCGGTTGCACAGAGATATTCTTGATAAGGCACATAGTTCACGATTGTCTATTTTTCTTGCCAACACAAAGATGTACCGAGATCTAGGTCTACATTCTGGCAGGACAGAATGAAGCGAGATGCAGCATGTCATGTTAGTAATTGCATGATCTATCATATGGTCAAGGCAGAACACAAGAGACCACCATGGTTATTACAGTCTCTCCCCTTTCTCGAATAATAGTGGAAGAGTACTTCTATGGATTTTGTCACGGGACTAGTAAAGACACTAGGTGATCACGATGCTATTGGGATTTTGTTGACGGATTGACCAAGTCAGCCTATTTCATGCATATCAACATGACCTACACTCCATCTAGGCTGGCTAGATTACATGTGCAAAAAAACATTATCAAATTTCATGATATACCACGCGAGGTAGTGTCTGATGGAGACTCAAAGTTTATATCTCACTACTGGTACCAGCTTATGTCAGCACCACAGACAGAGCTGAAGATGAGTTCCGCATACCATCCGTAGACTGACGGACAGAACAAGTGTGCTATTCAGACACTTGACGATTTGTTATATGCATGTACTCTAAGTGGAAAGGTTCCTGGAAGGATCACCTGCCATTACTAGAATTCATGTACAACAACAGTCATTATTCTAGTATTGGTATGGCATCATTCGAAGCCTTATACGGGCGGAGATGTCTCGCACCTCTCAGTTGGCGAAAGGTAGGTGAGCACGCTCTTTACTCCGTAGATTTCTTGGAGGAGACTGCGAGGGTTGATAACCTTGTGAGGCGAAGACTTCTAACGGCTTAGGGCCACCAGAAAAGCTATGCATATCGTCGTAGAAGAGAATTGAAGTTTTAGGTAATTCGATCATCTTCTCTTAATCCATTCAAATATTGACTTATCAATGTTCAACTTAGTCTCTCATATTAATGAAATTCCTGTAACCAAAGGAAGGAGATTGGGTGTTCCTACGAGTATCTCGCATGAAGGGAGTATATAGATTTGGTGTTCATGACAAGTTGACGCCACGATATGTTGGATCATTTGATATTATCACTCGTATGTGTAAGGTGGTGTATCGAGTAACCCTTCCTCCACACCTATCAGCCATACATGATGTCTTTCATATATCCAACCTAAGGAAATAAGTGCACGATCCTTGCCACATCATCATCTACGAAAACATTGACGTGGAGCCAGACTTGATATGCGAGGAGAGGCCAGTTCAGATACTCGATAGTGCTATGAAAAAGCTTCGCAACGAAGAAATTTCCTTAATCAAGGTGCTATGGCACCAACATGGTGTCAAAGAGGCAACAAGGGAGATTGAAACAGATAGGCAGGGAAGATATCCGCAGCTCTTTTCAGGTAATGGTTAAAACAAGCACATTTAATTATATATATTGAAAGATCATGGCTTTTTTCCTTTGAGGTTTTTATGGGTTCAAAACCCTTTGAGGTTTTTATGACAGGATTAAACCCATAAAAAACATATAGTGACATTGACCCAAGTCTCAAGGACGAGACTCCCTTTGAGGTTTTTATATTTGTAACATCTGAATCTGAATAAACTGAAGCTCATGTTAAGAAGAGGTTGCAGCATGCAAGTTTGGATCTCCAAATTGGAGATCTCTGAAGGTACAAATCCCTCTCCTCTTTGCTCTCATTAAAGTCAATGTTGAAGTTTCTAATTCAGTTTTTTTTCCTTTTTATGTTGTTGTCCATCAGGAATTTTAGCTATTGTTGTATGTTAGATAAAACCACAAATACCCTCCAAACTTAGAAGATCAAAGGTACAATCTTTCTCCCTCCTCTTGCTGTCTTCCATGCATGACTTAGCCTATAAAATTTTTATTACAAAAGTCTTATAGGTATCTAGGGTTGGGACATAAAAACCTCCTACTTGATATTATCTTATAAGAAAGTATTGGTCATATCAAACTCACAAATAAGCCAACTTTTGATGCACCTGGACTCCATACTGGTTACTAGAGAAAAGGCTTTGATGTAATCAACTCCATACGTATAAGAGAATTCTTTTACTGAAAGCCCCTCTTTAAGCCAATCAACCTTACCATCAAGTGTATGTTGTATAGAAAATAACCATCGACAAGAAACAAGAGTGACATTCAAAATAAAGGACATGAGGTTAGACGAGCATTTTTCTTAGGTATATTTACACCCATAACCCTGAATAACTTCGTAATCACCCCAGGAACCCTTGGTAATCACGAATTACAACCAAGACCTTTAATAACTCCTCCGTTTTACACCCATAACCCTCCGTTAGTTTAGTTCATTAACTCAACCAGATGGCTGAGTTAATCTAACCATTCCGTGATCAAACGGCTGAGATTAATAAAAAAAGAAAATAGAGAAGGAGATGGGTTCGATGCTCAAGCAGAAGATAGCGCGGGAGGGGGGGAAAGTGCGAGGCTGGAGCTTGCAGGGGGAGGAGGCACGAGGCTGGAGCTTGTGGGGGGCGGAGGCGCGAGGGGGCTTGCCGAGGCGGGTGGAGCTTGCGAGGCTGGAGCTTACGAACTTGGAGATGGGGTTCGATGCTGAACTTGCGGATGCGCGGGAGGGGGTGGAACTTGCGAGGCTGGAGCTTGTAGGGGGCGGAGGCGCGAGGCTGGAGCTTGTGGGGGGCGGGGCGCGAGGGCGCAGTCGAGGGGGGTTTTGGAGGCGCGAGTTTGGGGCGGGGAGGTGGGCGTGGGGCAGGAGCTTGGGGGGGAGCTCGCAGGCGACGGAGGGGTTGGGGGGCTTGGAGAGGGCTCGCAGGTGACGGGGGGTTGGGGGGCTCGCAGGTCCCGGGGGGGGTGTGAGGGTCTCGCAGGCGACGGGGAGTTGAGGGGCTCGCAACGGAGGGTGGGAGGGCTCGCAGGTGACGGAGGGACGGGGACGGGGGGGGCTCGCAGGCGACGGTGGGTTGGGGGGCTCGCCGGGTGGTTGGGGGCCTCGCCGGGGGGTCAGGGGGCTCGCAGGTGACGAGGGTGGGAGGGCTCGCAGAGGCGATGGACCTGGGGGGAGCTAACAGCGCGGAGGGGGATGGAGCTGGCTAGGGGATGGCGATGGACCTGGCGGAGATGGCGGGTTGAGCCGTTTGTAGAGGTGACGGAGGGACGCGGGGGTAGGGGTGGAGAAGGACCTGATTGGCAGGGGCGATAGACCTGGCGGCGGGGGAGGGGGGATGGAGCTGGCAGGTCGGGCCGTTTGCAGAGGCGACGGAGGGACGGGGGGGAGGGTGAGGGGGGCTCGCAAGCGACAAGGGGGTGGGGGTGGGGGGCACGGGGGTGATGCCGACTCGTGAGCTGGGGGCGGAGGCGCGGATGGAGCTCGCCGGCAGTGGGAGGGGGGTGCTGGACCTCACGAGCTGGGGGCGGAGGCGCGGGCCGGAGGTGAGAGAGAGGGCCAGCTTTCGTGGGGAAAGGGGGCATGATTTTGGTTGATATAAAGAATGGCATCATGATATAAATATGATGTGTTCCTGAGGGCAAAACGGTCAACTTATCACTTTTCCCGTCAAAGTTAACGGACAGTCAAGACGGAACTTGACACAGGGTTATACCATGTAAAGGTTAAGCATTATCCAGGGTCCTTGGCGTAATTCGTTATTATAGAGGGTTTCCGGGGTAATTATGGAATTACTCAGGGTTATGGGTGTAAATATCCCTTCTTCTTATCATTCATGACCTAACTTCAGTTAGAGTTGTAATATATCAATATAATCTCTTACAATCAATACAGTTAATAGTACATCAATGGATTGCATTCGGGATCAGATAAGTCATTACTCGTAATAATTAGAGATAGAATGGTGAACGCATGATCTCATCCCTTCACATAAGGAAACCAACTGAGATAAAGAAGTATCTTGAGCAGCATTTGATGAAGGGCTAGATTTGGATTGTTCATGAACCTACACGTCAAGAGGAATAGGGAAAAATATGGATTTTGTCTGTTTAATGTAAATACTTTGACATGAAGTGGATGCGACATCTTCAAGGGAGTATCATGAACTAGATGAATAAGAAGAGTATGGGCAACATCAGGAAGGTATTTTACTTATGCAATGTAGAGCAACCTATTGTAGCGAAATAACCAAGTGAGCAAGAAGCAAATGAATTCTTGTTAAACCATAAATTCATGATTAATTAATCAGAAACAATATGGGAAAATTAAATAGGTTAAATGACAAAGCAATTTTCCCTGTCTTTGTTGCAAAATGGAATGTGTTTATTAATCATTGCTATTGTTCATGAATTATAATTATGTTGCACTATTGAAAGTTTACATTCCCACTACCTGTAGAAATCGCAGTCAATTTTATCTACACCATTGTAACTTTGTGTAAACTAGGTTGGGGGAGTGATACCTTCTGAACAGATTTTTGGATAGAAGTTCGAAATTAGATGCATATGTCCATTGGCTACAATCGATCGAAATCAAAATCTGCTGAGGATTGTTCAATTAGTGAAACTCTTGCTTCACAGATGAACATTGTAAGCCTTGCAACATATGACCCTACTGCCACATTTTTTATAAAAGACTATGGATAGCCTTATTATGATCGACTTCTATCTACCTATGAGACACCGCTAGAATAAGAGAGCTTAATCATCATAGGCAATCTCCTTGATGCCACTGGTTAATTTCCTTTGTACAAACATTAACCGGATTTAACATCTTACTTATATAGGAGCAAATATAATGATCTTCTAAGAATTGATTCTAGCCTTCATAATGGCTTCCTTTTGGAACAATAATAAAGCAATAACAACAATCCACAAAGAGAGTAAAAGCAACATATAAAAGTTTGTGAACATGGGTAGCTAAGTAGGTTCACTTGGATGAAAATTTATTCTAAGAACCAGTACAAATGATACGAATGCCGTGAAATTTGATGCGAGTGCCGGAGAAGATTAATGTCAAGTTTTAATATATCACTCAATTTCCTCTTGCAGAGATAATGTATCTGATTAATAATCCAGTTTTGATCAAATGCAAATATGTAAACTAATCTACGTGAAGATCTTGAGCATGATATTTAGATAATCCATTGAACTGAGATGGAGAATTCAATTGTAATGAGTTACAGTTTTGTCCATATACTTATAAAACAACCATGTAAATATTACCTCCTATGAATATCTAATGATCTCAAAAATCTAGAAATGATAGACTCTGCCCACAAAGACGATCATCTTCATAAATTAATTCTTTAATCATATTCTACTGACTATAAGTCACTATTAACTGAATTATTGACAAAAGACCTAGATCAGTACAGTCAACCACAATAGATATTGAGAAAGGTTGAGGAATCAAGTCAGTGGTGGTGATTCAACAATGACTGATAATTATGAATGCCAGTCATGGTGACATTTACGCCTGACTGTGCGAGGGTGTGGTGACCCTCAGCTGGGCAGAAGATAGGAAGCCCAGTTAGGGCAGCGGCCGCTTAGCGTGAAGGTCTCGGATCCCAATCTTTTCTCAGTTTTTTGCGAGCGCTCACAGTTTTTACGCCTCTCTGGGATCCACATGTTTTCTTTTGAAGACTAGTTTCGCTGACCTTTCTTCTTTAGGGTACCTAGGCTGGAGGGTCCTCGGTTTTGTTTTTTTGAGCTTGTTTGCTTGTACCGGTCGGGTCGGTTTTTCTAGAGTGACTTTTTCGGAGAGTCTCCCTCACCTGTCTCAGTGGCGTAGTTTTGGAGTAGACATATCCCTCTACTGGACCGCTCTTCCACTTAAAGGGAGAGACGGAAGGGTCTCTTAGGAGACTACCTCACCGCTTGAGTTTTGGTTACTGTTCTGCCAATAGGTTCAGCAATGGCTAAATCTGAATCCTCTATAAATACATCTAAATCAGTTACAGTTGAATTTGGAGGAATTACAATTGAGCTTGGAATGAGTCATAAATAAGTTGGGGTAGAGTTGAGATGAATTACAATTGAGTTTGTTACAGTGAAGCTTGATTTCAGTTCAGTTGAGTACAGTTTAGTTTGGTTATAGTTGAGCTCAGTTTCAGTTGAACTAGTTACTGTTCCGTCAGTAGTCCTGGCAAAGAGAAAAGATCATATTATGAAAATGATCATTATCAGACTACGAGTTACTACAATGGTTGTTAGACATAGCCAGTGGACGTGTTGGGAACTTAGTTAGGATGCATTTTACTCCACCGCATGCCTACGGAGGCACCCCAACCTTAAGGCTTCCTTACTGCCTTAGAGTCATAATGTGAGTTCTTACCCAAACCAAGACCACACTAAGCTTGAGAAATTCAACAAGAAAAGAATTAAAACACCAGACCCATCATATACACTTACTAATATCCATCCACATAATTCATAAACATCGGAAAGATATCTGGATCACCTCGGTCATAATAAGTATATAATGTATCAAAAATTAATTAATCCTTGAGACTTGAAAAGGGATAAGGAAGACTAGATATCATAAACGGTTGTATATGATTTGGCAAAGATAATGATTAGATAAGAGACTCATCATACATATTATTAAGATCCATTAAACATGATTTATAAAAAAAATGATAGCCTAAATATGGATCATATAATCTATATATATAAAAGTGTTAAAGTTGGGTAATTGGGGTAGAATGAGTAAATCCGGTGATTCATATACCAAACAACTTGAAAATCTGTTTCAATGCAAGTAGCTCTAAAATTTAATTGTCAAGCCCTATTTACTTGTTTTCTTTTGGAGCCACTAAATTTCAGTCATTGTTAATTAATTAGATTTACTCAACATTTATTGATGTTATGTTCTTCCTAATGCATGGATTGCAGGAAAAACACCTGCATTGTGAATTCTAGAAGGGGGAGACAAATTAAATAGGGCGCATGTCATCTCCATTCTAAAAAAGACAATGCCGCTTCCATTAAAGATTTTCAACGAGTCGAGGCTCTAAGAAAATCTACTTAATAATAGCAAAAGATTTCATTAATCATTTCTGACGGGTCAATTGGGAGTTTTATATCCCCTTACCAAATGGCTTTCAACTTGGAACTAACTAGGATGAATTCTTTTCCTACAACACCGGGCTAATAAAGAAATATCAAAAAAGGAATTATTTGGAAGATTGGCTTCGCAAAGGCTAATGATAGTGTGGATTGGCACTTTATTTGCATTTTCTCCCTCGAAATAGGATCTGAATGGAGTGCGGCATTATTCATATACATTTATTTTGTCTTTTTTATGCTTGTAGATCCTTCTTCTTTTTCACCCCCACCCGATACGAGGGACAGGCCTCTCATAAGCAAGTTTTCTTTTCCTGTGATTTCCTTTTTCAGCTTGAGAGTAGTTTTGATATAATATAGAATTGTTGTTTTATATTATTCTTGTTCATGTAATTTTATCTCTTTTATGTTTACGGGTACATGTATTATTTTTCCTTCTAATAATAAACAAGTTTTTCTCTTTTCCTAACATCAAACGTTTATTCACAAGAAAAATAGTAATAACGACCCAACCAATATCAAAATAAGAGAGGGTAAATAAGAAACTTGAACTAGCTCAAAATGTTTCCTTTACCTCGTCATCATAAAGAATATTTGTAATCCAACCCTCTTCTTTCAGTCTTTCCACTTGGTATACTCCGGAATTGATGAAATCTTCGATTTCCTGTCTTCTCTTCCCTAAGGCAAAATTTGACAAGATGGATAGTTTGACTGTCAACAGGACAACTTTTAAAAGCCAAATGTAAAACAAAAATAAAATAAAAAGATACCATGAGCTGATGAAATTGTGTCCAACCAATTTTCATAAATATTATCTAGCAAACATGTGAGCATCTCACAGTTTTCTTCTGACATACTCTTCCGAGAGAGTTGGTCACCTGCACTCTTATACTTTCCAATCCGCTGAATCTGCGGTTCAATCCCAACTTTTTCAAGAACTCCTATAAAAGAAAATAGAAATACGAATAAATTCAAGCAATAATTTACTTGAAAGGGTCTTTTAAGCTGAACCTTGTAAATATTAATACAATGGATAGTTGCATAAGTGCCCATATAAACATTTCTCCAATTAAATGTGTGCCTCTATTTTCAGGTCATGTTAGATGGTAGATCGTGAATGATTTGATCCTTATTTTTCATGGATACATTCACATTTCAAGGCTATAAAATGTCTATTTTTTTACAAGGATAAAAGACATTGCATTTAAAAAAATTTATATTCACACATTTAAGTTATAGAATTGCAAAGACCAGGAATCCCTAAGGACTCTAACAGACTCCAGAACATTCGCCGCAAAATCACACCCCGAAGAATCACCCCATTTCTTACAAGCCAGATAACACACAAGATAGTCCCCGCATGTAAGCTATGCTCTCGGACTTCAAGCCAATATGGGACGGCCCAATAGACTCCCAAAAAGCAAAGGCACAATTGACGGCCACACCATCCAGATTTGCATTCACTCAAACATCTCTTGAGGAGACATAAGAAAAGAACATGTAGCCGATGTCCTCCAAGCTCTCGACACACTATTGGCAGGACACATCCGTCACCAGGAAAAATCCGACCATGCATGCAAACATCATCACCTGGTTCCTTCAAATCAGCCAAAGAATGACCTTCATTCGCTCAGAAATACTCTACCCTCGAATATGCATGTACTCCGCCGTAGTAATCCCAGGATCAAAGATGGATGAGGCATACAACACCTTGTACGCATTCTTCATGGAAAATTAATCATCTGCTTGTATAACAATAATGTCATCAACATAAACTTGAATGACAACAATATCGATTTGTGTCTCTTGAAGCCATGTTTCTTTATCAAGTCCAAGAACTTTTCGAACCATGCTTTGGGAATCTACTTAAGGTCATAAATAGCCTTATGACGTCTGCATATCTTCCGGCACTCTCCCTCAACATCAAACCTAGGTGGTTGTGCATATAGACTTCCTCCTGCAGGTAACCATACAAGAAAGCATTCTTAACATCAAGTTGGAAAAGTGACCAGTCTCATACCTTAGCAAGTGTGAGGAGGATCTTAGGAGTAGAGCAACGAGCCACATAGGAAAAAGTGTCATGATAGTATGTCCCATATGTCAGAGTGAACCAACGTGCCACAAGCCTAGCCTTGTAACGATCAACACTGTCGGTGGCTCTATTTTTCACTTTAAAGATCGATATGTAGCCAACCACAAATGCCCCTTGTTGGGGTAGTAACCAAACTCCATGTGCCACGTGACTGGAGTGCGATCATCTCCTCCGTAGCAAGACGCCAACGATTGTTTCTTATATCCTCTTGATATGCTATGAAATGCTTCTGGTAGCATGTGTCCTCGGACTACTTGAAATGCTCCTGGTATCGCGTGTCCTCAGAGGCCAAAACGGTGACTGTATGTGTACTGCCGGCGTGAGCATATGCCTCCTTTGCCATGGACACCATGTCTTTTTTTTTGAGGCTCAAAGAAAAGGGGGAGGCTCTCGTTGGTGCTCGCCCCAATTATGTATTAACTAAAAACGGGAAAGGCGAGATATACTTACAGTGGGTAGAAGGGAAAGAAAGACGCAGAAGGAGATTAATATACAAGAGAGGAATTCGGCATACAACTGCCGAGACACAATTAAGTACACCAGTCGGATATAAGTCTATTAGCCAAAATGGTAACGTTCTCCCTATAGAAGCGCATGCCCGAGAAGATAGCCTCATTCCTAGCACGCCAGATGGACCAAAGCCGCGCAATGGGACCCAACACATCAGCTCTGTCCCTCGACCTGTTCGACCAAAGGATGTCGCAAAAGTCCTCAATATTGTCCACACGTGCCCAAGCAACGTCGTCCCAGACCCCCGCAACCAGTATACATCGAAAGAACAGGTGATCGGCAGTTTCATCGACATCACCGCATAGCTGGCAAGTGGCGTTAGTCTGGGGAAAGAACTAGGCGCACCGATCCCGGATCAACAAACGCCGTTGACGAAGTAACCATAAGAAGAAGGCGAAACGCTCCGGCAAGCGTAACCCCCAGAAGAAAGCACAGTCGCGCACAAGGGTGGCAGACAAGGCAGGCGTGGGAGAGAGCAAAGCCGTAAGCCTTGCGAGTGGAAAAAACCCCATCCTTCCAACGCCAATGGTCCCGCTGCAGAGAGGGGGAGGCCGCAGAGTTAAGAGCCTCCATCATCGAGGCGAACTCAACCACGCGCTGATCAGATAAGATCCCAGATAACGTAGGGCACCAATAGCCGTTAGTCCAGCAATCCGCGACAGTTGCGAGCCTATTCGAAGCAAGCGCATACAACCTCGGAAATCGCACCTGTAAGGGGCCTCCCCCCAGCCAGTCGTCCTGCCAAAACTTGAAAGCTTCCCCTGACCCATGTCTTATGAACTGCGTCTTATGAACTGTGTTGATCCTCCTCTGCCGCGAGATGTAGTCATCACAAAGGAGATCTGAGTAGTGGTTGCAGGAGGTATGGCAATCTTGTTGAGTTTGTTGTAGGCCTACTCCATGGGAGGTATAGATGTGCCAGTGAGAAGCAAACTTGTGCGTTATTTGCTGCTCTGCTGGAACATTTAAAGGCACGAAGTTGTGAAGCTTCTCAAACATGCTCCTAAGACAAGTGTCGAAAGTATGAACTACACTATCCTTTCAAACTTGTGAAACTTGTGCGTTATTCATAACTTCTTCCAGCACCAATTTTAGCGAAATAATCCAATCCCAAATCTTTACACCTCAACCACACTATCCTTCAAATCCTTATGAACAACCACTCCAACACCATTTCTACCCCTCTCTTTACATGAATACCATAATTTAAAGCAAGTCTTCTCGATCCCTCTCGATTTCTCTCCAACCCATTTTATCGCTTGGAGATAAAGTATCTGAATCTTCCTTCTTTCCATCGTATCTACTATCTCCATCGATTTCTCAATCAAAGTACCAATATTCCAACTACATAACCTCAACTTCTTTGCCAGACAAAAATCTTTGAATAGTCTACGTGAATAATTTGCTTAAATCTCTATTCATAGGGAATTGGAATTATAATACCCTATCCTACCATTATTCAAAGATACCTAATCAAAACAATCGATATGGTGTCCCTGCTGTCTTCTTTTTCCGTTATTATAGAATTCCATTTTATTATATATTTCAACCTAGATTTTGTTCAAAATGATATAAGCTAATCCTAACGATATTGGGAATATTATATACATAGATGTGAAATTGTAGTGTTCATCGTTATTACTTTCCAATATCAAAATGGAACGTGTATAACATGTTGCAAATATTATGTCAGATATAGAGCAACGATGATCTGCGCATGTGCTCAGTTAACAAGATTCCATACATCGGCATTTCTACTAAATGGTGGGAAAAAATCAAGGACAGTACAAGTAAATGAATATAAAAGCAGAATATACAGTAAATAAAACTTTGATCTCACCCCCAAGAAAAGTTGCTTGGACGGATAGACCATATAGAGAAACATAAGCACTGGGAGGGACGTATAATTCTCCGCAAGCACAAGCAAGATAGTATTCTTTCTCTCCGCAAATTGGAACATAACCAATTATAAACTTTCCTGCAGACACAATAGTAATCAAAAAAGGAATAATAGAAAATAAAAACATACCAAATTTTAATTACAACTTAGATAATGCAAGGATAGAGAAGCGGACCCATCGAACAACAGTAAAAATTGTCACCGAGATCAAGGGTTCGTTTCGTTGCAGGGTTGGGCAGGGTTGGGTTGGCCCAACCCGGGGTACCCCTCCTTCCAACCCTCCCAATCCTTCTCACAGTTTACTATTCACAGTAATGCTGAAAAAATACAGTAATGCTGAATTTTACAGATCCAAAAAAGGCAAGAACCTTCGGTAGACCCACATATAGTGCAACATCTATACCCTCAGCAAACCATTTCCAGGAAAAAGTAGAGCCCTGTTAACCAATTTATCATTTGTTTAAACTTTACTGCATCATAAACAAGGTGAACAAGATTGCTTAGCTAACACCTGAAAACCTCTCAAGATCAGGCCCCTATTGCTCGTCATCATAATCAGACTCTTTACGCAGGCCTTTTTAGCATGTAACATTGGGATCTTTATATAGAAAGGAGTGTGGAGGACAAATTACAGACACCCTCAAACAAGCAAAATCTAGTACAGACAAGCAAAATTTAATCGACTGCAACAGACCCTTTAATAACGATTATACTCAATTATCAGAGATCCATTACACCCACCTTGCACATATTCGTAAATAGATGGCACTTTGTGAAAGCATAAGCAAGTCGCTCCTTAAAGATCACGAATCAAACGTTATCGATGGTTGATGCAGTCAACATTTTGAGATGGGTGAAGAAAGGGAGAGAACTCGAAAGTTTCGGAAGTTGAGAGAATATGTGAGTCAAACTATATTGGTTATTAACTCATCTAATTTTTTTTTCAAAATCCTACTAGCCCCTTTATATAAGAGAGGGTGAGCACCGAATACACATATGCATGATTCAGGAAAGTGGTATACTTCTGTGTTAGGACAAGTCACTAAATAGTGATAAAGCGGTATGCGAGGGTATACTGGGTATATGCGATTTTACGCGGTTCTTTAATTTTCAATTTAAAAATAAATAAATGTCTACAAAAATATTATAGTTGAATTGAATCTATGAGATAAGAGTGGAGTTTAAGAAGGTCTAAAAGACTTTCATATAAAACTCAAACATTGCAATCCATCACTAAAAAATTTAGCACACCTAATAGTTGACAATTAAGTATCAATATACCGGCGATGTATGCATATCGACGATTCAGTGATACCGATATTACCATAAATATCGATATCGACCAATATATCAAGTGATATATCGACGATACGTCGACTGATATCATCGATATTGATGAAATGTTAAGGATTTAGTGCAAACTTTCGACCATTTTGAGTTATATCATTGGTATTATGTTGATATTGATGCTTTATCATCGATATCAACTACGTTAGTTGATTTCATTGCTTGTTTTATAAGGAAAGAAGGTTGGAATATAATTTTTTATTCTTTAAGCTTTAAATGTTGATTTGTTGAGATTTTCTAACTAGTCCCTATATTAACACATCTGGAAACAAATCTGATACAAATAAATAATCGAATTTATGATTTGTAGCATGGTTCAAAATATCGTGATATATCAACAATATATCGATATTGTTAGCATGGCCTCAAATTGCAGCGAAATTCGATCGAATTTCTGTCGAATATCGAAATCCAGTCGAAATCAAAATTCGACCGAAATGGCCGAAATGACTGAAATATGGGGGCCCTAGTACAAAAAATGACCGAAATGATCGAAATTTCAGTCGAAATTCGGCTGAAATTCCGTTTCGATCAATCACTGAAATGGTGACCGAAACCGACATTTAGGGCCTTGATCGTTAGAGGGAGGAATTTGATAGTCGGATGTATATCAAATTCCAAAATATCACACGATATCTCAGGCGATATCAGCGAAATATCAATAGTTTATCTCATATCTGTCAAAAATTGAAGATTCCGGTACAAATTTTCTGAGATATCGGTCACTATCGATCGATAATAAGGTGTTGATATTGCTCAATAACACCCATTTTTTAATTTTGGTCCAATTATTTGGTATGTTGCTTATGTATCTATTCATCGTATTAAAACACATTACAATTTATATATTTTTTCGAAAAGTACTTGAACAGGGATTCGCCCCCTTTTGCGACAGAGATGAAACAAATCTAGAGTGATCAAGGAAAGTCTACATACAGATTTATTATTATGCTCATTTATAGAGTATATGCGATTTGATATAGCTGATATGTTAAATACACCTCCTTGATGGCATTAAATAGTTGTTTGAATTGCATCGTTTCCTTTCTAATGTCTCTTAAAAAGTCAATAGTCAGCATTGATAGCAGCAATATGTGCGATTGGTTTGCTAAATGCACCGCATTCTTGCATATAAGTGTTTATATGTGTCTTATTTATTGTTTTAAGAACTAGTATGATCTTAATTTGCAAAAAACTGCTTTTTTCCATCATTTTCGAGATTTCCACTAATATTGTCGATATATCCCTTTTCGGGATGACCGATGCGATATTGATATCGATTCTTCGAACCTTGGTGACAAGGATAGCATAAGACAATCTAAAATGTTCAAGCAATAGATAAATCTCAACTAAAGGTATAATCGAATAAATGTTCATTCTGAGCAAGGCATAATCGGGTGCATATGTGTCATGTGGGACACATATACCCGAGGAATGCATAATGCACGATCAAGGAAATAGGTTTGTCCTCAAGCCCCAAAGGTATATGCAGCTTGTGCAGCCAATTTTCTAAACATTACACATATGCGGCGGCATCGGTTGCATTTCTAGACATTGATTATACCTTTTTCCCAATAAAGTGGGCTTTGAATCCATCGACAAAAACATCAGCATATTTACATCACAATGACATCCCACAATTTCTACACCACTAGGAATCGGAACTAGTATCTGTTGAGATATTAGTTATATTTTGTTTATTTTATGTATTCTCTATTCTTTCTTTTCTTTATGTAATTTTCCCAATGAGTTTCTCCTCTATATAAGAGAACCCTAATGCCTTATGAATAAGCAATCCATCATTTTCTCTCAACATAGTATCAAAGCGACGGTCTTAGATCGGAGTTCTCATACCACACTCGTGCCCTACCCCCCACCCGTCGCCCTTTCCTCTCACAGCGTCGCGCGCCTCTGTGCAGCGCCGCGGGCCCGCGAGGCGTTACTACTTTTGTTGTCGGGCTACTGTGCGAGCCCAGCACCTCCCGCAACGCCGTTGGGTAGCCGCGCACTTCTGCCAACCCCCTCCCCCCCCCCCCCGACACTGCCATCGGCCCCTGTGTCCGATTTATCTCCTCTCCACCGCCGAACTGCAATATAAAATTGTCTGATTTTGATCGGAAAAGGTGATTTCATACCTATAAATAAAATTTTTGACCCTAGCACGGATCGAGGATTGTTGAGGATGGTTGTATGAGTCTACGCATACAACCAATCCTCTATATAATCGTGTAGACTCGCACGGATCGGTATATTTCATCAGTCAAGTTCCATTTCGGCCTTTTTCATCATGTCAGAGAACAAAGGTGACGGTTTTTCTTCATCTAGTGCCTTCAACGGTCCGGCCCCTATCGTGAAGATGAATGGGACCAACTATGAGTTGTGGTCCATGCAGTTTATGACCCTTATATAGTGCAATAACAAGGAGGACATTTTGACAAAGCCCGAGTCGACGGATAAGATTGGGGGCAATGCTTTGTGGAAGCAAGATGATGCATACACATGTGTTTGCCTCTCTAGGACACTCACCATAGAGATCACCAAGGACATTGTCAACCGGCCCACCACCAAGTAGATAAGGGATATTCTGACAGCCATGTATACCCAAGCGATAAACAATGTCAAGATTCTTCAACTACAGTTTGATATATACATGGCCAAGCAGAATGGACGCCTTCTGCATACATTCTACTCCACTTCGCAACATGTTTGAGAAGCTCCACAGCTTCATGCCCATTACCACTTCTATGGAGTAGCAGATGGCATACATGAACTCCATGATGGTTGGAGTTTTCTTGGCAGTCCTGGACCCGGAGTATGAGACCGCGCACGTACAGCTTATTACAGGCGCAATCATACCTCCCATGGAGGAGGCCTACAGTCGCCTCAGCAAACTTCTTATCCCACCTACTACCGCCACATAGACCTCCTCAGTGATGTCTGCATCTCACGACAGAGGAGATTCTACACAGTTCAGAGGACGTGGTCCACGTGGCAGAGGAGGTGAACGTCAGCACGGAACCTGCACATATTGTCATCGTCAAGGCCACTCTGAGGATACATGCTATCAGAAGCATGGATACCCTGCATCTGCTCGTGTGGCTGAGCAGATTGCGCCCCCATACAGTTCGACTCCTCAGACAAATTCACGACTTGGGGATATTCTCTCCCATCTGAGGGAAATTATGACTCCTACTGCCAGCACCACTACAAGTTCTACCACTGCGAGAGCCTCCTCGAGCTCCTCGGATATAGCAATACTTTTAACAGTTGTCGCAGGGCAGAATGATAGAGTGGATCATGGATTCTGGTGCTTCTCACCATCCACGTGGAGATAGAGCACAGTTCAGTTCCTACATATCTATACTCCATAGTAGATAGATCGTCATTGCGAACAGGGTTACTTACCCATCACAGAACAGGGGGAGGTGCATTTGACACCATCCATGCGCCTGCAGAATGTTTTATACGCTCCTGATTTTCAGATAAATTTACTTTCTATTAGTCAGAGCACGAAGGATCTGCATTGCCGTGCCATTTTTAACCATTCTATTGTGATCACTCGGGATCCGGGTTACCCATTTACACAACATTCGCAGTACCACATTTGTTATCGATCGCATTAGGTTACAGAAAATGAGGGAAATTTTTTATGTTTGAATGGCATTCATAATTTAATATCAAGCACATAACAAGTGTCACCAAGGGATATTTGCATTAATTTTCATAAAATATTACATGTATTAAAAGAACTGACATTATGTACATGTATTCTAAAATATAACATAGAGAGAAATAAGCATTTACAATATCCTATACAAAAGCTAAAATATGTGTATTGCTAAAATATCTGAACCTCATAAGCTAGAAGTCCAGCCATTAGACTACTGTGACACGGGTGCTTTACCTGTCATCCATGTTAGGAGAAAAAGAAGGTCAACATAGGCTGAGTACAATCTAATTATTAAAAATAGCAGGTATTTCAATGGTTTTAAAAGAAAGCAAGTAGAAAGGTGTTGACATTTAAATTTAACAAGCTATTTGCAAGGAAGTTGGTTTTTAAGTTATTCTCTATATGAATCCTCTTGTTCATTCACCACCTCAGCTACTCATACTTAATACTTTCATCTATTTATCATATTCATATTTAGGCTATCATCATTTTATTATTTATAAGTCATGTTGATGTGTCTTAGTGAGTATAGATGATGTGTCTCATGTTCTGATTCTTTTCTTGTTAAATCTCTCAAGCTTAGTGGATAGTCTGTGGTCTTGGTCCATGTGAGACCCCACACTATGACTCTAAGGTGTGAAGAAAACCTTAAGGTTGGGGTGCCTCCGTAGGCATGCAGTGGAATATTATGCATTCTAACTAAGTTCCCAACGTGTCCACTAGCTCCATCTAACAACCGTAGTCTTCGGTATATAACCGTATAAAATTTCCATTCTTCCACATCCTATTTCAAGTCTCAATCATTAATTAATTCTTTGATTAATTATGTGATTACAATGGTCGAGGTGATCTAGATCTCAATTATTTCTTTATCATTGTTGTGAGATGAAAGATATGATGATGGATGTTATTAGTGTTGATGATTGATAATGGTTTCCGTGATTTAAACTTTATCCTAGCCAGCACCTATTGGTGGAACAGTAACCAAACTCATGCGATGAGGAAGCCTCCAAAAAGACCCTTCCGTCTTGCCTTCTCAGTGGAAGAGCGGTCCAGGAGAAGGCTAGGCACACTCCAAAACTACAACCTGAGACGAGTGGGAGAGACTCTCTGGATTGAGTCACTCCAAATCGGCTCGACCGGTATAGGCAAAACGAGCTCAAAGAACAAAACCAAGGGTCCTCCAAATGAGGGGGCCTACTGAAAACAGAGTCAGGAAACTGGTCAAACTAAGGCACCTGGATCCCAACGAAGCGTAAAAATTGCGAGCTCGCGAAAACCGTACAAACGACCGGGATCCTAGACCCACGCACTAGACGATCGTTGCACTAACTAGGCTTTCCATCTCCCGCCTAGCTGAGGGTCACCGCACCCTCGTACAATCAGGTGTAAGGGTCACCACGACCAGCACAATTAATTATCATCGTTGATTCACCATCATCCCCACTTGATTACTCAATCCTTTCTCAATCCCTTCTGTGGTTAACTTTATAGATCTAGGTATTTTGTCAACAGTCTTATCAATAGTGATCTATAATTAGTAGATTATACTTATGAATCAATTGATGAGGTTTTTAGTTATAATGATCTCAGGAAATCATTTGTTGGATTTAAAAGAGAAGGGTATATATATACTAATATTTGTATTTCAAATATCTTCTATAAGGTCATGAGACTTGGACTAATAATTGATCTGATTTTAGGCATAATTAATACTAACTCCCTATATATTTCAATTTTTAAAACATGGATTTTGGAGCTAATTAATGGTCTAAAATTTAAGTCAATTTCATGCAAGACACCAAACTTATTTACCTTTTAAAATATAATTTTTGTAGCCCGTTATTAGTCTGAAATTTTAGGTACATTTGTACATTAAAAGCACAATTTTTTCACTTTTTATAATATAATTTCTTAAGCCTATTATAGGTCTGAAATTTGGCTTAAGTACATGGATAAACACTTAATTCTTTATTCTAAACTTGCAATCTGAAGTTATTTCATTGGTTTGAACTTATAGTTAATCTCATGCAAAGATACCCTGCTAGAATCCCTAATCTATCACTTTTTAAAACATGATTTCTGGAGCAATTATGGTGAAATTTGACTCAATTACAAGTGAAACACCCCAAATCTTTCACATTTTAACATGAAATCAGAGCATAAACAGTGGTCTGATTTTAGGTCCAATTATATGCAAATCACCCCCAAATCTTTCACACTTTAACATCACATCAGAGCATAAACATTGGTCTGATTAGGACCAATTACATGGAAATCACCCCCAAATCTTTCACATTTTAACATGAAATCAGAGCATAAACAGTGGTCTGATTTTAGGTCCAATTACATGCAAATCAATCCCAAATCTTTCACATTTTAACATGAAATCAGAGCTACTTAAATGATGATCTATCCCATGCAAAATTCCACATTTTCATCTAATTTCAGAGGCAAACAGCAATCCCATGCAAAACTCCAGCTGCTTGGGCAGCAGCTCCTATTGCAACTAGAAGCAACTGCAGCAAGAGCTCCAGCAGCTTTCAGGGACTAGCTCGACAGCATTGAGAGAAAGGGTTGAGGCTCCTTCGGTTGGTAAGAAATTGGGGAATTTATGAAAGAAAGAAGGGAGGGAGGGGTGGGTTGATATAAATAAGAAGAGAAAAAGCTTTAGTGTTGGCCAAGTGGAAGGAAGAAGGCAAGTGTTGGGGCTGGAAATTGACACTTGTCATTTAAAAAAATTTATCCTTTATCTCCCACTCTACGTGAAATACCAAAGTCATATGCATTTCCACCCCGAATCTTTGATTCTGATGAATAATAGCTCGTTTTAACCGTCTCTGAATGACGATCAAAATGAGTATAATCTTCATATACTTCTGATCTGAGATGAATTCAGAGATTGTCAAGATAGTGTTTTAATTTGCTATTAAATTTTGTGATTTTAAATGGTCACACGACCTCCGATTGACGAACGGTCGATTTCTTTGGTCTTATTTTGTTGAATCGAATTTTATAGTGGTCTTGGTTTATTTTGCGGTTCGGATCGCGTCGTGGTTTTTTTCTCAGTGACATGAATTATGATACAACTGATTTTTGATCGTTTGCATCCGAATGAGATTCGATGTACGATCTATGGACCGATCAGGGTTTATTCAATATTAACTGAATATTAATTGATCATGCAAACCCTTAATCAGGTCAGATTCGATTTCGGATTCGGGTGATTCGGATCCAGGTCTCATCTCTACTCTTGTTTTTCATGACATACTCATGGGTAGGGTGATTGGATGTGGTCATGAGCAGCGGGTGCTCTACAGACTGGTCTAGCCTCCTCGTGATGGTGTCTCTACTAGTCTCACTGGACCAGTCTCACAATACTTATGGCATCTACAATTTGGTCACCTTCCTATACATAGTTGTGGCATGTCCTCCCGCAGATTTTTTCATGATCTTCCTTCCAGTGCGAGGCTTGTCAGTTGGGACGCATCACCGCTCTTCTTTTCATAGTCGCCAAAGTCGTAGAAGTACTCAATTATTTGAGCTTATTCACTTAGATATTTGGGGTCCCAATCGTGTTCCTGATCACCAGGGACACTGTTTTTATCTTACTACTATGGATGACTACTCTAGACTTTATTAGATCTTTCTCTTAAAAAATAAGTATGAAGTTGGATCTGTTATTAAATCATTTATTAATGAAATAAAGAATAACTTTGTGACTGTCAAGTTTTTATGCTCTAACAATGTCCTAGAGTTTTGTACATTACAACTATCTGAGTTCCTCGGTTCTCTAGGCATCGTACACTAGACATCGTGTGCCTACACATCCCAGCAAAACTGTATTGCCGAACGCAAACACTATCATTTACTTGATGTGGGTCGGACCCATTTGATCTAGAGTCGTGCTCCTCATTCTTCCTGGGGAGATGTGATCCTCACTGTTTGCTACTTGGTGAACAACGTGCCATCTTCTATTTTAGGAGAAAAGGTTCCATTCTCCCTTACCACCCGAGTGCTTTGCTATGTTGCCTTTGTTCACAATTTGACGTCCGGTCATGACAAACTCTCCCCTTGAGATGTCAAGTGTGTCTTTGTAGGATACTCTTGTAACCAGAAGGGGTATGTAATATATACTAGAAAAATGGTATATAAATATATATAATATAGAAAATTCAGAAAAAAAACCCTAAGTACAGTTCTTTTTTAAGGGACTTTAAATTATATAGGTTATTTTTTAATAATAATTTATTAGCAGTAGTAGTAGATATAACTATATACATGATATAGGCTAATATATAAGGATTTAATGGGGTTGCCCCCTGGGGGCAGCCAACATGGTTGTCTCGCCCCCTATTTCGGCATTTTTTTTATTTATTGAAAAATATCACCATGTATATTCATCCCTATATCCCTCCTATACGCCATTCGAATTTCGTCAGAAATAGAGACTCCTGCGGCCTCCATCGAGATAGTGTCGATTTAAAAAATCCTACGACCGTTAAAAAATGATTGTCTGGATCGAGGTCGTAGGAGTCTCTGTTTCTGACGAAATTCGAATGGCATATAGAAGGGATATAGGGATGAATATACATGGCAAGGGCGCAGCCCCATTAATCTCTATATATAAATATAGTTACAAATACATAAAATAGAGAAAATAAAATATTTTGTCTTTTTTATATTTTGTTCTATTTTTTTAATTTTCTCTGAATTTTTATTGATTTTTTGTATTTTTAATTGAATAAAAAGGTCAAAACATTGAGCAATAATATGGAGCCGAATTGTTTTGGATTTTAAAAATAACTAAATAACTCAAAATTTTCCAAAAGTATTTTTTATATATAATATACAATTTAAATAAGATATATAAAATAGAATTTTTAATTTTTTTAAGAATTTTTAATTATTTTTATAAGGTTTTGGGATTTTTCAATTTTTAATTTTTTTACGTTTTTTTAGTGATTCTTTGTTTATAGTTCAAAAATACAATAATAAAGCTATTGTAATTTTTTAGATTCTTTTAAAATATTTTTCTATTTTTTATGTATTTTTTAATGCAAACTTAAAATAAATGCAATATTTTTGGATTTTTAAAAATAGGAAAATAATTTAAACAGCCTTGCGAAAAATATATGTGACTTTATATCACGTGAGGCACTTAAAATATATTTCCTACAAAATTTTGATGCAAAATGATATTTTTAATGCAAGGAATAAAAGAAATAAAAATAGAAATACAGGCAAGGACCTAAACGTAATTATAAATAAATAAAAACACAATCCTGAACAAAAAGATAACGTCTAGGGGCCTCTGCATAAAATTCCCCGAATATTTAATTCATACAATGTTGGCAGGGGTATAAATGTAATCTATAAAAAACGGTAGGGCATACATGCAATTTAACCAAAAAGTTTGAACTGGAATACAATATTTATGGATCAAACCATAACCAAAACCATTCCCCGCAAGAAACCCGCCCCCTCACCACACAAGCACGTGAGGTGACATGGCGAGGGACCTTTCTGCAAATAACACAAAGATAGGGATTGTTTTAAAAATTATACAAATATTTTGAACTACAACTTGAACTTTATGGATTAAAAAGAAAATACAAAAGGCTAAGGGGTATATGACGAATTACCCCTAAAGCGTCCGGGCGGACGACTGGATGGACTTCATTAATACATGTGGCGGCCCGCGAATGATGGATGATAGTTCGGCTGCGGACGGCTCTGATTAGATCTCCCCAGGAGATCGGGTGGTCGAGGGCGGCGCAAGCCGACGGCTGCTGGAAGACCTAGGACTTGCTCTTGATCGGATGGTCGTGGACTCCCTTGGAAGAACAGGGAAGAACATTACTGTGTCCAAGCTTCGATCCTGCACAGTTGCTTCCTCTGGCGGTCTCAGGTGCTTCTCGAAGGCGCAAAAGCTTCCTAAAAGCCATGCGCAACTGCAGGTGGGCTCAAGCAAGGTCAAGAAGTCCTCCATGAAGCTCCAAAAACCTCTGACTTGGTCAAAATCGCCTCGTTTGAGGCTTATGAGCTCCATGACCTGCAGGGTTAGTTAAGTCCAGAAAAATGGAAGGCACGGGGTTCGGATTTATGGGGAAATGAATGGTGATGAGGTGCGACATAGGGCCTCCGGCGAGCGGCGGAGTTGGAGGCACTTATCTCTTGATCTGAGGAGGATCAAGGGGGATGAAGGTGACTCAGGCGTAGCTGAAGCGCAGGGAATGAAGTGGGGGTGGAATGCGGTCGAAGAACGAGTGAGGTACGAGGGAACAGTGGTCGAAGCTGAGCCCCGGTGAACTTCGATTTGCACTTTAATGAGATGAAATGTGATAACAATAACGAAGAACTAAACTACGCCACACTAGATCCTATGAATGGAAAAACAGAGAAAACTAAAGCTCAACCTCGAAGAAGAAGGAACCGGTCAGAGCTCTGTCTGGTTGTGTCGACGATGTTCAGAACACCACTCCAGCGTCTCTTCCTCCACACTAAACGATTAATGGAGATTGTTGTTGTCACCAGCAACCTAGAACACCAGAAGATTTAAGGATTTCGAGGACCAAAGGGGATCAAATTCAAATGGAAGAGGCGAACATGTATTTGTATAAGGCGGACTTTGATCATGGCTACGATTCGTTGTAGGGCTCCATCGATCGAGGAGTCAATGCGACGTGAAAGAGCAAGGATCAAGGAGCAAGATTGCTAAAGGAATCGAGCCAAATTAATACAAGGTGAATCGGGGAAAATCAAGGAAGAAGGGGCAGCGGTGAGGTCTGACAGGCCTAGGGTTCCGGAGGCTCAGTTGACCAACGGGTCAACTGATGTGAGCCCTGATTGTGCCACGTCAGCCACTACAAGACAAACTAGAAAATAAAAGGTAAAATAATTCAAAAAGAAATAGAAAATGATTTTATTATTTTTTCATAAAATTTGAAAAAGGTTTACTATTTTATGTAGTATTTTAACATGATTTTTATTTATTTTTTCGAGTTTATATGTTGTATGTTACTTTTTGTATGTACATTTATAAGTATATTTACCTATTATGTGTTTTATTTTTATTTTCTATTTTAGATTTATATACAGAATTTACATATTTATAAATTATTTAAATACATACAAATATATTTTTATTGTATTTTTCTGAAGTTATATGTATATTTAAATAAATATGTGTATTTATTATATAGGTATATGTATGTATAATTCATCTATATATTTTAGTATACTTATTTATTTTATTGTGTTTTTAATGTCTTTATTTTAGTTTAATTATGTATATGTATTCATATATTATCTACAAAATTATAAAAAAATGTAAAAATATGAAAAAGGTAAAGAATAAATAAATGGTTATTTTATTCAGGTAAATTGCACAATACGGGGCCAAATTTTAACTTTTGCATCTTAACTCTAAATTGAATGAAACTACCTTCATTAAATTGATAATTTAATTTTAAGAACAATAAAGGTGAGTTTGATGAATTTTGAGTTCATATGGAGAAGATAGGTCTGGAAAGTTTTAATTTTGGCTTTTTTTATTTTGAATGTCTAGGGCACATTATGCACTATTTTTGGGTGAAATAATTTTGACTATTCCTTTGTATTTTTATCTACAAATTTGATGTTCAAAGTTTATTGATTTGAGATGTTAATAATAAAGAATAAAATAGATCCTAAAATGAATTCATTGGGGAATTAAAAACTAGGGTGGTATTATATTTTTAGCTCTTATCTCCCCATACTTTATTCCTTGTCGACCCAGTCATCATGATGCCTATGTCTCAAGGTTTGGGGTCATTCAATACCTATGGTATTTTATTTCTTTTTCTTTTCTTTATTATTTTATTTTAACATTTAATACAAGATATTATACAATATTTATAGTGTAAATATTGATTGTTATTTTGTAAAAAATAATGCTATATACAAGCATTTACCTAGAATTTAAAGGACAAAATGAAAGAATAAAGGTGATGAAATGGAGTTTCATCACCCCCCTATACGTGTCTTCGCTAGTCCCTAGCAAGCACTTATGCTTATAAAAGAGAAGAAAATAAAGAAAAGAAAAAGAAAGAACTTCATACGATTTTCGACTATTAAACTCGCCTTCTTAAAATCAAAGTTTGGAGCTCAGTCAAAACCTTTGGATTGTTAGTTTGTTCGGAATCGGATCAAGGTTAAGAAATGTATGACACAACAACATTTAAGTTACATAATCCTATTATCCAATTCTATTCACAGTCAAGTCAGAGCCATCCTCTCAGTCGCATACTCTTGCTACCTTGAGATGACATATCCATGTGTGTGAATTTTTCAGCACTTCCCAGGCAAACCAAGGTTTAAAAAAATAAAAGGCGGAACGAAGCGTTTTCCTAGAGGCTAGACGAGGCGTAGCCTCGAAGCGGTCGAGGCGTAAGCCCCAGTTTGTATAGAAAAATACTTACAAAAAGTATAATAATATATTTACTGATGAAATTATCTAAATTGACAAACATATAATATATAACATTGTGATATATGATGAAATTATGAAGATAAGAACATGAAAGAAAGGATATGTAAAATTTATAAACCTATCTACTACATTTCTACCTAATCAAAGAAATCCCTTGTCCAACCTTTGACCTCAGCTAGCCTCACGACTATCTGACCACCCACCCCCGACAAATAGAATCATTGGCTATAATTGTCATTAAAGTATCAAAGATGACATATATTTCGCTAAAAATATTGTAGTGCATAAAAAATTATGACTAGATGTACTTGTTATATAACTAATATATAAAATATGACAACATTGACATTCCTTGAATCAAAACTTTTTTTTCTAGTTGGTATATTACATCGCTCATTATGTCACCTCTCTTAACACTAGATTTTCTTTAAGCGGATTGTGTATTTAAAAGTACAATATTAAGAACTTTTGAAAAAATTAGACAAGTTTAACACTCAATATGAATATGAACAAACTTAAAATTCCAAGCATTCATCTTGTAACCTAGACAGCTATACATTTATAAGCATCTAAAACTACCAATAAGATAATTTAAATCTTTAGAAAATGCTTTAAAATCCAGAAAACACCTCACAGAACGTCTCGTTCCGCCTCGGACTGCCTCGACCTTCTGAGGCACATGTCTCATCAATATCATCTGAGGCGTCTGTCTCGAGGCTAAAAAACTCCGCCTTATTCCGCCTCGACTGCATCGAGGCTAGCCTTTTCATACCATGAGACAAACCATTGACTCTGTTCTCATGGTAGCTCGTCCTCGTCGAGACAGATATTTCCTTCTAAGATCAAGTATCGTCAGTCTTTACAACCGAGTGGGAGAGAAGCTAGAAGAATGGGAAAAGAACTGGGAAAGGACCAGTATAGTCTTCATTCCTTTGTGAAGCGTGGTCAGTCTAACCGGGTCTTCACCAAGAAGCAGGCTTTTTATGAAGCTCATATTTTCGTGGAATTTTTGGTGTGGGCTTATTTTTTGGATTTTTCTTTGACTTTTGCTTTGCTCTGCATTCTTGTTTGTGCCCCGGCGGATATAGCATCTTTTGGTCCGCCTATTTTTTGGGGGTCTTGGAAAAAGTTACGTCCGCAGATTGTTCCTCATCCGAAGCATTGTCTTAATCCAGTCTCCAGTCTTTAGATATCATGGCTACCATAAGAAGTGGGTTAGAGTACTGGTTTCGGCAATCCCCAAGAATGGTTCCTGAGCCACTCTTGACGAAGCAACCTAGCATCGTCCCGACTTAGACTCCAAGATCTTTCAGCAACCCATCTGAGTTGAGATAAGTATTAAGTGCAAAGTTCCAACCAGTATATATAGATTTTTCGAAAGATTTTTGCAACCATTTTTCAAATCATATGCAAATTATTCACACAAATAAAAGGAATTTTTGCAAACAAAAGATTTTTGCAATGATTTTAAAATGATTTGCAAAAGTTTTTCAAAAAGTTTTCAGTTGTTCAATATATTTTTTCAACCATTTTTAAATTATTTTACAAAAAATTTTAATCGATTTATTACAGGTATTTACAAAGAATATTTGTGTGTTTGATTTATTAGCAATATTATTGAAAATACGAAAGTATGAGTTATGGTTAAAGTATATACAGCGTATATACAACCCCCTTATACTTAGCTTGAGCTATGTCATCATAGATCAGAGAGAAAAAAGGAAGACATACCTCGAATTAAATATAGAAAGGTCTATACCACAACGACTAAAGAATCAAAGAAAGAGAAATTGACTATCCCCCCTATACTTAGGATGAAATCCTAAGTATAGCAGACTGTACACAAGGCAGGGAAGCTCAAGAGTGGGAATGTACAAAATCATCGGCTCGACATGTCCCCCCCTATACTTAGGGTAAAATATCCCTATGTATAGATAGAATATCAAGAGTTGAAGAGACAGGTGAGGGATCAAGGAATGAATAACTCGGGATGCTCATCCCCTCTATACTTAGGACAAAGTACATCCTAAGTATAGCAGTGATGAAACAAATGAACACATTTTTCAATAGAATTAGAAAATAGAAAAGGAAAAGAAGCAAAGAAGAAAAGAAAAGAAGAAAAACAAAAATTATATTTGTGATTTTCTGCTCAAGTGTCTGACCCATTTTCCTCTGTGAACTCATCTTGGAATACTGATGAGCTCGAAAATCGCCTCTTTAATTGTCGATAATTTTAGTATAGGAGACAAATATCAGTCAGTCAAAAACCACACTTTCGAATATGTGGAAGATATTTTACTTGGCAAGTCTACCAAGGTCGAACATAGGGACACGAGCCTCTCCGTCTATTTATCGAAAATTATTGTTTAATTAATGAGTGATTATTTTCTAAACCTATGTTTTCATGCAGATGTGATATGCAGAATGGTCTGCAGATAAAATAATGCAAGAACCAGTTCATGTGATGCATGTAATTTTTATTTGATTTTTAAAATGCAATTAGATGAGATGCAATATGAATGATATACTAGCAGAGAAATAAAATACAAATATGCCCCGAAATAATCGAATCATTGAGCAAGAAAATATGGATCGATTTCAGAGTCAAATTGAGCATTAGAGATGACTAATAACATTTAAAGAAAGAGCAGTGTATCACATAAAAAATATAGCCTTTTTAATAAAGTGTCAAAACATGAAATTATTATGCCATTAGATAGAGAATAAAACAAGTTTCAAAATGAAACTGAAATCATGTGTTTTGGAGTTAATATGCTAAAAACAATGCAGGGGCATGAATGTAGTGAAAATGCATGGAAAAATAAAAGATAAATATTACAAATAGGTCTATGGAGGGACCAATTTACAATAACCAAAACCTGGAGGGGCCCAAATGTAATTTTTCCTTTACATGCAGGGGCCTTTCTGTAATTTTGTATAAATGGCGGGGTCTTCCTGCAAAATGTCCATGCCCGCAGCACGCACGTCTGAACCTCATTGTAATTCTTGAGAACCTATGGAGTTGCTTTGCAAAATACCCAGCTCTCACGTGTAGGATATACGAGGCTAGGCTCGGTGGAGACGCAGCTCCGAATGGACACATGGTGCTTGCTGGTGCCTCAGAGAATGGCGGTGGACCCGAGCCTAGAGCTTAAAAGTGGAGGCTCGGGCGTGATTTGGGCCGTCCGATCATAATGATCGGACTGTAACTGCTCCATCTTGCTCCGCCCCTCCCGCCGGAGAGGGTTGCGCTCCGGTGAAGGCCTTTGAGCTCCACCTTGCTTCCAGAGATCCTCCGAGGATCGAAGGTCGCTGACGTGTGGGCGAAGGAGCTGGAATCACAGCGGAGGTGCAGCGACGACTGGAGAGGTGGGACGACGTCCCCTCGCTGGAGGCGGAGCTCTAGAACAGAGCTCCCCTCGAAGGTCCGGCCATTGAAGTGTTTTCGACCTGCAAATCGTTAGGTGCGAATAGCCGAAACATGTGGGTGTGTGCATCAGAAGGAATGGAGGTCTGAATGGGCAGAGAAGATGGTGACCTGGTTGGGTTCCTCCGTCGTGAAGACGGAGGAAAGGGGGCGGCTCGGTGAGAGGTTTTGGGGGAGGAGGATTGTGATCTGGACCTCCCGCGAAGGTCCGGCGAAGCTCTGATTGTGGTCGGATCGGAATGAAGTGTTGTAGGTGTGTAGGATAAAATTGGAGAAAATAAAGGAAAAGGATGAAGAAGATTACCTGAAGATTTGAAGAACGTGGGCAGAGGAATTGGCTTGTGTTGGGCTTTGGGTGAAGCCATGGTCGTCGCTCAGACTCGATCAGCCGATCCGAGGAGCTCAGCAGTTCGTAGCGCGGTCGCGACATGACCAGAGGGTCATGGGTTTACACCTGGAGCTCTGCCCATTATCGCCTGCCAATTCCTCCTCCTCTTGTCACGATGAGGGGAAGGCGGCTAGGAGGGTGCTTCGTGAGTTGGTGGACGGGGAATAAGTGAGGCAGAGGGGGTTGGTTTATAGACGGCGGAGTTCGGACGTTATGAAGGTCGTGGGGAAGGTTTGCAACGGTTGTAGTGATGGCGAGGAGTTATGGAGGGGGTTATTGGAGGGCTAACAAAGGTCACGGAAGATAGGGCAGCATGGAGGCAGTGAGAGGAGGTGGAGAGGTGACCAGAGTGGGTGGCGAAAATGGAAAGGGGGCGAGGGTTTCATCAGGCGTAACTCCTAGAGCGGGAGGCGTTAGAGTTTGAGGATGGGTTGAACACCGTTGGATCTCGCGATCCAACGGTCATGAAGAGGGCACGAGGGGGCGGCGAGGATCATATCTGGAGATCTGATCCAGCAGCTAGGAAGCGGGCGGAGATGTGTGGTCTAGATGGGATCGAGGGCTAGATCGAACGGGTGAGGAGAGAAACAGATTGGGGGGGAGGGTAGCGGACCATGTGGGCAGTGTTAGAGCGTAAGATAAGAGGCGATCGTGTGGTTGAGAGAACGGCGGAAGTGAGTGGTTGGGATTGTGTTGGAGTATTTGTTATATGTGTCATATGTATGGGAGATGGGTAAGTGGATCTTTCCATGATCCATTTACCCCATCCAGAGTTTAATCTCACATCTAACAGTTTGGAGATGTGGAGACTCCGTGGGTGCTATATATAGAGCCCCACACCCGTGTAGTCAGATGAGAGAAAGGAATGCAATATCCGCCCCTTTGAGGGCTTCTCCAGTGGTTTCATCATGCTCCTTAGGGAGTAGGGTTCCACGTAAAATTCTTTGTGTTCTTCATGTTTCATATTTCTTTTCTATGCTCTGTTTATCATTCCACTTCCGCATTTCCTATTTTCCAACATGGTATCAGAGCGGGTTGATTCTCGAGGATTTTAATCTTTATTTTTTGCCGAGATTCGTCTTTGAAATTCCTGTTCTTGAAGTTTGTTCTTTGAAGATTTGTGTGAAATGATTCGTGCATGTTCAAGATCACATCGGTTCTAGGGTTTCAAACCCTAATTCCTGCAACTCTAGGCCCCAAACGATCCCAGACATCGGGCGCTTTTCATCCAGCATCATCGAAAACCCTCGCACAGTGGACCTCGATGCGCACGCTCTAAGGGGCAGTACTGTTGTCATCCATCTCCTCATGTGAGGCATCGCTCCTCTCTAGACATAGCCCCATCTGTTTCGGCCCTTGGTCCCATCGGCGCTTGAGAGCGCATAGGCGATCGAATCCATCGTAACAACCCGTCCAAGTCCTAAACGGCTTCCTCCTTCTTGGAAGCAAAGCAGACAGCAGCAGGAAACGAGCTCCAAGCGGCAGCAGGCGGCGTCGCCTACCCTCGCGTTGGCCTCCAGCAGGCCACGATCTTGTGCCACCAGGTGAAGCCGGCCAACCCCAGGCGACGACACTCCAGGGCACACCAGGCGGAAATGCGGTGATCCCCTTCAACATCTCCCTTCCAGCGCGACACTCCAGGGGTGGTGTTCCCCTTCCTCAATCTTCCATGGCGGTAGAATGCTCCTCCGCTCCAAGCTCCAGCGGGTGCGCTTCCATCATCTTCCATGGCGGCAGCGGCCTCCCCCTCTCCTGCGAGCAGCGGCGGCATGTGAAGGCCTCAATCGGGAGTGGTGGCGCTTGATAAGAAAGGGTTCCCATCGTGGGAACCATAGGGGGGATCGACGGTTTAAAAAAATTGGTTATTTGTTTGAAGAGCCCAAGTGGGTGGTTTGCTTAAAAAAAGAGAGAGTTATTTTGTAAAGCTCAATTGGGCTAAGGCATCTTTAGCCCAAATGGGCCGCGTTTATATTGTTCAAAAAACAAATGAAAAAGGCGCGTACATTTGAAAAGTTGTACGCAATTTAAAAAGAAAAAGAAAAAAATATTGCAAAAGCCGTAAAGAAAAAAAAGATTGAACGGCTTAAAAAAGGCGGTTATTTAAAAAAATGGAAAAGTTGCAAGTACATGTTTTTTCCTCGGATTTATTGTCTTCTCCCAAATTTGTCGTTGTTGATTTTCCGACAAGTATGGGAGAAAGGGGGAGTATTATGTAGAGTCACAGGTCTTCTCCATATTTCAGATTTGTCAGACCAGTCGGATTGTTCAAGACTCTACAGTTGTCAGACGTTCAGACTCGGTGTCATAGATTCCGAGTCTTCAATTCAGACACGCACATGGATGTGGTCTTCCTTTCAGATGAGCACTTGTATGCCATCATTTATCGTGGTCCCCATCATTCTTGTTGTTTCGACCAGAGTGTTCATGTGAGCCATAGGGACTCCATAGTAGAGGACCATTGCCTATGCCATGTGGGCAAGGGTTTTCATGTGGTATCATAGGGACTCCAGAGTAGAATATCATTCTCTGTGCCAGATGGGAGAGACCCAGTTCTCCGACGAGGAGACTTTTCAGACTCCATTCTCCAGCGACCGTGGACTCCGACGAGGATTGCACTTCCACGACCTTTTTCAGTTCGGCCCTTTTCAGAGATGGAGCAGTTGTCCACATTATTGTGGCGGGCTAGAGTACTCCAACGAGGAGACTCATGTCAATTGCAGTGACTTTGCCGTGCGTAGTACAGAGCACATGCTCTCCGATGATGAGATTCAGCAGACTCACACTCCAGTCCGTTCGTCCTCCTCACATGCACGGCATGAGAAGCAACGTCCTCGACAGCAGCCGACAGTTGTGCGTGTTGAGTTGATATTGTCTGTAGTGTAATGTAGCGTGGGTTGAGTTTCTTTCTGTTTGTCCAAGCTGAGCATTGCATGCTCCAGCTTGAGGGGGAGTGTTGGAGTAATTGTTATATGCATCATATGTATGGGAGATGGGTAAATGGATCTCTCCAGGATCCATTTACCCCATCCAGAGTTTAGTCCCACATCTACCAATTTGGAGATGTGGAGACTCCGTGGGTGCTATACATAAAGCCCAACACCCATGTAGCCAGATGAGGAAAAGGAATGCAATATCCTCCCCTTTGAGAGCTTCTCCCGTGGTTTCATTCCGCTCCTTAGGAAGTAGAGTTCCATGTAAAATTCTTTGTGTTCTTCATGTTTCATATTTCTTTTCTTATGCTATGTTTATCATTTCGCTTCTGCATTTCCTATTTTCAAACAGATTGAATCCAGAAGTGAAAATCAAACGGTGGAGAAGTGAGGGGAGATGATCGGCGTGGATCTGATCTAGGATCATATCAGACGGTTGGGACGAGGAGCGTGTGGTGCAAAAGGAGCGGGTCGCGTGGCGGCCCAAGAGGGTGCCACGTGGTACAATGAAATTAATTCAAAATAGGAAAATAAAGAGAAAATCAAAAACAAATAATTAGAAGCGAAATTAGGAAAAAGTCAAAACATGAAAGTTGTAGATCTCATTGAGATCTATAAGTTTCATGTTGGTCAAAAATCCAAAAGACGTAATTTGTACAATGAAGAATTTTTTAAGCATTTTTAATGACTTAAAAACACTTAATTTTGTGGTTTTGATATTTTTTGTCTTTTTAATTTCTTTATGAAATCAAAATAAATATATACAATATTTAATCTATTTATTTGAGATTTTTACTAAAATAGAAAATAAAGAAAAGTGTATACAATAAATTATGGTTAATGTTAATTATAGGTGATTGGTTTATTTGCCAAAGATGCGGAATTAATAAAGATTTCTCATGAAGTTCTTATTTTTCGAGGATAAAAAGAGAGAATTATGATGATCCAGTAGGGATTCATCTTGCCCCTATACTTAAACCATGTTAACCCTCGAGCATCTAAAGAATGAAGGAATCAGATTAATTCCTGACAGTGCATGTGGATTTTCAAGGCTCAATTCCTCGAAGACCCTTAATTTGAGTGATCCTAAAATTCCGGACTCAACCATCCTCTAGTCAAAAGGAATCCAACTTCTCTATTTATTAGACTCTCTTTTTGTACATAAAATATAAGGATATGATAATTAGCGTACTGCAATCATGAGAGTCGAGTCGAGATGTCACCCAAAATTCCAGTCCAGGGGACTCTCCTCTAAACCTAATCCTCAACACTGGGGAATAAGTCGGTTCTTGCATTCAATCTGCCGTCTCATTAGTTTGTTAGACTTAAAATTGTAGATGGATGGCCAGATGATGGAGGGCATAGGATTGTGTAAATTCTGCTCTCCCTCACTTTGGAACAAGGGGTCTCTCGAGTGCTTTATTACTTTACACATGTATATTTTTGTTTGTTGATCAATGCATCATCAAGAGAATTCGGAGTCGTCTGCACTTGTTTTCCTGGGAGTACATCAGGGTGTATCTCTATAATTAATGCTGAAGATATAAAGATGGTTTACATGTGAGTCGTCTGCACTTGTTTATTATAATGCTGAAAATAGATGGTTTACATGTGAGTTCTTAAATTTTCAACCCACAATCTTCTATAATTAATGAATGAATGAAGAAAAAAATATCTAGACTTCTAACTCCATGATGAATTGAAAAGGCATTGAAACGTGTTTTCTATATTTATATACATTTATAATCATGTAATATTATTTTAATTCCTCTTTAAAGAAACCAACGGATTGTGCTTTAAGGCTTGTAACTATCCTCACTTATAGAAATCGCCTTGATGAAATAATCATTTATAAAAATCTATAAAAGTGATTCCTTTAAAATGTGGAAGCCAACCTCATAATCCCAACCATACTATCAGCCTAAGTAATCTACACAGCATGTCCTCAACAAAGACCCACATCTCGATCAAGGCCTTAAATTTTAGAATTCAGTTTCATTTCGCCAAGTCCAGAAAGAGAAATTCGGAGAATTTCGCTGAAATGTCGGAATTCATGAATATTACTCTAAAATCAAGTTTTCCCGAACATTAAGTTTTTAATGCTCTTAAATCAATAAATAAAATAGAAATACATGCTTATTTGTAAAATAATAGTGTAAATATAAGTTTTGAAGTAGTATTATCATCATAATTACCACACATGTTGATATATTATAGCAGTGTGCTGCCTAGAGTCAGAATTGGTTTCTGAACTGGAAGCAAAAGGCATGATAATCATCTCTTTAACAAGAATTATGTAGCACTTCTCATAACTACTAAACAAAATATATATGTCAAAATAAATCCTTTCAAATCTAAAACTTAAATTTAACTCTTGAACCTTGAGTCTAACTGATTTGGTTTGGATTTAGATCTAAGTTTCATAACTAGCTAAAGGAACTTGTTCAAACAATAATAAATTTCTCTAGGAAGTCAACACATTAGCATAGAAATGGATGAAAATTCATTGATATAAACAAATTTTGAAGAAAGCAAAGGGTAGATTCCCTAATTTTTGACATTTGATCGAAATCACGTGCAATTTCAATGAAATTTTGCCAACATTTCGTCAAAATCCTAGAAAAGAAAATAAGGTAGCGTTTTGTTGTCGCTGACCTGGAGAAATGGAAGTTTCAGGGAAATTCGAAAGAATTTCACCGAAATTTAAGGCCATGGTTCATCTTCCCAAGCACAAATATACCCAACCTACCCTCTCATCATATTTGTGACCAACCGTCAGTATACTTACGAAACATATTACTATCCTACCCAAAATTAGACTAGAAGAATTTTCTCATCAACATTCCAGCATCTGAACCACCACCAGGCAACTTGTGCATTGACAAGTAAACTGCAAGCTTTGGTTGATAGCACAAATTTCAAAAGAATCAAAATCCCCCCTCCCCTCCCACCCCGAGATGCATAATGCCTTCCAACCAACTTTTACTTTGTTTTCTCTGCTAAAGTACCCCACACATTCTGGCTAAATGTAATACCAATACACATCAAAGGCAAACCTAAATAATGCAACGGAATATCCTGACGATGCAACCTCAGCAGATGTCCACAATCTCGAGCAGCCTCATAAGAGAAATGGAAGGGCACATATACGGATATCTCACGATTAACCTGTAAAAATCTATAATGTGTTTGGACTCCCTAAGAGGATAATCCACGAAGAACAGCATCACCTGGGTACTACAAGCTTGAGATGGACAGGCTATAAGTTGTGAAATCCATTTACTACATGTTCTATTGTTACAGACATCGCCATTAGTGCTGGCACAAAGAGAAGATGTGCAAAAGGAAACTACAGCTTAACACCTTTCTATGGCTAACACCCCCCCCCCCCCCAATACATACCCATTCACTGTGACCAACTAAGAGGTGTGACATACATCACATACCCATTCATCTAAGACATCCAATCATCTACAAACCCCCTCTTGTGAAAAGCACACAAAAGAAACCTTAGACTAATGGATCATAAGCTTTGAAAAATTATACTTTCATAAGCAACGTGAAGACATGTCTCCTCTTCTGAAGAACCACCATCTTGGAAGCCATAATTATGTTGTCCATCATCACTTTGTCGAGCAAAAACTATGCCTGTTAAGGACTAATCAGGCCATCAAGTACAGAATATGACATGTTAGCCGAAAGTTTTTCCACAGTCAGGTGCATGCCATACAAAAGCACAATGGACTTGAAATCCTCGACCCTCCGAGAAATGTCCTTTGTTACGAAAAACATCAACATAAAGGCCTGGACAAACCCCTCAAAGAGGAAAATTGGAATAGTTGCGACACCTCATGCGAGAGAAGATACACTTTTTTTAAAGTCAAACAAGGGGGAAACACTCAAAGGTGTCCACCCCAAAATTGCATTAAAAAAACAGGACAATAGTACAAAACGAGCAGCTAGGAAATCCACAAGTCTAACAAACCCGACACATGGATACAAATATTCTCCTTATAAAACCTTTGGTCAGAGAACAACAAGGCGTTCCTGGCCAACCAGATGGCCCAGACAATGGCCACAGGGTGAAGCAGGACTCCTCTCGGACGATGCCTGGCCGTCACCAAGGACTCACAGAAAGATGCGAGAGAAGATACATGTCAAGTCGCAACATCGTAGTGAAGCGCTAATAAGTTTATATTTGGCTGGCTACCTCCCAAATCTCGAGCTCCAACTCTCCAATCATATTCCAAAACTCTGGAACCCTTTGGTCTTGCACTCTCAAATCAATGGGATGATCTCCAACCAACACCATGATATTAAAATCAAGACATTAGTCAATCAAGATCACCAATAGAACAACTGAAGTCACAATGCTTCAAATGGAGTGCCATGTAATCTCCAGATCAGTGCGCTTGTAAGAATGCATGCCAAAAGATGATGCTCATGCTTTCACATTGTCTCCATTAGTGAATATCCACCTTCCATACATCCATTATCGATCAGTCGCTACTAGCCATAACAATGTCGAACAGCAAAGGTCGCATAGTCCTTCCACCCCCAAGCACAACTGAAATTTATGAAACTACCAAATAGGAGGCCTACCCCATTACGAAATCAAGATCTGTCAGTTTAGGATGGGGAGAGTTAATCACCTCAACAAAGATGTACATAGCTCCCAAGGGAGCAAGACTGACAGACCACATGTGATACCTCCCCAGTTGCTATAGCACTCCCGCCATGGAGTTAAAATCATGGCAATAAAAGAGACAATTCCTTCACATACAGCAGTCAAAATTGACAACATTACCGTATGCCATCACCAAAAAGTAGTTTCCTGCAATGCACCAAAGAGCATAACGCCTAAACTAAACATTTGATAACTTGTTCCTACAACCTCCCAAACAAGTCAGATACCATCAAGCTTCATTATATCTCCCATGAAGGTGGGATGGGCATCTTCCCAACCAATGCCACCGCCAAAAGGAAGTTCCTCATGTTATCTCCCACGAGCACTAAATCGACTTTTGCAAGGGGGGAACAAGAGGATGGGGTGTAAAAGGAAGAGGACCTTCCTATTTCATCTAAGTCAGGTGTTGCCACATGACACGCATTGAATAAGAAGCCTAACGATGATCTAGCCCAACCTCACTCACATGGTCCACCATGAACACCAACTCAATCGGCTATCGTAATGGGGGAGGAGGGAGGAAAGGATGACCCCCTCCCCCCCAACCCCCACCTTGTCAAATGAACCACATGGAACAAGAAGCCTAACAATGATCTAGTCTAGCATAACAGAAGTAAATGACAGTACCATTGCAAGCCCATGCCAGGAAGAACAAAAGCCCACACCTGAAGCACCTAGATGCTTCATGACCGCCCAATTAAGGGTGTTGCACCACACAAGGGGAAGGTCATCGACATCAAACCTCAGTTCAAGCCCATTTTCACATCTCTAGCAACCTCCACTGCATATGAACCTATGTTGCGAACCTCCCTCTCCATTTGTTCCACTCCCGACAAACTTCGGCCTTCTACTCCCTCGCTTCCCCCCTCCCTCGTGATTTTTTTTCGTAGTCCTGCCTTCTCCCGTATGTTTATTCAATTCCTTAGGTCACACTAAGTAGGGTTGTCCTTGTCAAAAACGATGCAAAAAAAACATAGCAACATGATATAACATGGAGTATTTAAGCTACAGTGCAAGAATCACAATCTCCGAAATACCTGACTTTTTGAAGTGAAGTATATGTCTTCTTATTTCTTCAATTTTTCCCCATCCACAATTTAGTGGTTCTATTTGAAGATATACACCAGAAACACGAGGATCATAAGCTGCTTTAGTAAAATTTTCACAGATCTGAGGTAGAGATAACCCGGAAGAGAAGCGGCTCATTAACTGATCAGTAATCTGGTTTAAAAAGTGGGTACCAATTATATCAAGAGTACATTATCCAATATTTCTTGCAAGCAAATAAATACGTCATCATTTTACCATTGAAAGGCGGGTTTTTCAAAACCAATAAGAAATAAGTAGTCACCTAGAATGACAACAACAGGCAGATCACTTATAATTCAGAAACCATGAATGGACTTCTCCATTTATACTACTAAAGCACGTGAAAAAACAAAAGTTCCAACTCCTTTTATTCGCAAAAAAAAAACTATGCTGGATGTAGCAATTATCTTATAGATGAATATCCTTCTCGCGGCAATCAGGTTAGAGTCAAAGAAGGGGGATGTTCAATTGAAGAGGATGGAAAAGGGCCTAAGCTTAGGGCAGAACCAAATGCATTTTTCTATCTTCTACGTCGGCTTCCAGGTGCATCTTAAAGAAGTTCGACGCAAAAGATAAGTCCCTAAATCAATTCCTAGTATAAGCCATTCTACCTTCCCCAAGCATGCTTTCACTCATGTTCCTTCTCGATATAAATTGTCTCTCTTTGGAAAGCCAAAGAGTAACTGTAATATCTCTGATATTGATGATCTCCAGAGTGCATGTATTCTACCTTGAAGCAAAGACAAGTCGTTCAGACTTGAAGAATAAGCAATAAAAAATCTATAAGATTTAACTATAACTTAGTCTAGAATGAATTAAGACGAGTTTTAAGGATGGTTAATTGATTTGTGTAGAGACACAACTTAACTAAATTCAGAAGAAGATTGAAGAAGATAGGTAAATATGATAAGCGTGGAGTTAATACATCTTAGTCAAGGATTAAGGGTGGTGTTAAGAGTTAAGAAATTCAGAGGCAATCAGATGGGTGATTAGCAAAGAAATCGCAATGGCACCACTAGTAATAATAATGGAGTCTAAGGACATTTATATAAGAACGAAAAATCTATTAATATCTTGAATTTTGTGACACTTGGCAGCCTATTTTCATGCAAAAGAGGCCTATATAGTCACACAGTCTCCTGATGCGAACCAATTACTCTCTTACAAATCCCTGAAGAAAGAAGCAGCATTCCCCTTCGAAACCCAAAGAAAGAAGGTTGGCATCAAGCCTGATATAGTAGAATGTGAAGGGTATACCGGTACATCTCATGATATACCGCTACTCATAATTATAGAAAGAAGTTGGACTGTGGAGAGGTTCAATTGGATCATTACAAGTGGTATGCGTCATGATCTCTTCTCATGAATTGAAAGTTAGTTGAAGTATCATGCATTGAAATATGATACAATATATAAGGATTAAATATTGAATGATTATGAGATTTTATCTATTGTATGCATGTTCTAATTGAAAGATCTTGGAAGAGAGAATTAAGAAGGGAATTCTTGAGACCATTAAGATATGAACAAGGTTTTACCTTTGTTCCCAGTTCTTCATACATTATAGAATGGTTTTGTTATGAATTGTATGCCGAATCTAATGCATGCATTGTCTTTGTAATTGATTGCATGCTTCGTTTCTGAAATCTGCTAATGCAGCTTAAAGCTGTAGGAGTGTAGTTGCTCTAACCCTAGAGCTAAAAAGGCAAAGTCCTTGTCTACCTTGGCCATTTGGCCTTGAAACTTCTATGATACATAAAACCACGATTTAAAAGCTGACTAGTAGCTCAATGAGATTTTAATGTAATATGAATAATGACGTTTAAATGATGCATATTATAATTTATGAAATAGCATGTCCAAATTTACTTATATGCATGTTGTTTGGAATGAATGATAGATAAAAGTTTCAATGAAGATATCTTATAGGAGAAATGATTGAGGAGATGGCATCTACCTCGGGCCCAACTGGTGGGGGGACCACTGGATTTGGCGGGTTGACTTCTTCTCCGTGAGGAAGGCCTACAAGGCCCTCACGAATGGTGGTGATGTGGACATGGGGGACAGTGAGAAAGACTGGAATTTGATATGGACTTTGAGGATGCCGATGAAGATTGATGCAAACTAGAATCGGTGTCGACGATAAAATTTGAAATATTTGAACGGTGGAATTTCGGTGGAGAAGATAGAGGGGTTGAGAAGAAGAAACTCGTCGGGAACGAGGGGTTGAGGGAGAAGAAGCGCGAAGACCGCGTAGGGGAGAAGAGAGAGAGGGATAGAGAATAATTCTCAATTTGATAACATACTGAACTGGCTAAAAACAATGGACCCTCATCCCTTTATATAGGAGGGATGAGATTACAAAAATAGAAAACTAATTCAAATTGACAACTAATTATCCTAAATAGACTCTAACTAATTAACCGACCAAATTTAGAATTCAAATCTCTAACCAACTAATTGAGATTACAGGCGATCTCGTTTATTCAATTAAAAATACGACAACGTAAATAAACGTAAATAAAATTTACGGCTAAAATTTAAATAAATAGGCGGCCCTATATTTCGGGTCCACGCTGCATCAACTCTCCTCCGCTTTTAAGAATTCGTCTCCTGACGAATTGCTGGATCTTCGGGTTGTTGATGGCGAGTGGCTAGTTGGTCGAATCTCCCAATTTCGCTCCTTTTCCATGTTTTTTTTTAGGCTCAAAAAAAAGGGGGATACACGCGAAGGTGCTCACCCCAATGCATTAAAAAGAGGAAGAAATACTTACAAGGGGAAATGGAAGAGCAGAAAATACAAAACACGGTACAGGGGGTAAACAAAGAGCGTTACCCCCCGCAGCTAAAACATAATTACAAAGAGGTACAGTCACGAAGGAAGCCCGAGGCCGTGGAGCGAATATTCTCCAAATAGAACCGCTGGCGAGCGAAGATAGCTTCATTTCGTCCCAGCCATAGGCTCCAAAGCCGCGAGATAGGATCCAGCAGCGCAAGCCGTGGCCGCCCCCTACCACAGAACAAGCTATGACAGAAAGGAGCGAAAGATGACAGATCCAGCCAACCCAAGTCCGCCCAAATAGCAGAAACACAGCTGCAATGCAGAAATAGGTGATCAATACTTTCCGTTTCCAAGTCACAGAGGCCACAGAGAGGCGAAGAATTTGGAAACATCCAGGCACAACGATCGCGAGTTAGCAATCTTCCCGACGGAGAAGCCAAAGGAAAATACTAACTCGCTCAGGAAGCCTGAGCCCCCACAAGAATCGGCAATCGCGCAAGAAAATGTCATCTGGCCCAGCGAAGATGGGCAAGATTGCCTTATAAGCGTCACTGGTAGAGAAGGACCCATTCTTCCAGGCCAAATAGTCACGACCCCAAGAAGGCACAGGGGCATCAACAAGAAAGGAAATGAGAGCGATATAGTCGTGCATCCGTTGATCCGACAGAAACTCAGAAATTGGGGGGCACCAAGCACGCCCATCCCAGCAGCAGGCCACCGTTACATCTTTGTTGGGCACCAAGGCGTAAAGGCGGGAGAAGAGGAGCCGTAGGGGCCCCCTTCCCGTCCAGTCATCCTCCCAGAAGCGAATCAAATTACCATCACCGAGCTTGATTGAAAATAAGGAGCGATTTCTTATAAGAGCGCCCATCACCCCTCGCCAAAAAGTTGATACCTATCCCTGATAATCACCACGAAATGCAGAAAGAAAGCCATCCCCAGCCGCAAGCCTCAAGCAGTTTATCAAGAAGTTGTCCTCCCTACCCCAAATCATCGCCGTCCATTTGAGCAAGAGCGCATCATTCACCGTCGTCAAGCGCCTCACGCCCAGCCCGCCCTCCTTCTTAGGACGTGTGACCTCATCCTAGGCCACGAGGTGCACACCCTTCCCCCCTCCCCCCTTCTTCCCCCACAAAAAGCCCCGCATACACTTCTCCAGACGCAAACGAACCCCCTTTGGCATCCCCCGCACCGAGAGAAAGTAGATAGGGATGGAAGATAGAACCGTTTTCAGAAGCACTAACCGCCCACCACGTGAGAGAATAGCTGCGCGCCACCCAGCCAAGCGAAGCTCCACCTTTTCAACGATCGACTTCCAATCACGAGTGCGCGCACGGCCCACCGTCAGAGGTAACCCCAAGTACTCAAAGGGGAGGTCGGTGGCAGGACAGCCCAGCATACGCGAGCACTCCGCCTCCTCCGCCGTGGACATGGAGAAAGGGACCGCCTTAGATTTGTTGGCATTGATTTGAAGACCCGAGAGCTCGCTGAAGAGTTGAAGAGTAGTAGTCATAGGGGAAACATTCGAAGGATCACCCTCAATGAAGCAAATTGTATCATCAGCAAATTGAACGAGCGGGACGTGGTAAGTGCCAAAAGAGCAGCCGCGAGACAGCCCAGCCGCCACAACACCCTCAATCATGCACGGCAGAACATCAACCGCCAGAACGAAAAGGAGAGGAGCAAGGGGGCAGCCCTGACGAATCCCCCTCCTAGGTTGGAAAGAGCCCCCAACCGAACGACCATTGATCAAAAGAGAAAGTGATGCCGTTGGCACACAACGCCGCATCCACGAAATCCATGTTGAAGGGAACCCCTTCTCCAAAGAACGGACCATAAGAACCGCCAATCAAGAGGATTCCTTTTCCATGTTATGTTTGTAATTTTTCTGATTTGAGGGGTACGGCTGCAAATATTCTACCCCTTCACTTGAAAGGATTCCATAGCATAATTTATCCTCCAATGGGCCCTTTTGATAAATAATTTTGGGAGGAGGGGTCCCCTTGTAAATCTTCCAAATTAAACCCTCATCCCTTAATTTCAGGGATTCACCAACGGCTGCCAAGAAAATCCTTGCTAGGGCTTTGTGCGTCCAAGATAAGAGGCGGCAGTGCGTGCTTGGGATGGAGGGCCATGGCCGGCGGCGACTTTGAGAGGTCGAACACCAAGGTGGCGGCGGTAGGGCTGGTCCAGCAGCGGCAGCGATGGGGTAGAGAGGTGGCGCGGGGGACAGATAGCGATGGCGGCACTGTTGTAAAAATCCCCCGACTGGCCCGACTAATAGATCCGACTAGTCTAGTCAGTGGGGTGGCCGACCGAGTATTGACTAATTCCGACTAGGGTCAATTAATCGATCGATTTTTACTTGGAGATACCATTTATTTTTAATTTTTTAAAGCAAACTTATTCTAGTATGCTTAATGTTTTATTTAAATTTAATTTATTCGTTTGATTCATTATGATAATATAAAAAATGTACAAATCTATTTAAATATATAAGAATATACATACAAAAATGATTTATATATTTAAAATAATTAAAAAATTCAAACCGATTAAAGCCCGACTAAATCCGATTAGTCGTCCGACTGCCGATTAATCCTTAGTCAGTGACCCAACCGACCGAGTACCGACTACCGATTTTTGCAACCTTGGATGGCGGTAGGGTGGGAAAGGAAGGGGGAGGATAGGGCTCGGAAGGGGTGAGGGCACGGGGCAAGGTGAGAAGGGGAGGGAGTCGGGGGAGAGGCAGGGCGGGGCGCGGTGGCGAGGAGGGGGCGTAGGCGGGGATGGCGGCGACGAGGAAAGACGGGCGCGCGGTGGTCTGCGCATGGGAGAGGGTGTGGACGGTGTTGGGCGAAGTCGTGGCGGGTAGTAGGGGAGGGGGAGGCGAGTGGGTAGGCGTTGGGGAAGGGCGGCGAGTGCTGGGGCAAAGGAGGCGTGCCGGAACAGTGCGGGTGGTGGCTGGTTAGGGCGTTTCAGCGGGATTCGGGAGGCCTGGGTAGGCTGCGGCGGGGTAGGGGGGTGTATCGCGAGGGGTATGGGGATGGCGGAGGGGTCCGACGAGCTGGGGGGGGGGGCGCCGGAGGGGCTGGGGCTGCAGCGGGGGTTCGCGAGAAGGCTGCGGATGGGCAAAGATCGATTTCAGAGGGTTTCCAAGTCTGAAATTACCTGGACAGCAAGCGTTTCGGCCTTTTTTTCCTTTAAAACAGCTTGGACAGCAATCAGTTCTTCATTAACGGCCTCTTTTTCCTCGGGAATCGGTTGGACAGCAAGCAGGTTGTTATTTTTCTCCTCTGAAACGTCCTGGACAGCGGCCGTTTTCGTCGTTGTTTTCTTCCGAAATGATCTGAACAGCGGGCAGTTCGTCGTTGACGGCGAGATTTTGTCTTCAAATTCGGTGTCGGTGATTGGTGATGTTGATTTGGCGCGTAGGTACTCGAAGTCAGCCACAAGCTCTCGAAACATGGAATGGAAGTTGGATTGTAAATCAAGTAGCATGCGCAACGTCTCCTTGTTGTAGGCGTCGTTAGCTCGCCGTTTTCGTTCGGACGAACGATAGTCCTTCGATGCATGTCGGTGCGAACGTCTGAACGGATCGTCGGATCGTGAGGACGATCTGTAGGCCATACTCTGATACCAATTGATGCAAACTAGAATTCGGCGTCGACGATAAAATTTAAAATATTTAAACGGTGGAATTTCGGTGGAGAAGATAGAGGGGTTGAGAAGAAGAAACTCGTCGGGAACGAGGGGTTGAGGGAGAAGAAGCGCGAAGACCGCGTAGGGGAGAAGAGAGAGAGGGATAGTGAATAATTCTCAATTTGATAACATACTGAACTGACTAAAACAATGGACCCTCATCCCTTTATATAGGAGGGATGAGATTGCAAAAATAGAAAACTAATTCAAATTGACAACTAATTATCCTAAATAGACTCTAACTAATTAACCAACCAAATTTAGAATTCAAATCTCTAACCAACTAATTGAGATCACAGGCGATCTCGTTTATTCAATTAAAAATACGACGACGTAAACAAACGTAAATAAAATTGATGGCTAAATTTAAATAAATAGACGGCCCTATATTTCGGGTCCACGCTGCATCAAAGATCAAGGTCTTCCTTTGGCTCCACAAGCTTGAATCTTGCTGACTAAGGCGAGGAGATCCTTCTTCATCCAAGGAGGTGACACTTAGTGCCATTTGTGTGCTGCTGAGGAGGAAGATCGGGACCATATTTTCTATTCATGCGCTCAGGCCCGCGAGATTGGTCGGAGATGAACATTTCGCGGTTGGACCCTTCATCCCCTCCAAGCTTTTGTAACTCCCTGGCATAGAAGGACGTATCGGTGATATATCGCCGATATATCGGTTTCGATAGAGTAGGGGTATTGAAATCACCCAGTATATCCTTTTACAGGGATATCGGCGATCGGTCAAAAATGGCTGGACTCAGTATAAAAAATCCTGAATATTGATCGATATCGTCGATATTTCGCCGATATCTCTATATATCAATGCTATTATTCATGCAAGATTGATTCCATTGCTTATCTAGCTACACCCAGTATTAAAACACATATCTAGCTACACCTAGTATTAAAACACACAATGGTTTATATATATTTTGTTTCGGGTAGAGGGCGCTGCCCCTGCAGCCCCGCAAGGGGGGGCCAACCTGGGACCCCCCAGCTTCCCCCCCCCCCCCAGGCTCGTTGACCGAGCAGCGAGACCCCCGTACTAGTAAGGTATGGTGCGACAGGAGGGTGCATACAATGGTTCTTCAACTTGGAGTGTATTTGCAAGTTATTTCATGTTGTAAGACTTGAATGAAATCCATTTCCAATATATATAAGTCAATTATTCAAAAAATAATTATAAGTCAAGAATCAACATTAATATCGATATGTTTGAAATGATCGACATATGCGATATAAGCTTCATAAATGTCTGATATGTGTGATCTAAGAGTATATTTGTAAGTTATTTAGTGATCTAAGAATTTGGATGAACTCCATTTTCAATATATATGGGTCAACAACTAATAGTACCAGTGATATGTTCGATATGACCTATATGTGCAATATAAGGATCATAGTCTTCACAAAATGAACTATATGTGTCACCTAAGTGTATATTTGTAAGTTATTTAGCGTTATAAGAGCTTGAATGGAATCCATTTCCAATATCTATAGGTCAGGAATAAACATTAACAATGATATGTTCGATATGACTGATATGTGTGATATATGGGCTATAAATGACCGATATATGTGACATAAGTGTGTATTTGTAAGTTATTTGTTGTTTTAATATCTTGGATGATCTTAATTTCTGAAAAAATGACAAAAATGGCTTTTTGAACCATTTCTGATATTTCCACCGATATCGTTGATATATCGGTGATATATCTCGATATATCCATTTCCGGGCAGACCGAAACGATATCGATATCGATACAGCCTTCCTTGCTCCCTGGTAGCCAACCAGTTTAGATCGATGTAGGAGTTGTTGTGCCCATTCCCCATGATCTGGACGATCTAGCTCTCTCGTAATGGGCTCATTTTCCTTCACATAGATTTATGTTGATAATGTTGTTCACTTCGCTAGATCTCTCCTTAAGACCAGGTTATTGTAAGTTTTCCTGTGACCCTACCATTTTTAATAAAGCTTGGGACAGAAACCTACGGAGTGATTCCCCCTTTTTTGACTCAAAAAAAATCCTTTATGTTGCAAGGAAAGTATATAAATGTATGTCATGCCTGCATTCTGAAATAAATCAAAGTGAAGAAGAATGATATGATGTATAAAGAATTTTAGTTGAGGATACATGATATAATGCAAGATTGATTCTACAGGAATAACGTCACTACACTTAACTTGATTGAGAATATTGTGTGTTGGTTAGAAGTATTAGGAACGAATCTAAGTATAGAAACTTCGCTGCAGTATACCGACATATTATGGGAGAAGCTGTATACATGCTCACAGTTCAAAAAAATCTTAAGTCCGTATACCGGTGTAAAGTAATTTTATCAGTATAAGACAACGATTGAAACACCGGTATGAGGGGTGATACACTGGTACAGCACCTTGCAATTGAAAATCTCCATAATCTCAAAAATATACTAGTAGGATAGGAGTATAACAGTATGCGAGTGATATGCCGGTATAGGGTTGCTTCCATTAACATATTAAACTATACCGCTATAATATTCTTAATAGATGTATATGCATGGCCAGAAACTGAAAATGGAATTATTATAAATGTTATGAACTTGAAAACTTGGGGGTTTGAATCATGAGTACCTTACTGATAAACAATGCTTGTCCAATCAGCAACTGATTCTGTTTGCTGGCAAGGAGCAATATCTTCATCTATTGTCATGTGGATTGGATGGAGGAAGAGCGGAGATATGTGAAGGTGTGTGAATGAGGGCCATCGTCGATCGATTGGGAGGAGGGAGAGGTTTGGTCGAAGGATGAAGAGGTCAAAATGTGGAGAAAGCGAGAAGGGAGGTTAGTATGTGTGATGTCGGTATGAAGGAGGATGTGGATACCCTCTTCTCTCATGGTCTCCGTTGGCTATCCGGAGATACTAGCGACACAAACAGGCGATTTTAAGGTGCTTACATTATGGGGAGGAGGGCACTTTGCACATGCTGAAATATAATGCTAAAGCAAATGTTGGGAAAAATGAACGAGTTGTTTATTCCATAAGCACTAGGCTCTCTTATATAGGAGAGTAGCCTATGGGTAAATTACATAAAGCATACAACTGAAAAATAAAAATAACAAAAAGCTACACCGAAACTAATATATGCGTTAACACTCCCCCTCAAGATGGAGCATAGATATCAATCATGCTCAGCTTGGACGCACACTTCTGGAATGGGCCTCGTAGTAATGCCTTAGTGAATATATCAGCAGTTTGATTCTCTGAGGCGACATGAGATGTAGCAATGAACCCCTTCTGAATCATGTCACGTATGAAGTGACAGTCAACCTCAATATGCTTGGTCCGCTCATGGAATGCTGGGTTGTTTGCAATGAACAAGGCTGCCTGATTATCACATTCCAAGTTCATAGGAAGTGGTACATCTAGATATAGATCTGTAAGTACAGCCTTCACCCACATCATCTTTGTGCTAGCCTGGGCCATAGCCCTATATTCGGATTCAGCACTAGATCTGGCTACCACCGTTTGTTTCTTGCTCCTTCATGAGACTAGAGAGTCTCCAACATAGACTGCAAACCCCGAGGTGGACTTCTTGTCCTTGGGACAACCTGCATAGTCTGCATCCGCACATGCTGAGATAGAAATCCCCTTTCCCTTCTTGAATAGCAAACCTGCACCTGGAGATGATTTGAGGTATCTAAGTACCATATGTATTGCATCCATATGAACCTGACGTGGTTGCTCCATAAACTGGCTCACACGACTCACTGCAAAGGATATATCGGGCCTAGTGATCGTGACATACAACAGTTTGCCTACCAGTTCTCTGTATCTTCTCCTGTCCACCTCCTCTGTGTCATCATCATAGAGCTTCATGCTGGGGTCCATTGGTGTCGTAGCAGGCCGAATCCCAAGCATACATGTTTCACTCAACAGGTCCGTAACATACTTCCTCTGCGACATTACCAATCCATACGGATTTCTAGCAAATTCCAGCCCCAGAAAATATCTAAGGACTCCAAGATCCTTAGTGACAAATTCGCTCCCTAGCTTTTCTTTCGCCTGCTTTATGCCTTGCTCATCATCTCTTGTAATCAAGATGTCATCTACGTAAACCATAATTGCAATAATACCTCTAGACGTCTTCTGTACAAACAAGGAATGATCAGCATTGGAGCGTTTGTATCCTTGTCTTTCAAAGAGGTCTGAGAGCTTCTGAAACCATGCTCTGGGGCTCTGCTTAAGGCCATAGATAGCCTTATGAAGTCTAAACACCTTGTAACACTCCCCTTCAACAGCAAAACCGGGTGCCTGTTGCATATAGACTTCCTCCTGCAAATCTCCATATAAGAACGCGTTCTTCACATCCAACTGACATAGCGGCCACTCTCGATTGACTACGACTGACAGCAAGATCCGGAGAGTGGAATGACGGGCTACTGGCGAGAATGTATCAAGGTAATCCACCCCGTATGTCTGTGTAAAACCACGCGCAACAAGGCGAGCCTTGTATCTGTCAATAGAACCATCTGCATTTTGCTTCACCGTAAACACCCACTTGCAGCTCACCGGGGTCACATCTGGAGGTATAGGAACTAGACTCCAAGTTCCCCTAGATCGAAGTGCCGCCATTTCATCCTCCATTGCTAGCCGCCATCTACTGTCCTGCAGAGCATCTTGATAATTCCGTGGAATATCTACAGCTGACAAGGCCACCACAAAGTTTCTGAAATCCCCAGATAGTCGATCAAATGACACAGAAGCTGCCAATGGATATGTAACGCAGCTCCTCTTCGATTTGTGTATAGCAATAGGAACGTCTAAATCAGTTGTGCCCTCATCTGGCCCCTATAACATATCCTGCTCAGAAATATCATTAGATCCATCAAGAGAAGTATCTTCAGTACATACCATAGGCGAGCTAGGAGATGAGTCATGACCATGAGCTGGAGGAGGCATGCGGGTATAATGGAACGGTAGTGGTGAGACGGGGATTTGTGGTGGTGGTGGTGGTGGTGACGATACTGAAGGTGGTGGTGTCATGTATATGGCGTCTGTAGGCAGTGGAGGTAGTTGTTGATCACCTGAGGCTGAAAAATACATTACGGATTCAAAAAATGTAACATCTGCACTGACCATATACCGCCTACGCAAAGGATCAAAACACTTGTACCCCTTTTGAGTTCTGGAGTACCCAACAAAGACACACTTGACAGCCCTAGGAGAGAGCTTGTCAGTACCAGGGGACAACTGGTGGACAAAGGCGACTGAACCAAACACACGGGGAGTAAGGGAAAACAGATCCTTCCCAGGATAGATAATGGAAAAGGGAATCTGTTCATCCAAGAGAGAGGACGGCATACAGTTAATTAGGTAACATGCAGTGACGACCGCGTCACCCCAGTAAGAATAAGGAACATGACTCTGTATAAGAAGTGATCTTGTGACATCAAGAAGATGGCGATGTTTCCTTTCAGCAATCCCATTTTGTTGAGAGGTATGAGCACAGGATGTTTGATGGATAATCCCTTTTGAGGAGTAATAGTTGGCAAGGACATGAGTGCACAGTTCTAGGGCATTATCACTTCTTACAAACTTTACAGATGTGGAGAAAACATTTTGAATTTCATTCAGAAAATGGATAATAATATTGCCTGCTTCAGATTTATTTTCATCAAAAATACCCATGACACACGAGAGAAGTCATCCACAAAAACTATATAAAATCTGTGTCCCTGATGATCAGGTACACGACTCGGACCCCAGACATCAATATGAAATAACTCAAACTTGGAGGTACTACTCCGACCTGGACAACTGGGAAAGGTCGACCTGTGATGCTTTCCCAACTGACAAGCCTCACATTGGATAGGTGTGTGAGGAAGACCCTGGGGTAACACACGACGCAACTTTTGAAGCGGTAGATGCCCAAAGCGCAGATACCACAGTAAAGGAGATACTGGTCCAGTGGGAAGGGATGAGGTTCTAGCGAATGGAGTCTGATTTAGGCGGTAGAGGCCTCCTTGCTCATAGCCACGACCAATCACGTTGCCCGTATGGATGTCCTGAAAAATAAGAGAAGATGGATCAAAAATTGCCCGACAATGTAGATCCTTCGTAATCTGACTAATTGACAACAAATTCATTGAAAAATCAGGTGCATGTAGCACATTCTTGAGCTGCATAGAAGATGTCAGTCTAATCTCCCCCTGACCAGTGATGGGGGAATGTGTACCATTGGCAATGACTACTGTTCGGCCTGGAGGAATTTGAGAGTATCCTGTAAGTAAACTCTGATCGCCACATAGGTGATGCGTAGCGCCCGAGTCCATAATCCATGGTAATGTATCTGATCTACTACTGGTAAATGCAAGTATGCTACCTGAAGCACTGGTCGATGCAGAGGCAGAAGCAGCAGCATCAGATTGACTCTCAGTAGTAGGTGTTGGGCCAGATGGGGAATAATGCTCCTTAGACGGGCAACTAGATCATCGAACCGCCGATCCAAAGTAGCAGCAGATGGAGGCTCTATCTGCTCAGCGACTCGTGCAGATGCAGGAAATCCATGCTTCGAGTAGCATGTGTCTTCATTGTGTCCAACGCGATGACAGTAAGTACATGTTGGGTGAGTACGGCCTCCTCTTCCACGGGGTCCACGTCCACTGCTCTGATGATGAAATCCGCGACCCCTGTTGGTTGCCTGGGCTGAAGTATTCTGATTCGTGGCCGTGGAAGGAACTGTGATCCGACTCAGTCTATGGAAAGCTTCCTCCATGGGAGGAATAGTAGAGTCGGCCAAGATCTGGGATCATGCCGCCTCATACTCTGGATCAAGTGCAGCAAGGAACACGTCCACCATAGTCGCGTTCCGATATGTCTTCTGTTGTTCTGGCGTGGCTGTCAAGGGCATGGAGCTGTAGAGCTTTTCGAACATCCCTCTCAGTGATGTGTAGAGTGGATGTAGAGGGCGACCATTCTGCTTTATAGAGAATATATCATGCTAGAGTTGCAGAATCTTTGTCTCGTTCTTCGCCTGCGAATATGTTGCGGCCAGAATGTCCCACATATCCTTAGCCGTGGGTTGATGTAGAATGTCATTGGCAATCTCAATCGCCAATGTACCAGAAAGCCAAACTTTGGCATATGCGTCATCGGCCTTCCAAGAGGCATTGGCTCCAGTCTTCTCAGCAGGCTCTGGTTCAGTAAGAATATGCTTCTTACCCGTTGACTTCGTCATGCTCATGAACTGCATCACCCACAGTTCATAGTTTGTACCGTCCATCTTGACAATAGGCGCTGGACCACAAAATGCGCCAATGGATGGGATATCCACCTTGCTTTCTGACATACTGGAGAATGAAGACTGGAGCGATTGACTGAAGATGAGGTTCGTCTACAATGACATAGACGGGTTTAGTTGCACGTGTAGACCTCAAGCAACTAAACCCATGTCGATGACGGTGTGCGCTCTAGGGCTTAGCATACACGTACGCGCACAGGGAGCACGCGCACAGGGAGCACGCGCACAGGCGGTCGCGTACTACTGGAGGAGGCGCACGCGTAGAGTCGCGCGCACAGACGTTGTTGGAGTCGCGCAGTCGCTCGCACAGGCGCACGTGCGGTAGCGCTCACAGGTGCGCAGGCGCTGTTGCGCTTGGAGAATCACGCGCAGGCACAGTCGCGCGTGGAGGAGTGCGCGCACAGGCGCAGTCGCGTGTGGAGGGGTGCGTGCACAGGCGCAGCACGCGCGTGGAGGAGCACGCGAAGGTGCTGGCGGAGGTGCGGCGGGGCTGAGGCGCTGGTGGAGGCGCCGCCGATGGGAGAGAGGCACGTGGGTGGGGTAGGGTAGGGTTAGGGTTTCGAGAACTCCGGTCTAGGACCGTCGCTCTGATACCATGTTGGGAAAAATAAACGAGTTGTTTATTCCATAAGCCATATGCTCTCTTATATAGGAGAGTAGCATATGGGTAAATTACATAAAGCATACAACTGAAAAATAAAAATAACAGAAAGCTACACCGAAACTAATATATGCGTTAACAGCAAATAATCTGAACATGAACAATAAAAAAATATGAAGTAGAACGCTCAAGATTTACATGGAACACTACTCAACAAGGAGCAGGATGAAACCACGAGAGAAGGCCTCACAGGGTCGGATATTGCATTATGAATGGCCTCACATGGTCGGATATTGCATTATGAATCTCTCTCAATGAGTAAAGGGAATGTGGCTTCTTATATAGCCCCATAAACAGACCAGAGTTCCACTTATAGATGATGTGGGACTAAATAAGAGATCAAGGTACGTGGATCTTCAAGAGATACAATTACCCATCTATTACATATTCTAACACTCCCCCTCAATCTGGAGCTGAGAAAGTTGCAGCTTGCAACAAAAGAAAATATGCACAATATATCTTCACTCGATAAATCCTGAGAGAGACAGGAGGAGACTCGCTCAGAGTAGTCATTACTAGAGGAGACCAGTATGAAAAGGGGCCAGCAACAGAAGACGATCCCGCACGAGGACGAGCCAGTAATGAAGGAGTGTCTGTGCAAGGCCAGATTGTAGTAGATGCTTGGGAAGATGGATGGTATGCAGTAGTTGTGTCAGAGTGTTGTTAATGTTGTTGATGAGAAGTAGAAGTCTGAAACGATCCAAGGTAGAGAAGTCCATCTAGAGTAGTTGATGTCGAACATCAGAAGTAGAGTGGTCGTCTCTCATAATGCATATCTCGAAAGTTGGACCTCTCCTAAACATGAACCCTGAGAATAGCCTCTCCAGTATCTTATGGGGACCTGGAGCCGACTTTCTTATATAGGGACCATGAAGATGAGATCTCTTTCTGTGGAGCCACGAGTAGAGGATAATGGACATAATGCGCCTATAAGGACATCTCAGATAGAAGAATATGCACTGCTCTTACTCACCATTTCTCACATACTTGTCAAAATAAAGACAGATAATCAAGTTGGGAGAAATAACATAGAACGTGCATTTTTTGGCTTTTTTCCTTTCTTTAATAAGCCATACTATTTTTTCCTTTTTTATAAGTCGCCCTTTTTTATTGGCTTTTCCTTGTTCTTTTCATTAGCCTCTCTCTTTTTTCGCATAACGGTGGCAGCTCACTCTCTCTATCTCTTTTTTTAACACCATCCCAATTGGACCCAACTGTCGTGGCCTTCCCTCTTTTTTTCAGCATCAGCTCAACGGGCCCAAACTCAACTCTATCTTTTTTATATACACAGCTCACTTGGCCCAAAAAATCCCAAGCAGTGCACCCCCGTCTATTTAGATGGAAGGAAGGGTAGGGGTTGGCCTAATCTAATATCTCATAAAAGGGTTCCGCGAAGGGAATCCATCACTTGTCGCCACCACGAAGGAGCCAGGGAGCACGCCGTCACCGTCAGTCATGAAATCGCGCAAGGAGGAATCATGAGGTGACACGGTGTCTCCTAGAGAAGATCTTCATGTAGGAGACAGGGGTGAGCACGCTTACCGAGGTGGATGGGTACCCGGTCCAATCTATGAGGGTTGACCCTAAACCCATTAGTATCTAGTATACTAATTCGGATTGGGTATCCAGTTGGATTTAACCCATGAAATTAGGGAGCCCGATCCAATGACCATCAGGTACCCATGGATCGACCCATGAATGCTATAGACCTGCCACGTCCCCCTTCATCCAATACTCCCACCCTCAGCACCACCAACAAAGCCCTCGTCGCCTCCTTCCTCGATCTCGTAATAGTCGTACCGGTGTCACTCCTTTTATCTCTTGCTCATGTCCAGTGCTCTCATGCTGAGGGATCACACGATTATCACATCCGCTATCGCAATCGCATACAGAAAATTATGGTGTTTACATACGGACTCAGGGTCAGACGACGAGACTATCCCAACTCAACATTGAAGACGAGGTCAACACCGAGGTCGAGTGTACTGAAGGAGTTTACAAATCCAGATGGATGCCACTAGCATGTTTCCTCCAAATCAATATTGGTGTCGATTGATACCTATTTTTTAAAAATATTAATTTTTGTAGCTATTTATTTAATTATGTTTTAATTAGTAATTATTTAATAAAAAAGTTCTACGGATATGGATGCATGTGTTACCATATCCTTATCCGTTTTGAAATACGAATACGTATGCGGATATGGATACAACAACAAAGCCTTTTCCCACATTAAGTAGGATCGGCTAAAATGACGAAGTCCTCTCACACTATAAATAGGGTCGACTACATGGATTCTTGCTCAAATCCATGTTGAAAGATTCGACTATTTTTTACGTTGGTTGTCGGCTACCTAACGCAACCCCAACAAGGAGGGATTTGAACCCTCATTTTTTGAGTGGTAGGCACACTGCACTACCACCAGACCATTTAAGTGGATGCGGATATGGATAGTGACGGATTTTTTTTATATGAGAATATTAACAAATATGAAATCTATGTTATCGTATCTTTAGAAAAATGTTTCTTGTAGGTATTCGACGGCGGCTTAATTCGATAATGATGAGATTCTTTTAGGGAAAGTCGGGACAGGAGGGCTCTGGAATCCATCTCGTGGATTGGGAGACGGTAACGCAATAAGTCTAAAAAAAGGCGGCCTTGGGACTCATCGCTTTGATTACATGAATGAGGCTCTTATTCTAAAGTGGATAAGCAGAATTGGGAGAGAAGTGAGGACCGTTGTTGCATACTAATTCACCACATTTACGACATCCAAGTTGATGGAAGCCTTACAGAACGTGCTTCTTTTTTCCCATCGGCTTTCTGGAAAAGGATTAGAGCGACGATGTCGTAGTTTCCTGGTTTTTGTCGTAGGGATCTTGGTAATGGCAAATCTTTTGCATTCTGGATTGATAACTGGACGGGTGCTGGTTCTTTGGCTTGCTATAGCAGCTAGCCGTGAGGAACGTGTGGTGGACTGGATTGTTGGGTGGATGTAATCTAGATGCCTTCTCTTTTGAGGGGTTTTACGAACCAATGCATGGAGGACTTTATGTCCCTGTTGCATAACTTGAGTGGTATGGAGGGCCTGAGTGGTGGCCGTGATCGTTGGGTTTGGAAAGAATGTTTTCTCGGTGAAGAGGGCATACAGAGCGGTGGACAAGCCTTCTCCTATGGTGGAGGCCAATCTAATTCTTGATTGCAACTTTGTTTGGAGTTTGAATCTTCCTAGCAGAATCAACATTTTTTGTGGCTTTACAAAAGAAAGTGCATCCTGACCGGAGACTTATGTGCGAGATTTTTTTAGTTGAGGTTTTCGGTATGTGGCCTCTTTACAGAGTGGAGATTGAGACCATGGATCATCTCTTCTTCTGATGTGATAGGACTTCACCGACTTGGTCTGAACTTGGTATGATATGGATGAATCTTAATAGCTTTGAAGGTTTTTAGGATTCTCTTTATTTTGCGAAGCACAAGCCAAAGGAGGAACTTTTGTTACATGTTGCTGCAATTTGGGCATTGTGGTTAGCTAGGAATGGTGCAATCTTTGGCACTCAATGCGTTTATATTGATAATGTAATCTCTCATGCCAAAACTCTCCTCGAGTCTTTGTTGGTGTAAGTATTACTATTTCACTTTTTAATATATTTGGCGGACATCATAGCGTGTTCCCCCTTTTTTGGTTTAAAAAAAATATCCTTAAAAACGGATATAGATGTAAAACGAATACTAATTACATACGAATAATATTAGAAATACTACAAATATTAGCTTAAATATGCATGTATTGGATGGAATACACATGATATAAGCATACTTACTAAATGTGAATATATCATATCTGAATCCGTATATGCATATTTATCCATTTCTGTATCCATTTTCATTTATGTATCCATTTACGTATCCACATCATATACTAAATATGATGGATTGAAAATGGGTATCAAATCTAATTGTTTCTGTATCCGTTTCCATTCTGATATCTGTATCAATATATGTTTCGATTTATGTATCCGCTTCCGAATCTGTATCCAATTCCATATCCATATTTTCCAAATGGATTTTATTTGGCATGTATCTACTTTTGGATCCACTAATACTCGCATGTAATTTGATATCCATTTCACTATTTAATCTAATGGATAACTGTTTTGGTTGGAGCGAGTCAACCCGTTGATTCGGTGTCAAGGTTTGGATCTAATCAAGTACAAGTGGAGTGGCTTTTCGCCAAATGAACACCTCTAGTTGGAGATAATCGGATCCCTACTTCAAAAGGAGCATGGGGCAACGCTTGGAGAGCCTTGGATGTTCGTGTGCGGGTGCCTCGAGTCGACTATGGCGTGGGGCAAGTTTGGAGATGACCTAGCAGCACCACTGTGGAGTCTCACATGGTAAGGCTGGAAATATAGGTCGCCTATGCATGGGGAGGTCGATATGAGGGGATGTGAATGCGAGAAGGAGCAGAACTCGTATGCACTGCATGGAGATGATGAAGGCCCTCGCATGTAGCGCTAAAGTTGGTGATTTGTTCAAAGGAGAGGGGTCGAGGGCCCTTTCGCAAACAAAGGGGTTAGTGTGTGGGGGCGACACTGCCTGGACTTGTGACGAGGATCTACTTGGGCTTGTCGAAGAATAGGGGTTTGTCGGTGCCACACGAAGATGGGACCACCTGGAGGCTATTACAGCTTGAAGCAACAAGGTCGGAGCTCATTCGGAGAAAATAGTATGGAGCCACCTTTAGGGTTCTGTTGGGGAACCCATGATTGTGGATGATCATGTGTGGAGAGGATTAGATCTGGGGTTTCATTAACGAACCCAACAAACTTGACGAGCAATAATCTTTATGAAACTTTGAACAAACTGGACCAGATCTTCGATTATCAATGAATATGAACGTAATCTCTGATTCATAAGTACGTTAATAAAACCATCTTTGAAAATAAAATCAAATATCCCAAAAATCGACTTGCTCTAATAAAATGTTGAAATATAATGCGGGAGCAAATAACATGAACAAGAACAAATAAAGAAATATGAAGTAGAACGTTCACGATTTACGTGGAACCCTACTCCATGAGGTGCGAGATGAAACCACGAGAGAAGGCCCCGTGAGCTAGATATTGCATTATGAATCTCTCTCAATGAGCACATGTGATGTGGACCTGTATGGCTTCTATATTGTCCCATAGACAGACCAAAGCACGGCGGAAATGATGTTTTCGCTCTATCACCCCATTCTGTTGAGATGTGTAAGCACAGGTGGTTTGATGAATAATACCTTTGGACGAAAAGAAAAGGGGGAGAGAGCGAGTGCAGAATTCCAACGCATTATTCGTACGAACATATTTTTTTGAAAGTCTGCAAAGCAGGGGGGAAACACTCGGTGGTGTCCGCCCCAGCAAAATTTATTCATAAACCAAAAGGAAAACTACAAAAGGGCAGAAATACAACGCCCAAGACGCACCACAAAGAACACTACATCACCCAGTCATCTACCAGCCTCTTTGCAAAAAACCCCACGTTCTCCTTATAAAACCTTTGTCCTGAGAACAGGAGGTTATTCCTTCCACGCCAGATCGCCCAGAGAATAGCCATGGGATACACCCGCTCCCTCCTTGGTCTAGCCCTATTTGTGTAGATCGAATTCCAGAAGGCCTGAAAGTCATCGAAGCAGCACCAAGCAACATCAGCCTCCTTCCAAACTTGAGATACCACGGGACAAGAAAAAAATAAATGTTCTACAGATTCAATCGCACTATCACAAATCAGACATCTGTTCGCAATGAAGCCCAGGAGCCTGACGCACCGATCACGCGTCATCAACCTCTTTCTCCTAAGAAGCCACAAGAAGATCCCAATTCTCTCAAGAAGGTTAATGGCCCAAATAGTTGCACAATCATTCTGCACTTCAATGATAAGATTTCTAATAACATCCCCTGCTTCAGATTTATTCTTTGAAAGAAATACGCACGATACACGAGAGAAGTCATCAACTATTACAAGATAGAACACGTGTCCCTGATGATCAGGAACACGACTCGGACCCCAAATATCAACATGAAATAATTCAAAAGGGGAGCTACTGCTCCGACACTGACATCTAGGGAAGCTAACTCGATGATGCTTTCCCAACTGACAGGCTTCACATCAAAACGGCGAAATTGGAGAGATCTGAGGCAAGAGATGACGCATCTTTTGGAGCGGGAGGTGACCAAAGCGTAGATGCCAGGTGTACGGAGAGACTGATCTAGCTGAGTAGGAAGAGACGCCAGCATATGAATTCTGGACCAGATGATAGAGATCATTCTGCTCAGAGCCACAGCCAATCACCACGCCCGTTAGTATGTCCTGAAAAATAAGAGAAGATGGGTCAAATATAGCGCGACAGTGCAGATCCTTCGTAATCTGACTAATAGACAGCAGATTCATGGAAAACTCAGGAGCATGTAGAACATTCTGTAAATGCATGGGTGGTGACAAGGTAATCTCCCCCTGTACAACGATGGGGTAATGAGTCCCATTAGCTATGAGCACTGAGCGTCCAAGTGGAATGTCTCTATATGACTCAAGTCTATCTCTATCGCAGCGGAGATGATGGGTTGCGCCGGAGTCCATAATCCAATCTGAGAGATCATGACAGGATGTAAAAGCAGAAGCACTACATGAGGTACTGGCGGCGGCAGAAGTACTGGCAGATGCTGAAGTAGCAATATTTGAAGATCCTCCTGGAGAATCTGTAGATGGTTGAGGCATAATATCGCGCAATCGCGCCACAAGCTCCTCAAACTGGTGATCTAAAGTGGATGCCGACGGAAATGTAACATCATCATCTCCTTGATATCACTTAAAAGCTGCTTATCTAGAGTTGTGCACCTATCACCTTTTGGGGGGATGTTTTTCTTAGAGTTGTGCACCTATCACCTTTTGGGGGGATGTTTTTCTTACGGCCTGCTACCTTGTCAATCATATGCCGTCCTTTGTATTCGGTGAGAAAATTTCTCTTTCTGTTATTTTTCCGGAGAAGGAATTATTTTTTCTTACCCCTCGTGTCTTTGGCGATGTTGCTTTTGTTCACCACTTGTCTCCTGGACTTGACAAACTCTCACCTAGAGTTGTCAAGTGTGTCTTTGCGGGTTACTCTCGGACTCAGAAGGGTTACCGTTGTTATGACCCTGTGAACAGGAAATATTTTGTCAGTGCTAATGTTACATTTTTTGAGTCTGTTATATACTTCTCCCCTGCAGGTGACAGGTTGGCTTCTTCCACATCTAATGATGACGTCTATGTTCCTCCTCCTCCTAGCCTGAGTCCACCTTTGTCCATTCCTATCCCGGTCGTCACGCCAACGTCATCTCCATCACCACCACCACAACCACCTATCATGTCATTACTAAATTCTATACACGTCGGTCAGGTCCTACTCAGGCGGCACGTCAATCATCCATCACGCCTCAAGTATGTTCAGATGATATTGCTAACGATGGGTCGGATAGTGTGCCTGTGCAGGATTCTTCTTTGCAAGAGGAGTGTGCACCATCGAGTACAGTGGATGATGATCTTGATGTCCCTATTGTTATTCGGAAGCAGAAACGAACTTGCGCGTCCTATCTCCTTGCTTCCCAAGTTTCCTTTCACCGTCTCACAGGAGACTTCCAAAGATTTGCTGCGGTTGTGTCTTGTGGAGATACCACGGAATTATCAGGATGCTATAAAAATTGACTGCTGGTGGTTGGCTATGGAAGAAGAAATGGCTGCTTTACAGTCCCACGGTACATGGATCTTGGTTACCGCTCCGTCCGGCGCATCTATTATTAGCTACAAATGGGTATTCACAGTGAAGTACTATGCAGATGGGAGCCTTGACCGGTACAAGGCACGGCTAGTGGCGAGAAGCTTTACTCAAACATATGGTGTGGACTATTTGGATACATTCTCTCCAGTGGCTCGTCACTCTACTCTTCGCATTCTTCTATCTGTTTTGTGGTATGTGACTGGTCCATATTTCAACTTGATGTCAAGAATGCATTCTTATATGGCGATTTGCAAGAAGAAGTCTACATGCAGCAGCCACCGGGGTTTGCTGCTGAGGGGGAGAATCATATGGTGTGTAGACTTCATAAGGCGATATATAGCCTTAAACAGAGCCCAAGGGTGTGGTTCCAGAAGCTTTCCCACCTAATTGAACGACAGGGATTCAAAAGATCAAATGTGGATCACTCGTTGTTCATTCAGAAGACTTCTAGAGGTATGGTTGTCATTATGGTATATGTTGATAATATTCTGGTTACAGGAGATGATGCTCAGGAGGTAGAGATGGCAAAAGCATTTTTGGGCCGTCAGTTTGTCACGAAGGATCTTGGTACCCTACGATATTTTCTGGGGCTGGAGTTTGCCAGGAATGCACAGGGTCTAGAGATGACCCAAAGGAAATATATTACAGATTTGCTGGTTGAAACGGGCATAGTTGGATATAGACCATCGAGCACTCCTATGGATCCAAGTATGAAATTATATGACAACTGTTGGGAAAATGAGAAAACATGTTTATTCCATCAGCCCTAGGCTCTCTTATATAGGAGAACAGCCTATGGGTAAAATACATAAAGAGTCCAAACAGAAACAAAAAATAAGAAAAAGGTACAGAAGTGAATAATATATCTCTACACTCCCCCTCAAGGTGGAGCATAGATATCAATCACGCTCAGCTTGGATGAACACTTCTGAAACGACCCTCGAAGTAATGCCTTGGTAAAAATGTCTGCAGTTTGATCCTCTGAGCTAACATGGGATGTAACAATAAACCCATTCTGAATCATGTCACGTATGAAGTGACAACCAACCTCAATGTGCTTGGTCCGTTCATGAAATGCTGGATTATTTGCAATGAATAGAGCCGCCTGATGGTCACATTCCAGAGCCATAAGAAGCAGGACTTCTATATATATCTGCAAGCGCAGCCTTTACCCACATCATTTCTGTATTGACCTGGGTCATAGCCCTATATTCAGACTCAGCACTGGACCTTGCAACAACGGTTTGCTTCTTGCTTCTCCATGAGACTAGAGAATCTCCAACATATACTGCAAACCCAGTGGTGGACTTCCTATCCTTAGGGCACCCTGCGTAATCTGCATCTGCACAAGCTGATATAGTAACCTCCTTGCCTTTCTTAAACAGCAGACCCGCGCCTGGAGAAGACTTAAGGTACCTGAGTATCATATGTATAGCATCCATGTGTACCTGACGTGGTTGCTCCATAAACTGGCTTACTCGACTCACGGCAAAGGAGATATCGGGCCTGGTAATAGAAACATAGAGAAGTTTGCCCACCAGTTCTCTGTATCTTCTCTTATCTACCTCATCAGTATCATCATCATATAATTTCATACTGGAATCCATAGGAGTAGTGGCAGGTCGGCAACCAAGCATTCCTGTTTCACTCAATAAGTCAGTGACATATTTCCTCTGGGTCATTACCAACCCATGAGGATTTCTGGCAAATTCCAGTCCCGGAAAATATCTAAGGACCCCAAGGTCCTCGGTGACGAACTCACGACCCAGCATTTCTTTTGCCCCCTGGCTTCCATGTTCATCATCACCTGTAATCAGTATATCGTCTACATACACCATAATAACAATAATACCTCTGGGTGTCTTCTGTACAAATAGGGAATGATCAGCATTAAAACGTCTGTACCCCTGTTTCTCAAACAGGTCTGAGAGCTTCTGGAACCAAGCTCTAGGGCTCTGCTTAAGGCCATAGATAGCCTTATGAAGTCTACACACCGTAGGACACTCCCCCTCAACAGCAAAACCAGGTGGTTGTTGCATGTAGACTTCCTCCTGTAAATCACCATATAGGAATGCATTCTTCACATCTAACTGGTATAGCGGCCAGTCACGAGTAACTGCAACAGAAAGGAGGATCCGTAGGGTGGAATGTCGAGCAACCGGCGAGAATGTATCAAGATAATCCACCCCATATGTCTGTGTGAAGCCGTGAACAACAAGGCGAGCCTTGTATCTATCAATGCTGCCATCTGCATTCTGCTTAACTGTAAAGACCCACTTGCAGCCAACTGTAGACACATCAGCAGGTGCAGGAACAAGGCTCCAGGTGCCTCTGGACTGAAGAGCTGTCATTTCTTCTTCCATGGCCAAACGCCATCTACTATCCTTCAGTGCATCTTGATAATTCCATGGAATATCCACTGCTGACAATGCAATGGCAAAGTTCCTGAATTCTCCAGTGAGATGGTCAAACGACACAGAAGAGGCTATAGGATATGACGCGCAGCTCCGCTTCTGCTTGCGTAGAGCAATAAGTACATCTAAATCATCTGGCTCCTCTGCTGGCCTCTGTAACACATCCTGCTCAGGAAAATCATTACATCCATCATTAATAATATTTTCAGAACATACCTCAGGCGAGCTAGATGATGAGCGGTGACCATGAGCAGAAGCAGGCCTACGGGTATAGTGGAATGGTAGTGGTGAAACAGGCACAGTGACAGGAGGTGTAGGAGATGGTAGTGGTTCTGGTGGTGGTGGTGGTGGTGGCATGTATATAGCATCAGTAGTTTCAGAGGGAACCAGCTGATCACCTGTAGACGAGAAGTACATAACAGATTCGAAAAAAGTGACATCAGCACTGACCAAATACCTCCTTCGCAATGGATCGTAACACTTGTACCCCTTCTGTGTTCTGGAATATCCGACAAAGACACACTTGATAGCCCTAGGAGAGAGCTTGTCAGTCCCGGGAGACAACTAGTGAACAAAGGCTACTGAGCCAAACACACGAGGAGTGAGGGAGAACAATTCTTTGTCAGGGAAAAATAAGAGAGAATGGAATCTTCTCACCTAAGACAGATGACGGCATTCGATTAATAAGATAGCATGCCGTTAGAACAGCATCACCCCAGAAAGACTGAGGGGCACGACTATGTATCAGAAGCGACCTGGTGACATCAAGTAAATCACGGTGTTTCCTTTCAGCAACCCCATTTTGTTGGGAAGTATAGGCACAGGAAGTTTGGTGGATAATCCCTTGAGCTGAAGAATAACTGGATAGGGTATGAGTACAGAATTCCAGGGCATTATCACTTCTCACAATCTTAACAGATGCAGAAAACACATTACGAACTTCATTAATGAAATTGATAATAATATTCCCCGCTTCAGATTTATTCTTTAACAGAAATACCCAAGATACGCGAGAGAAATCATCCACAATAACTATATAAAACATGTGTCCTTGATGATCAGGAGCACGACTAGGACCCCAGATATCGACATGAAATAACTCAAACTTGGAGGTACTACTCCGACACTAACGGCTGGGAAAAGTAGACCGATGATGTTTTCCCAGCTGACAAGCCTCACATTGAATGGATGTATGAGGTGAAACCTGAGGTAACACATGACGAAGCTTCTGAAGCGGTAGATGTCCAAAGCGCAGGTGCCACAATAATGGGGAGATAGGTCCAGTAGGTAGAGTTGAAGATCCAGCATAGGGAGTCCGACTAAGGCGATAGAGGCCGCCTTGCTCATAGCCACGCCCAATCACGTTTCCCGTAAGGATGTCCTGAAAAACAAGAGAGGATAGATCAAAAATAGCTCGACAATGTAAATCCTTTGTAAGTTGACTAATGGACAACAAATTCATCGAAAAATCAGGTGCATGTAATACGTTCTTGAGATGCATGGATGGTGACAATCTGATCTCCCCCTGACCAATAATCGGGGAATATGTTCCATTAGCTATAATCATTGTACGGCCTGAAGGAACCTGTATGTATCTTGTAAGTAGACCTTGATCACCACACAGATGGTGTGTGGCACTAGAGTCCATAATCCACTCCAAAGTACCAGATACAATACTGCTAGTGAATGCATAGGTGCTACCTGATGTAGTGGTGGATGCGGATGCAGGTGCGGCATCGTCTGCGTGACTCTCAGAAGTAGATGATGATGCAGTGGGACCATATGGAGGAATGATGCCCCTCAGACGGGCTACAAGATCATCAAAGCGTTGATCCATGGATGATGCGGTTGGGGGCTCGATCTGTTCAGCGACTCGTGCAGAGGCTGGAAATCCATGCTTAGAGTAGCATGTGTCTTCGGTATGTCCAGAACGATGGCAAAAAGTACATGATGGTCGAGCACGGCCTCCTCTACCACGAGGTCCATCGCCACAGAACTGATGGTGACCTCCATGACCTCGGTTGGCTGCCATGGCTTAAGCGTTCTGATTCGCATCGGACGAAGGGACAGTGATACGGCTCAGCCTATGAAAAGCTTCCTCCATAGGAGGGATAGTAGAATCTGCCAAGATCTGGGAACGTGCTGCCTCATATTCTGGATCAAGGGCAGCAAGGAAAACACCCACCATAGTGGCATTCCGATAGGTCTTCTATTGTTCTGGAGTGGTTGTCATAGGCATGAAGCTATAAAGCTTTTCGAACATTCCATGTAAAGACGTGTACAGTGAGTGGAGAGGCCGTCCATTTTGCTTGATTGTAAAAATGTCATGCTGAAGTTGCAAAATCTTTGTCTCATTCTTTGCCTGTGAGTAGGTAGCAGCCAGAATATCCCACATTGCTTTGGTTGTGGGCTGATGGAGAATATCATTAGCAATCTCAATTGCTAATGTTCTGGAAAGCCAGACTTTGGCATATGCATCATCTGCCTCCCAAGAGGCATTAACCCATGTCTTCTCAGCAGGCTCTTCCTCAGTAAGAATGTGCTTCTTACCGGTTGACTTCATCATGCTCATGAACTGCATGACCCATAATTCATAGTTTGAGCCATCCATCTTCACAATAGGCGCTGGACCTCTGAAGGCGCCTGTAGAGGAAATATATGCCTTGCTTTCCGACATTATGATATAGGAAGACTAGGGGAGTAGACTGAATAGATGATTTTGTCTACACCGACATTAACGGGTTTAGTTGCATGTGTAGACGCAAGCAACCAAACCCATCAATCTGTAACCGCGCGCGCGGAAAGGACTGGAGTTGTACGTCACACGCGCGCTAGTCTAGGACTGCACGCGTACAGGAATCACGCACGTACACGCGTGCTCAGATGCTGGATCACGCCACGGGTGCACAGGTGCACGGGAGCAAGTATGCGCACGGGAGCAGGTGCGCGTGCACTAGTGCACAGACGCGTGAGTGTTGCGAGAAGCCGGCTGCAGAGGACGGCGCACAGGTGCGCAGTTGGCCCTACGCGCAGGCACCGAAGGTACGCACGATGGTGCACAGTAGGAGATGCGCACGGCGGCGCGAGAGTGCGCACGGCAGCGCACAGGAGGGGTTGCGCACGGCGGTGCAGACGTGCGCACAACTGCGCAAGGCGGCGCAAGACGGTGCTAACGTGCGTAGAGGGCTGGAGGGTGAAGACTAGGGTTAGGGTTTTGGCTCGAGAACTCCGATCTAGGACCGTCGCTCTGATACCATGTTGGTAAAATGAGAAAACATGTTTATTCCATCAGCA